>OZ025880.1:5583584-5716084 GCA_964019415.1 Ianthella basta | reverse complement strand
GGACTAAATGGCTAATTGTTTAGCGTGAACTCCTTCGAACCTGCCGCGCACTTTGTACGTAGGAAGGCGGTCAATCTACGTCTAAATAATAGAGGTATACTTACCGGGTTGTCTATACGTACGTCACTGTTAAAATTCGTCCGCACGATCCTCTGCGAATTGTAACTATTGAAGGACGTTGTGGCTGTGTGTATGTGTGCGCGCGCGCGCGTGTGTGTGTGTATAGATTAGGTACATACATGACTGAAAATGGAAGCACAGATCTAACACATATCTACGTATATCAGAACTTTCAACTTTCTGCGTGGAACTCCCCATTTAGGCCCGTCAACGCTATCTCTTCACCTGAGTGTTGTAAGTGGGGTATTGTGTTGTACTGGTCCGGGCTAGTCTCAGGTCAAACGGCACCTGTATCGTGATGGCTATCAGTGAGTGAATGCTTGCGATTGCCTCAGTTACCAATTAGGGGGTTGTGCAAATGTCTCTTTTCACTTGTTATTTACAAGATGTTCTCCACACTGCCCAACATCTTCACACAGCTGGACGGTGCTTTTAAGTCTTCCACAATCACTTAATGGCTAAGTTGCAGCTGTCTTCATAACTGTTTCTTTGTAGCCCACTTTACATATGTACGTACTTTGCCCCAGCTCTCTCCCATCAGATGTTCCTGTTTGATCATTGCCTCATGTGCATGTGAGGTTCATTCCCTTGTGGGAAGTTTTGTCTTGCTGAAAACTCAACAACTGATTACTCTCTGTCATAGAGTGTACCTTTTGGCATGTATTGGGGTGGGTGTTCCCCGCTTGCCTCTGCCTCACCTACTCCCTCCCGTCCCCTCCCCTCTCCTCCCCTCTCTTCCCCTCTCCTCCCTTCCCCTCCCCTCCCCTACCCTCTTCTCCCCTCTTCTCCCCTCCTCTCCCCTCCCCTCTTCTCCCCTCCTCTCTCCTCCCCTTCTCCCTCCAGCTGATAACTGCACCGCGATCACTGTTACTGAAGGAGGCTGTGACATGTGTGTTTCACGACCCACTGCGGTATGTTTGCAGCCAGTTGCTAGCGATGTTTGGAGTGTGTGTGTGTTGTTGTGAACAAGTGGATTGCATTCAGTGGGCTGGTCTTCGTGCAATGAAGTGTGTTGCAGTTTGTACTTATGACAGCTTCACAGCATTCTTGTTGATGTGTGGGCTTATCTCTCTGTGTGTGTGTTGTCTTGTAGTGTCTGCTGCACCGCCATGTGTGCATAGCGGGCCCTAACACCCGATCTATGGCTCCCTTGGATGACTGTGCTTTTATACCTTCCATCTGTACAGTGCTTCTGGTGCGATAATCCCGCAAGGTGTTTGCCGGTGCAGAGCGGGGCCTTCCTCACTGACATTCGTGAATGCCCAGGCTACCAGTGGAAGTGGGGGCAGTGTGTGTGTGAGTTCTTGTCTGTACAGTGCAGACGTTCTGTTTTACATGTACGCATGTTCACTCTTGCATAGCAAAACTGCTTCTATTTCTGGCTTGCCTTTGTGTCAGTGTGTTAGGAAGCCCTCATAAGGTGTTTACCTGTAGTGGACATTGTGTGGACATAAATGCAATGTATTCTGTGGTTCTGTCCATATCCCATTGCTCTACCTAATACACCAAAACTGTATAATGCTGAATCGCCTTACCGACCACTGGCTGTGTGTGTGAACTATTGACCCCATAAAGTAATAAGCACACCCAGTGGTGTGGTATGTTGCATTTGGTACATGCGTGTGTTGTAACTGGTTTGAACTGGTTTAGACCAGTGAGCCACTGTAGGCTAACATTCTATATGCAGTGTGAGTTGCACAAGTTGCTTGAATGAGCGATAATGGTAGACTCTGGATCTGGAGTGCCTCTTGTGTCATTTAGTCTTATCTGCCTCAATCTAGTACTGAGTGCTTGCCGTGTTACTGTAACTTCTTTGTCAATTACATTGTTTTCTCTCCTCCTTCCCTCGTCCATCCCTCCACCCCTGTTCAGTGAATGGCATTGTCGTTGCAGTGTTGCTTGCTCTCCTGATTATCAGCATTCTCATCGCAGTGTGTGCCATCACGTGCTGCATCGCTTGCTTCTGTCGTCGGAGGAGGAGAGAGTGAGTGATTAAGAGGGTTGGAGCATGATAGGGGAGCCTGCATGCAGTCCAGAATGACAGTTGAACCTGACCTGGTATGGTGGAACCTGTCTAGAACAGCCGCCTGTGGGCCGGTTATAATAGACCTTTATAGAGAGGTGGCTGCATTACAGAGGTAGATTGCAATGATTTGGTGTTGTTTAGGGACCAGGGAGGCTGGCTGTTTTAGAGAGATGGCTGCCTTACACCGTGACCACTTTAGTCAGATTTCAGTAGTAGTATGTGGTAGAAGGTGCAGTGGTGGTTAGATGTGTCTGTACCCGTCCTAGGTGAATGTAGAGGTTTTGGGCCGCCTCGTACTGTGTATTGTGTGGTGTAGGGTATTGGACATGATTGTACTCTACTCAAATTTCACACACATTCAACAAGTGTGCTCGGAGTATCGTATGGAGGACCCGACCAGCGACCGATAGCACGAGTTGCACTCGCTTTACTCAAATTGCTTGACCTGTGTGAACAGATCTGAATCATCAAAACAACTCGTCGTGTTTACAACATTGTGCTGCTAGAAGACATTGGGTGGAGAACACCGCAGTCAACACCTACTTAGCACGACATCACATTGGGGTTGCTTGTGCTAGCAGAGGTCCTTCAGAGGTTTTTCAGACGTGCATAGCTGTTACGTCTTGTCCAAATTTATCTGTGGTTTTGCTCCTTGCATTTCCCTCAGACGTTGATTGATACGGCTGAGCCCTTGGTCTGCAGTGTAGTGAAAATGTCTTCTGATCACAAGCCATACTTGTGTGGCATGCATGCACACCGCAGATTACGCACTGATACGGAGTCACTTCACGAAAGGACGAAATGTTTATGATTAAGTGTTTGAGGGGATTGTTCCAGTGAGACAGCAAGATCATTGTTGGCCGTGTCATGGACCACATGTTGCACTGACAGGTGTAGCGGAGTACGTAACCCTAAGCACAATGAGAGCGGTTGTTCAACTCATTCCCAGTACTGTGACTCGGCCAATGTGTTGGGCATATTCCGAGTTTTACAACTACTTTGAAGGAATGAACGAGTGAAGTGAAAGTAGGGCTCTTTGTGCAAATGTGAAGGTGAAAGACTACACTTTGATTGAAAGACTACGCTTTGATTGATGGTTCATGCACACCAATGTGACTATGGGACGTGTCCTGTGGTCGTAGTACAATCTGGTCTAACCAGCCCTCCAACTGGGACACAGAGCATGTTAGCCAGCTGCACTTCTGTAGCTTTGATGTATCCAAAACATGCATTATATTTATTTTTCAAATCTGCTGTTGATCTTTCTGCTTGCTTTAGCAGATTCACTTGATCGGTGAAGATTTGTTGCAACTCAATTGGAAACAATGACAACTGCCCTAGAATTGTTGCAACTGCTCTGTAGCTGCAGTAGTTAGAGAAATGGGACCGTTTGTTCCATCCATCTAGTTCTGTTTTCCCTCAGTAAGAAAGAGATGCAGTTCTGGCATAATTTTATGCTTTTTATGTGGTGCGAAATTTTCTGTACTCATCTTTGCCGTCATTTTCCAGTAGGAGTGCGAATCCTGGGATAAAGCTTCAATGCTTTACAACTACGGATTTGAAGTTTCCTAAAAGCCGGAAGCATTGTTAGCATTCACAGTATAGTTTGAGTTTTGTTTAGCGGGTTTCTTTATTAGTGAAGCTTTAAACTTTGCGCAAGGCAGCCATTTTTAATGACATCATATCACAAAGTGTATAGGTTTTCATATGCAGCAAAGTTTCAAAGCATTTAAAGCTTTCAGAATAAGCTTTGAACAGTACATCAATAGTTTTCCCACCTCTACTACGTACTTAGCCGTATGGGGATTACGTTGTGCTTAATTCAAAATGGCTGCCTACATACGTAGTTTGCTTGCTAGAGTAAGATAGACTTGTTTTCTGAATGTGTATGTCAATTTTTCCAATACCTAAGTATAGTTTGCAGTGATGTTTCAGCCAGGCCTTGTGACGTGGTATGTCCCTCCATCGTGTGGTGTAAAGAGATGTGGCAGTAATTTCACCGATCCCTGTTGTTAAGTTGTCTCATTCCCCCGTCTTCCCGGTCAGGCGTCTTGCTAGGGCCGACTACAAGTACTCCAGGGAGCGTGAAGCCATCCGTGCCGAGCACTCCAGGAAGAAGGAGGAGAAGGAATCCAGGAGGGAGGAGATCAGGAAGAAATATGGTACGCTGGGCAAGTATGGGTGGTATTTGTTTGGTGCTTGCTATAGTGCAGTAAAGGGCGAGGGAGGACCTTCTAGTCTTGCTTGTACTGTGGTGCTCCTGGATCACCAGGGAAGACTGCAACGCATCATCATCAGTGGTAGCTTTCATGCTGATTCTCAAGTATGTATGTAGCAAAGGGGTGGAATTACTCAGGACATTTCGGCTGTGTAGGCCTTTGTTGACTGAAAAACTGTCTGGCAAGACCTACGTTATGCAACTAATGCTTCCTGAGCAATTTTGACCCCTTGAGTTACGTGAGGATCAGGTAGAAAGCTATACCAGTTACTGTGGTGTAGTGTGGTGTAGTGTAGTGTGGTGTGGTGTGGTGTAGTGTAGTGTGGTGTAGTGTAGTGTAGTGTGGTGTAGTGTGGTGTAGTGTGGTGTGGTGTGGTGTAGTGTAGTGTAGTGTGGTGTAGTGTGGTGTAGTGTGGTGTGGTGTGTAGTGTGGTGTGGTGTGGTGTAGTGTAGTGTAGTGTAGTGTGGTGTAGTGTAGTGTATATGCTAACACATGGCACAAGTTGTATCACAAGCATAGCCTTTGTGATGTTGGTCACACTGTGTGACTGTGAGTATATGTGTTTGTCTCTCTGCTCTCTGCTGCAGGCTTGTTCGATGACAGCGCCACTCACGAAAGTGGGTACCAGGCTGTTGACTAACACACGTGTGCACCTCATCATTCTCCACATTCTTCCACACGTAACACACTGAACACATTCCTTTGCTTGCTTGGTCATTTCCATCCATAAGGTGTATGTAGTACATAGGCTACACATAGGGTGCTGTATTCGGCTTAAACACTGGGTGAAATCATTTGTAGTGCAATACGTAATCTTTGAGTTTTTGAAATCCCAAGACCATTATGACTGTGCTGAAAGGTTACATGTGCAATGTAGTATGTATGTGTGCACACACGTGCGTGTGTGCGCATGAGGTGGCACGTTCTAGTGGAGCCCACATTATATTATGCAGTTGCTTTTTGTAGTTTAGAAGCTGTTGGTTTCCTAGTGTTAGCAGCTGCATTGCTGAGGCGCACAGTATGTAGTTGTGTTGTAAGGTCCAGGTGGAGGCTGGCTGCTTTTAGTTTTGTACGTAGATGGTACCTTGAGCTGTGGCCAATATAGACAAGTTCAAATGTGCATATTTATGAACTCTTTATCTGTCCAGTCTCCCAAGGATAGAACTCGAAAATGTAAAACTTATTGAGCTTTCACGTCATAGTAGGAACAATGGCAAGACATTTCGACTGCAAAGATCTTTGTCATTCTTTGCAACTGACGAAGACCTTTGCGGTTGAAACATCTTGCCTTCATTTCTATTGCTATGTGAGAGCTCAATAAGTTTTAAGTGTTAAGTTCGTACTGCTCCATGTAGCATGAACCTCCATCACATATTCCCAAGGATAGATGTTAATTCTTTGTTAGTAGCATGCATGCATGTGTGTCACTACCTGTAGGCACATCATGGCTGCTTCCTTCTTGTGCCAATGCAGGCTAAATGCCCATGTACGTATGCGGGATATAGTGGCTGCATGCATTAACACTGAACTATAGCACGACTTATTACATACAGTATATACGTATCACACTGTACATTAATGATACATTAGGTGTTTCCTCATATTGGCGTCACATCCTATTTTGTTTGTATTGTAGTGTTAGTTTTATACGTATTTCTTGAGGAACTCACGTCACTTCTTTCAGTTTATTGCAGTGTTCCCATGTACAGTTGCCTGCTAGATTCGCTTGACAAAAACGGTACGGTTCGTACGCAATGTGCGAAGTGACTGGTTCTCTGCTGGTGGACTTGCGATGTTACGTGCAAGGGGAGTATCCTGCAATCAGTGAATGACTTCAGGTTCATCGACATTTTGGCTAGATGCTCTAGCCTTTTTCAGGGCATAACTGACTGATGGGAATTTAGTGAAATGCATGGCCCAAAAGATGAGATTGCTGTCTGCGCACATGACCTTAAGGCACACACGTTCAATGTATGTGATTTAAACTGGGGATAATTAATATAATGTGCATTCAAGACTCAGTTAGCTAATGATCATGGTCTATTGGATGAATTGAAATACGGATCAAAGTGCCAAACTTATGTGCCAAGCCATCTGTCCACACCATATGGTACATTTGCAAGCTCTGCTACATGTTATCAGCAAAACAATGAGAGAACAATTCTGGATCCCCAGACTGTTGACTGCATGCATTGTATAAGCAGCAATGGGAGAAAAGAAGTATCAGGGAGAGAGAGAAGCCTGTCTGGTTGTATCCAGGCTGATGCACAGAAGGCTTGTCCGAGTGCAACTCACTTGTGGCTCTAATCAGTTAACCAAAGAGCAGCAACGTATACGGCCTAGTAATTGGTCTTGCTATATATTTGTACCAATCTGTGTGTGTGCATGTGCGTTTGTGTGTGCAAATGCGACAACTATGCATTTTAATCCCAATTGCAATAATTATATAGTACTGACCACCATACACATGTGCCACAGAAATGCACTAGTTGAATGGTGAAATTTATGGCCATTCGTTCACACTGAGGCATGTGGGGTCGAGGTCATATACGTGTAGGTCTGTTTAATAGTAGGTACATGTACAGTCAGTCAGTCAGTACATGAACACCTACCTACTGTACGTAGCTACATGCAAAGGTTTAATTCTTGAGGTATAATATATGTTCTTCTAGCTAGTATGACACTAAGGGGACATCAATGAATACTATAATAATATACCAGTTGTTGGTTGATAGCAGGCTATCATTCTGTACAGTTAAAATTTTGCATGTCAGTGGCCCTTTAATTTGATGCTATTCTAATTCACGCATTGCATACGATTGCTTTCTCTACACCTCACTCTACGGCAGTGTGGCATTGATATATAGGTGACATATCAGACAACATGGTAGTATATATAGGGTGGTAGTGGTGGTGGTTTGTGTGCTGTAATACAAGCAAAAAGCATTATAGCGTTATTCTGGTATACATGGACTTGGATTATTACTAATTGCGTATACACACTGCTTATATACGTACCATTTGAGCCCTCATCATCGATCTCTCAGCACACACGGCTATTAAAGGTCACTTACGTCACGATTGAGACAGTTCAGTTGCACGTGCAATGTGGACCGCCACCTGTATATAGTGTCGGAGAAGACACCCAGTGGATGCTAATCACATGCTAGAACTGAAAAGCAGTCATGCACAGCCTAGCTCTGGCCCATTCATTGGTGTAGCTCTATGGCCTGGTCTTCTCTTGCTGAACGAGCAGAGATTGCAATGGGTTTGCTGCCCACACACAGATATTTAGTGGCTCCATGTAAGGTCGAAGCAAACAGTTGGGTGGGCTCTGGTCGGTAAATTATATGGTTAAATGTCCGCATTTCTGGGTTTGGAAGCCATAGGATTGCATTGTCATGCGTTGTCCATGGCTGCTCATCACATGGGGGGGGATGCACTAGTACTGCGAAGGGACCATTCTACCATGCAGGCTTCATTGGACCTGATGATGCCAGTAAGTGTGAACGGTGAAGTGAGGACACCCACTAGACAGCTCTTATGAATGCAGCATTCTTCTTAACATCTGTTCATGAAGACAGGAGCAAGCCTGGCCATAACAGGAAAGCTATATTTTGATCACTATTGCAAGGAATTCTAGGCATCTATATCAGATTGATTCACTCTTAATTGAAATGGACCAAGAATTAAATTAATACAGTATCACAAACATAGTCCTAGACACAGCAGCCATTTTCATCTGGGGTGGCTAAAAACGACAGATGGATTCAAGTTCACAACTAATCTCAATGTAGTAAAGTGGGACCCTTTCTAGGTCAAACAGTCTACCAGTTTAATGTTATGCTAGTGGGAGAGGGGCAGCTTGAGGAGGGGGGGGGGGGGGGGGCATACCCAGTGGAAGATGCACAGTACATGCCATGCTGTTGCTTGCAAGTGCATGCAACTAAATTTGTTGTTTGTATAATACTTGTACATTCGAGCTCTCATTCGTATTTTGATGGCTGGGCAGAGTGGGCTTTGGTCAGCATTACATAACCAGAAAGCATTGGACATTTGACATGTGAACTCCTATCTGGGTGCAATTAGTTAGTGTACAATATACGTATATATATACTTACAGAGCCAACCACTCCCTTAGCTACCAATGTCATGCCAAAGCTATGATGTCAGACAGTGGCTGGGAGTTGGAACTCTCAGGGCACACCCACATACCCTGCAATGAATATCATTTCCTGCTACTATGAATATGCTTATTCATCCTGCAGACGCCCCGAAGCAGAGTCCGTAGTGCGAGCTGGTGCGACGAATCCAATGAGCAAGAAGTAGGGGCACTCCAGGGACGAACGCTGCAGATAGAAGCTGGTAGAACAAAGACGAGTTTCGGTGAACGCCTGCAAGATGACTCAGCTCTACGTGGGAAATCTTAGCTCAGAGGCGGACGAAAAGGTCCTTCGAGCCGTTTTCGGCAAGTACGGACCAGTACGGGAAGCAATCATGAAGAATGGATACGCGTTCGTAGAGTTTGAGAGTCCAAAGAGCGCGGACGCTGCAATGACGGACTTGCACGGTAAGCCTCCGTTATGTAGTACACGCGCAGAGGGTAGCGTGTCGTGCTACTGGTTGGGCTGCGGTCTAGACACGTGGCAGGCAATGGGTCAGCTGAAGCTGCGCCTAGCCATCAGTGTTGCACTCGCACACCACTGTCCAAGTGGAGAATGAAAGGGTTACTAGCAGTGTTCCTGGGTGTGGTACAGGAAGATAGGAGAGTGTGTGGTAGGTGGATATGGATTGGGTGGAGAGTATGGTGTGCAGAGGAAGAGGGTGGGAGGTTGTGTGAGTGGGAGGATAACCATATAGGTTTGTGGGTAATTAAAGAGAATGGTAGGAGGGGATGGGAGAGGAGGGGAGGGTGTTTCTAGGAAAGGCTGAAGCAGAATGGAGACTGCTCCCAAAGAACAATGAAACTGTATACACTACATTTATAAGTCACTGACTCATGTGAGGATTGGGGCAGCAACAGTGCAGTGGCTGAATCCAGTTTGAGTATGGTTTACTAATTCTCTTAAACTTTAAATTTTTTTATGCCTACTCATGTCATTCTCCTACTGTAGGTGCTGAAATTCTTGGATCTCGCATTGTAGTGGAGCCATCCCACCAACAGCGGGTCACAAAGTAATTGCAAGCAAATTTATGCATGCAACAAGCACAGCGTATAGCACTTGTGTGTGTAGTTGATGCAGTTATGTTCATATTTTAAAATGAATGGTACTTCCATCTTAGAGATGTTCATCTGTGTAATATGTACAGGAGGAAGATGCTGAGCTCACGTGTTGAAGTTACAGACATACCAATGTGTCTCACTTGGGAAGTGAGTGATTGGGAGTACTTAATGTGGGGTAGGAGAAGATGGAGGAGGGAGAGGGGTGTTGGGGATGTAGACTAGAAGATGGAGGAGGGAGAGGGGTGTTGGGGATGTTGACTAGAAGATGGAGGAGGGAGAGGGGTGTTGGGGATGTTGACTAGAAGATGGAGGAGGGAGAGGGGTGTTGGGGATGTGACAGAAGCACTTCACATAGAAGAAGAGGCTCATTGTTATGCTGTTCGATGTATTTGTGTTGAATCGCTAGTCTATGGCTTAGTATTGTATGCATGGATGTATAGCATTTGTCCCATAATTTCACTGGGTGGGACAGTACATGCATAGCATATGTGTATGCGTGTACAGCACTGTGCAGCTTATGTGGATGCATTCATTTTCCTATGCAGTCTGTTGAAACACAGTTGGCCTCAGTAGGCAATATTATGAAGAGTGAACACGATATTGGTATGTTTACATGACTGTGCTTGGTTGACTGATGCATTGTTGTAGTGCATGATCAAAGTGTGCATGCTCACTGCTACCCTATACTCTGCACTTGTGCAGATGATTATGGAAACCTGACAGGCTACGTTCTCTATGAGTCTGTGGAGCAGGCTCAGAGAGCAGAATCAACATTCAGTGAAGAAGAGAGCATGTTCAAAGTAAGTGCTAAACTGGTAACATCCTTTTTACCACTACAGTACTTCCCTCAGGTATAGTTCATCTTCCAGGGAATGTAGTGTCTACACTTCCTACCTTTTTGTTGCATCAAAGATGATTGCACACAAACTCAGCAGTTCTACCCTTGTAAAGTTTTTACTTTGGCTTGGTCAAGCTGAGCTTATACTGCACACACCCCACCATAGACCTTCATGTGTCCATGACCCTGCATGCAATTGCCTGCATAGCGTGGTCACTCCTATTACAGTATATATGAGCATACATTGTGCAGTGGTTGAAGTAATGATGGTTATTGGTTAATTTCTCGTTGCACTTAGAATCGCTGCACATCGTTCTACTAAGGCAGTAGGTGTGTGTGCAAAGGGCTAGTCAAATTCAACAGTGTAAAATTTTATTTCGACCTCTGCACTTGTACATAGGTCCCATGTAATGCGGTAATGTTATTGTATCTGACAGATCAACTCCAATTCTGTGACTACGGAATCTTAGGACGTAAAGTACAGCTTCTTCTGACCTTCGTGTTCACATCACCTGATAGGGAAGTACAAACATGTGAACACTGTGGGCTATGTTACAGCCACAGAACAGCAGAAGTGCGCGCATAATTGTGATATACCTGAAGTTAATTTCATTTCGTGCTCCAGACATATGAATGAAGACATACTGTAAGCTTAGCACATGAAAGCACATGAAAGCACATGAAAGCAGCACCTCTTGTACACCTATGTAACTCTTCCTTCAAAAATGAATGATGTCACTCACAGTTTAGGGGTCAACCCCAACCACATCTGCTGTGATATCATTTCTCTAGCCAGTCTGGAGCAGTGTTTGCAAATTCTTAGCCTTCCTTGTGGCAGCGCATGTGTGGTCTGTTTATTTAACTGAGGCTTTCAGAAGCAGATAATGATGTGTAAAGGGTTGTGCAACCAAGTAGGGCCCTCAGCCTTGCTCAGCCCTTGATGCTGCATCTTGATGTTGTTCCCACTCTTTGATTTCTCAGGTTGCAATGTGGGATGAGAAGAGACCTGCCTCTGCAGGTGCAGTGCACCGAAGGAAGTCCTCCTTTAGCCTCACAGGCCCTCTCTCTCCTGCAAAACAACAGAGTGAATTCCCATTAAGGTATAGTAAACATACTGACCTACCAAATTTATGGTCCTTGAGTGATGTCAGCGCCTGGTATAGTATATTCATTGCCTCTATGAATACAATTATGGCATGCACATGCAGTTGCAGTATAAAAAAATTCTTTCCGTGCTGCACCACTGGGCACTTGTGGTAAATAACATGTACTCAAGAGTTCAGCAAGAGTTTAAAATTTAAATGACTTCACACCACTTACTGTTGTCATGTAGAGTGTTAGTTCCTGGTGAAATGGTGGGAGCCATCATTGGAAAGGATGGAGCTACAATAAGAGCAATAACACAGGCCACCAAGGCAAAGTGAGCACTGCATATACATACTAAAGGTGCATGTATATAATACATGAAAGGTCCCCACACCTCTGTGAGCAATTGAGGTGCAGGTGTGCTGCAAATCCACATCTATTTGTCTATTTGAATAGTTAGTGTACCATCCACTTGAGTATACTGTATATATAGTATATCTTGAGCTCCTCGGTGTACTGCAGTGAAGAGGCACTAGCTCCTCCGTCCTCCCATGCAAGATTTAAAGATTTTAATTTTCTTGTGTAATTATGTCATCCTCAATTGCCTTTTCAGCCTGCTGGTTGTCATTATAGATGCTTGTGATCTACATAAGAGGCCTAGTTGTTCCACAGATACACAACTATATGGACCATGGTAGCAAACAGTATTTTACAAGGAAAGGGCGTATGTGTGTCATGATAATTTTTCCTTCTCCTTGCCCCAAGGGTGGACATTGATCGGAGGGACGCTGCTAGCACATCTGCTGGTGTCAGTCAAAATGATAAGGTAAGCTGTACCTCTGTAATACATCCACTGAGGTAGCATACCATCAAGAAGTCATATAGGTGTACACACTGGACATGTTTACCCATCATTTAATGATCTGTATGCCTTTCTATGATCATTTATAGTATGTGTTGTGTCTAGTATATACCTTATATTCCTGGTACTTCCTCATACTCCTGTCTCTTACTGTTAGTGTGCAGAGAACAGGAGTACGTAGGTGAAACCTGTCTAAGATTGTAGACAAAGTCTAAGATTGTCTAAGATTGTCACTGTATAAAGCAGCTGCCTCTCTAAAACAGCCAGCCTCCTGGCCCCAAATAGCACTAACATGGTACTGAAGCATGACAGTCTACCTCTGTTATGCAGCCTCCTCTCTATAAACGGCAGTCATAACTAGCGCACAGATGGTTGTCATAGACAGGTTTCACTGTAATTGGGCTTAGGGGCAATAGATTACAATTAGCATTCTACCTGACTTTGATCTCTCTATGTGTACATTAAGTGTGCATGTGCACTTTGAAATGGTGAGTTATTTCTAGCCAGAGCTACTTAGTACTCTCGCATGCTGTGGGCCATGGGAGAAGAGTGATACTTTGAGTATTATAGTGTGTCTATGGTGAAAAGGACACTCTGCAATGATCATGACCACCTATCTTGAAGGGGAGGATCAGCAAATTCCTAGTCCAATCAGCTGAGGCTATGAATATCATTTGTTTGCACTTCCACTATATATTGGCCTAATATGGGTATACATGAATCACATGATTCAGTGTGAGTGTGGTAGGATGTGTGGGCACGCCCCTAATTACAGGGCAGATTCCCAACAGTCTTTGCATCCACATCTGCCTATTCAGCATTGGTCTGGCCGGCTATCCCATACTTTGTGCCCGCATTGTGTGTGGCCAAGAAAGTGGGGGCTAGAAGAATGTACAGGCCACACTTTGTGTTGGGCATGTATTGAAAACAATGGTAGACAGAGAATTTTGGAGAATCCAGGGAATCAGGAGTAGAGATAGCGGTGATGATGCAGAAGAACAAGGATGTCAAACGATGTGTATGTATTGCTTAGAAGTGGTTCTTTCAGCCACAGAGCCATTCCACGACGGCTGAGTGCTGTACAAAAGTCAGACATTTCTGAGGATAACACCAACACTCTAGGCTCTCTCAGCCACTGGAAACTGGGGGCAGGAGTAGGGGATAGCAGGCCAGACTAATGCAGCACTAGTAGCGTTCCAGTCTGCCGTATGTCATTGTAAGGTGCATAATTATACACATACCTACAGACATATACTGCATGCACACATGTACTGTGGTATATGCTACACTGTATATTATATGCAGACAATCACAATCAATGGATCTCCAGAGTGTTGTACTGAGGCTTGTCACATGATCATGAAGATTATGCAACAAGAGCTGCTCACGCAGAATGGGTACACCACCCTCCATGGGTAAGTACGTACACCAGATACAATCACCACAACCACCAATGCATTCATCTTGTGTCCATGTTAACGTTTTCATGGAATCCTGATTGCTAAGAAGTGCAGATTGGTTGTAAACACCCATGTGACTATGACTTGTGCTCTACTTCTTCCTGAAGCTCCCTTGAACGGCTGCCTTCAGTTCCACTGAAGATTTTGGCTCACAATGACCTCATTGGAAGAGTAATTGGTGAGAGAGGATTGAGTAATCAGTGACTGTGTGTGTGTGTGTGTTGCATGCATGCTACACCTGACAGTCTTTGAGGTTTGCCTCACTACTTGTAGTAACTGCCTGGGTGCATTCACTTGCCTTCCTTGCCCACATTTCCAGGAAAGGGAGGCAACACCCTGAAAAGGATCATGCAAGAAAGTGGCACCAAGATCACCATATCCAAGTATGTCCACCACATCCACCTCAACCACCACATCCACCTCATCCACCTCATCCAGCACTCTCATGGCACCTTTTGTGGAGGTGTGCTTGGTCTAAGAGGTAAAGTTTGCTTTTGGGTACCAGTAATGGTATTCATTAGGCCCCCTACATCTAGACTCCACCAATGGGTGGGTACCATACTTGACTGGTGAGAGAGCTGGGATAGTGTTTATTTTGGTGCTGCATAATATGAGGGGGAGAGGTGTTTACAGCAATGTCATCTTGAAGGGGGAGTGAAGTGTCCTGGGTGGAATGTTCTCTAAAGTGCACTGAAAAGGAAGGAGAACCAGACAACTCATGGCAGTTTGTTTACAGTTGGCTGTCTGCATGAAGTGGTGTTGCTAGGCATTACTCAGTTGCAGCCTAATCCAAGCACCTGGTGTAACCTGACTACTAAACAAGTAGCGATGTTTCATTGCAGTGTGTTGAAAATGCCCTGCACGAGCTGCTCTATGCTATCCGGTGACTGTACAATGCATGGTAGACAGGTTCCACTGCATGAAATGCAAGGGCTATAAATCATGTGATACAGTAACTCGCTTGTGGTGACTATCTCAGTATGCCATTCAGTTGCTGCCTTCTCCTCTCTTAGGCTGAAGGACCTCACTCCTCAGAAGCCCGAGAGGACCATCACGATAATGGGCACAGTGGACAACTGCAAGAAGGCTGAGTCGCTCATCAGTGCAAAGCTGAGGGCCAGCTATGAGAATGACATGGCACACCTCATACCTGTGAGCTTTGGATGACATTGTCCAACACTACATTACATAATAATTATATAGAACCACCCCCTATGTATATTCACCAAAGGAATCCTGTGTTAGGATATACAGTAGCAGCTGTTTCAGTGAATCAACTTTTCCTTTGCAGCAGCAGCAACATGCCCTGCACAAGTACATTGGAGTCCCAGGAACGTCTGCACTCTTCTCCGGTCTTTCCCTCTCCTCGGACTCGGCTGAGCACTTTCTCCCCCACTCACTCCCCACCAGCCCAGTGGTGCCACAAACCTTCGGCGAATTTGCACTAGTAGGGCCCCCCAAATATGCGCAGCCTCCTTCGACCGCTGCTACAGCCACACTGGAGCTGAGCGGGCTCAGTGGGTTCAGTCACCCAGCCTGTCCACAAGACACTACGCTCTTGGCTTCCCAGCTGTCCAGCGGTGCGAGCCCACAGCGACTGGGGTCTAGTGGGGGCATGATGCCTGTGCCACCACAAACGGTTGACCTCACTGCCAAGCTGGACGAGTTGCAGGAGGAGGACGTGGAGGAGGTTTCAACAGCCTTTGGGGACTTCCAATTGGGTGTAGCTCCACAGATAAAACGTCAGAGCAGTGCGCCCACCCTTATCCAACCAATGTGGGGTGGCTCACATCCCAGCAGCACAGATCAGACTCTCCTATCACCAGGGCATGTACCCACCAGCGTCTCTTTCTTCCAAGCACTGTCAGAGGAAACAGAACCTCCAGAAGATGGCTTGAGACCTCAGGAGGCGTGGTCAGAACACAGAGTGGGGAGTCACCCACACCCACACCAGGAGAAGGAGGATAATTACATGGTACGACATTCGAATTCCACATTCTTTAAGTTCACTGCATACTGTGTGCATGCATTTTGCCTACTCATTGTGCTTTGCTGTAAATCTTGTTCCCTTTACTTCTCCTGTAGTTCTACAACCCCATTCAGAGTCCTGTGTTTGCCGAGCATCCTAGCATCTTTGAACCCCCACCTGCCTTGCACGTGAGTACAAGTTAACCCTTTAACGACGTCACTGTGTGTTCAGTCCAGCAAGTCTTTCATCATACCAAATTGCCTGTTTGTGTGCCTCACTGCAAACTGTCCAGTGTACGCTTGTTGTTACACAATCCTTCTCCAAACAACTCCAAATATCTCTTGCACACTACTTGCCTCACCACATCGAATCTTCTGTAAAGTTGCAAGAGATTTCTTTGTAGGTCGATCACTTTGTATTCAGACGTGCATGGCCATCTTGTTCCAAATTGGACAACACCCTACTCCTCCTTGCCACTCTCTTCCCATCTTCCTCACCTCTTACTCACTCCTCTCCCTCCCTCTCCCTCCCCCATTCCCCTTCAGTCCCCTCCTCCCTATGGCCCTCCAAGTAGCTTCCCATTTATGCACAATGTGGTGATGACATCCAAGCTGACAGGGTCTCCAATTAAGGTCAGGCCCGAGGGAGACACAGGGCCGGCTCTTGGCACAGCTCAGATGGGATGGGGCTCTCCTAATGTGGTGAGTGTGTGTGTGTGTTGGGGTACGTGTGTAAAGTGAATGTGTTGTTGTAGCATGATTGTGTGTATCATGGCTTCTAGTGTATAGTGTCATGTATTTGTGCAGTCAAGCATAGCCTGTCTATTATAGGGTATCATGTACAAATATGCACACAATAGCCATAATTCTTAGAAATGCTTAATTTGATTTGCAACTGATGTAATGTGCACTCATACAGCTGTCCTTTGTCCTCTGACTTGGCAGGAATCTGCAAAGAGCAGCTTGGCTTTCAGCTTTGACTTTGCCTCATACCAGCAACCTGATATCACTAAGGTTGGTTGGCCTCAACAGCAGTTAACGTACACAGCCACACACATGCACACACACACACACACACACACACACACACACACACACACACACACACACACACACACACACACACACACACACACACACACACACACACACACACACACACACACACACACGCACACACACACACAGCTAAGATGCCCTTTTACAGTAGTAGAAAAACCTTTCAATTGAAGTGTTAGCATGGATGCCTTTCTTGGACTTTGAGACTGTCTGAGCTTAGATCAGCCCACAGCCACAGAGCCTTTTAAGTTCAAGAATGCTTCTATTATCTCACATTTGTAGCAATGCCTTATGAAAACCTTACCAATCCCTCCACCTTCCTTGAGCTTTTGAAGTTAAGAACACTTCATATTAGCCTCTCATGCATGTGGGCATAGCTGAATGATGTTGTAAATTGTCTGTCTGTATGTCTGTCTGTCTGTGTGTCCGTCTTGTGCAGGTCACCACTCCCCCTAACAGTACAGATGGAGCCATTCCTTACAATCTCATGGCCTGAGGCTCATGCGACAACACCAGCAACTCTCATTGTACCGGCATCAATTCCCCTCACATATATATATATCATGCACTGCATCTCGATGTGTCTTTATACATATTCCTTGGCACAGCAATCACTTCTTCAACCTTGTACTTTATACATGATGTACATGAGTATTGCTATAGTATTTTTTGTAACAGTGTGTAGTTTCAGGGGCCTTTGTTCCAGTTTTTCAACACCACACAATTTATTGCAAACACAAGTATTCAATCTCATTATTAATTTTTGCAATCATCTCCATGACTTTGTATCACTAGCTGCTAGCAGGATTGTGTTCCGTAGCACTTAACAGTTAACATTGGTGTGTGTGCCATTTATTTCATCCCAGACTTTCATCAAAGCTGAACATATTCTTTGACATTGGTTTTGTAGAAATTCTCTCATATTCATTCATTGGTGTAATAATGATACTTGAGCATGCATCCATTTGCTGACGCCATTTAATTTATTCACTTGGCACGCCGGCGTGGTGGTACAAAATGGCGGGCTTGAAAGGAAAATGTCAAACAGGTAAGGTATATCGCGATCGTTGTTAATATTAAATCTGTGTAGGTCGACTTCTTTCAGATAGATGATCGGTAGACAGTTAATCTCTTCGCGATCATCCTCTGCGGGCTGCTATAAACTTTTCTAGCAATTCTGGCGAGACGACATCACCTTACCCACGCTTGTGCAGTATTAGCTCTTGCAGCGTGTGGCATGTACAAGCAGCTAAGGTGCATACACAGGGGTGCTGCTGGGGTAGCTAGCATGCCCTACTATGCGTTACTTTACGTTACCTAACGTTTTGTATCTTGCACTGTTGATTGGGGGACCATCAGTGATAGCAAGTGTGCAGCTTGTCAGAGGATGGTTGCTCCGCCTCCCTCCCTCCCTTGGCCTCCCCTCACATCTCCTATTAGTCACTGTGCTCTGCAGTTTGACTAGATTCACTACTCCCCCCAATTGACCAGTTTCTTTAGGTGACTAGTGTAATATATATTGCAAGGAGGGGAGGCCGTGATACTGCCTGAAGCCGCGGAGTTTGCCCTTATAACTTGTGCAATAAATTGTGTGTGTACTCTCTTGTGCAGTGCTGGGGGTGGTGTCGCCAGATGAGCTGGGCTGTGTCCTCCCACACGAACATCTCTTGCTGAACTTCACTCCCTCGAAGGTTCCCCCTGCCTTTGGGTGCTGTGATGCAGACATTAGGGACATGGAGGTGACAATGGAGAATCTTGGGGTCATCAGGCAGTTCCCGTTAGTGTGTGTGTGTGTGTGTGTGTGTGTGTGTGTGTGTGTGTGTGCGTGTGTGTGCGTGTGTGTGCATGTGTGCTGTGCATATGCACCTGTTGTATCCACCTCCCCACCTTTCTCTCCTTCCCTTCCCTACCTGTAGGTATAGCTGCTACCAGAACCTTGTGTTGGACGACACCGCCTTGGCAGTGTCGGAGTTGGCAGATTACAAGAAGGCAGGGGGAGGTACCCTGGTGGACTGTACCACTGCGGGGATACGACTGGACCCTGCCCAACTAGTGGAGGTTTCCAAAAACTCTGGAGTCAAGATTGTCTGTGGGACGGGCTTCTATGTAGATAACTTCTTGGATGGGGACATGAAGGTGGGAGAAATGTGGGTGTGGGGTGTGGGGTGTGGTTTGACAGGGTGGGGAAAAGTGGGTGAGTGACTGAGCTGAACTTGCTCCTGACATTCTCCACACACACACACACACACACACACACACACACGCACACACACACACACACACGCACACACACACACACACCTTCAGGCAATGGACATGCAAGCACGCTACAAGTTGATGGTGAGTGAGATCACTGAAGGCTTTGCATTTGGGGCCAAGGCCGGCATCATTGGAGAGATGGGCTGCTCCTATCCTATCACACACCATGAGAGAGTGTCACTGCAGGCAGCAGCACAGGCCCAGAAAGAGACCGGTAGGCAACATGCACTTCACTGAACTTGACACCAGAGCTGGTGTGCATATCTGTGGGTGGAAGTAGATTCATTCATTACTGTATGTATAAAGCGTTTTGCAGGATTTATTTCACAAATGCCCCTTGCATGAAAATTTTCACTAATGTGTACCAACAGAGCTGTTTCACATTTTGTTTCACGAAAACATCCATGAAGTTCACAGAAATATTGTTCCACAAAACTTTGTACACATACAGTTGTTTGTGTCTGTTTTTGTGCATGTGTATATGCATGTGCTTATGTGTGTTCCCACATCAGTTGCTGGCTACCCGCCCCCCCCCCCCCCCCCACCCACTGTTCGCCGATACATGTTCCTACCCTCCCTCCTGCCCATCACCACTCCCTCCCCCATCCCTCAGGGGCTCCTCTTATTATCCATCCTGGAAGGGACCCAAAATCACCTCTGGAGATTTTGGAGATTCTTAGTGCCGAAGGAGCTGACATACCACACACTGTGATGTCCCATATAGACCGCACTATCTTCACAGAGAAGGACCTGATGGAGGTGGCAAAGAGAGGCTGCTATCTTGAATACGACCTCTTTGGAGTAGAGTGCTCCCACTATCAGGTGAGTGACTGTGCCAGACAGCACGGTAGTGCCGTCTGTGTAGGGACAGCGGGGGTTGTTTGTATGCTGCAATGCGAATGAAAAGTAGCGCTATGCCCGTCTAGGGCTAAAAGCTGGCGAAAAGGGCTACCACTGTTGAAGTGTTGGTTGCATACCACGCAGGAGTAATGTTATGTCCAAGTAAAAGTGCGTGCTTGCACAGAAAATGACCTTGGTATATTCCGTATTTCATTGTCTTCTTCATATTATTCTTCTTCTCTTTTTGCCATCCCTACATCCATACTATTTTTATAGAAAATTTAATTATTTCTACTGATTGAGGATTGCAGCCAGCATTGTTCATGCGGCACACAGGTGGTTCTCGTGACTGGTGTGAATAAGAAATGTTCATACAAAACATCACTTTGCCTGTGTTGGCTAATAATTTGTGTGGAATTCAGAAAACGACATAAAATTGTACCTACCGGCACAATCTGGACAGAGATATCCTCCTTGCACTGCAGTCAGGCAATGCGCTGTCGATAATAAGAAGACAGGGTGTAGAGGTTACTTCACTCCTCCAGTTAACGGCTGATTTGCTATCTGAGAACAGTCCAGGCATACAGGTTTTTGCGTATAAATTTGTACCAGTTAGTATGTCAGACATTTCACTCACACAAGTGCTAGAATGCTTGGCTTTACTCACACAATTATCAGAGAGTGGACAACCCTTAACTGCTTAACTTTTACCACTTCTTTGACCTACTAAGTTTACGAACAAACTCCAAATCATGCTTGCTTGTACTGCAACCTGCTTCTGGTCCCTCCAGTCACAGATGAATGTTCCAACATATTTGTGATGTATGTTGTATATGACTCTGTGGAGATGTAGAGTCCTATGAAATTGTTTCACATCAAAGTGTACATATTCCAGCAAACTGGTCATCACGTCACTTCTTGTGTGTGTGTGTGTGTGTGTGTGTATGTGTGTGTGTGTGTGTGTGTGTGTGTGTGTGTGTGTGTGTCCTGTCTTGTCTGCCATGTTTGTAGATGGATCTGAAGGCGGACATGCCTAGTGATGCCCAGCGCATCCAGTGGGTGAAGTTCCTTGTGGAGCAAGGCTTTGGGGATAGAGTGCTCATTGCTCAAGATCTGCACACCAAGCATAGACTGGTGGGTCACAGTGAGGGGGAGAGGGGAGGGGAGAGGAGGGGAGGGGAGGGGAGGGGAGGGAGGGGAGGGGAGGGAGGGGAGGGGAGGGGAGGGAGGGGATCGAGGGAGGGGAGGGAGGGAGGAGAGGGAGGGGAGGGAAGGGGAGGGGAGGGAGGGAGGGGAGGGGAGGGGAGGGGAGGGGAGGGGAGGGGAGGGGAGGGGAGGGGAGGGGAGGGGAGGGAGGGGAGGGGAGGGGAGGGGAGGGAGGGGAGGGGAAGGAGGGGAGGGAGGGGAGGGGAGGGGAGGGGAGGGGAGGGGAGGGAGGGAAGGGAGGGGAGCGGAGTGT
Organism: Ianthella basta; assembly: GCA_964019415.1. NCBI lineage: Eukaryota > Metazoa > Porifera > Demospongiae > Verongiida > Ianthellidae > Ianthella > Ianthella basta. Next base: position 5,694,664 of record OZ025880.1, on the reverse strand, counting down.
TTGTGTGTGTGCGTGCGTGCGTATGTGTATTATTGCGACCTACTCATTCAATCTGGTGTATGTACACGCAGATCAAGTACGGTGGCCATGGCTATGGGCACATTTTGAAGCATGTGGTCCCAATGATGTTGAGCAGAGGCATCGCTGAAGAAAATGTGCACAAGATCACTCACGACAACCCACAGAAGTGGCTCACCTTTGTCTAAAAATTAGCTACAATTTGTGTATCAACAGAGATTATAAAATTAAAATGTTCCTAGGATAACTTAAATAGGATTCAAGGAACAGTGTTTTGTAATAATTTGCTTGCCGCATTCGGCAATTATACCTTTGTTATCTCATTGATCATGACGACTGTAGTCACACTTTAGTATTATATGTAGGATTCAATAAGCCACATGTGTCATTTATACAATGTATAATTATTATAAAATCTGATTGTGACGTCACAGTGCACAAGATCACAAACTACTTCATTCAAATAATTTTATATAATTATATAGAATATAGTGTATAATGGTTATATATAAATTAGAGTGTATGATGGTATAAGAGACATGCATGCATAGTAACTATATATAAAATTCAATATACATCAAAGTATACACATTATATATATATTATACAGTCGACAATTGCAGTGTATGCAATATACCAAAACTAAAAATTATGTATATACTGTACACAAAACTAAACACAGTTCTTACTGAGTTGTGTAGAGTTGTACGTAAGACCTGTACAAGAAGTGCCCACATCACTTCTTCAACCATGCACATTCCTCTTCATTCAAATAGTGTACATTCTTTGGACACTGGCCCGCACTGCCCCTGCCTGGGTAGTGAGGTGAGTACACCTGAGATTTCACTCTCTTCTGCAGTACTCCATCCTTGACCCACTCTGGCCCTCTCTGCTCCTCCTCAAACTGCTTCACCAACCTCTCCCGCCAGGTCTTGAGGGTGTCCTGCCACTCTGGGTCCCCAGCCAGGTTGTGCATCTCATGTGGGTCACTTGACAGGTCAAACAACTGCTCATCAGCATAGTAGGCTCTGAATATGTACTTTGTCTTGCCATCGCTGTACCCGTTCCAGTGAAATGTTATATTACACGCTGGACTGTGCTCAAGGTCAATGTAGTCTCTCCATTTGGGAGCAGTTTTAACTTCTCTCCCTTCTTCTGCTAGAAGATCTAGAAGAGAGCTTCCGTTGAGCGAGGCAGGTAGGATTTCACCAGCTGCATCGAGGAAGGTAGGGAAGATGTCTCTTAGCTCTACGACCTCACTTGTCACACTTCCACGAATAGTGCTCACTACACCACCAGCAGACTTGTCCATTGTAGGTGGCCACACTAGAAACATTGGGATCTTTGCACTGGATTCGTACGGTAAAATCTTTCTCCACCGGTAATGGTCCCCCAGCATATCACCATGGTCAGCTGTGAACAAGATCATGGTGTTCTCAAAGAGGGACCGATTCCGCATTGTTCCAAAGATTTTCCCCATCCACTCATCAATAAACGCCACATTCGCGTAATACGCCTGCCGTGAAATGGCAGTTGTCTTTGGATCAACATGCCCACAGCATATATCATTAGGCAGCATGGGGTCTCCTGGAAAGTCACAGTCTGAGTCCCACTTGTCTCCCAGGTATGGAAGTGGCATCTCCTCAGGACTAAACATATTCATGAACCTGCCTGGAGGGTCATAAGGGCTATGAGGTCGATGGAAGGACACCTTTAAGAGGAAGGGCTTGTCTTGGTCGTAGGACTGCAAGAACTCAATCGCCTTCCTCCCCACATAAGAAGTGGGGTGGTAGTATTCGGGTAGTGTATACACTGCACCACGGTGGTCGTTCCAATCAAGTCCGGTTGCTAAGGGGTCCACCCCTGGATTCACAGCTGAAAACCATTTGTCGTAATCATCCATCTCTTCGGTGAGGCCATCGTACAAGTCAGTGCCATGAAACCCGTGAGATATACCGTGCCCAGAGGTCGCGTTCCACCCAAAGTGGTCCTTCCCAATGGAGTAGGTATAGTATCCGGCCTCAGACATGGCTCTAGGCATTTCGAACGGGTAGCGCGGTGCAACGTCTCCGTAACCAAGCATACCGTGGTACCAAGGGGACAGTCCAGTCAGAATGGCAGCTCTGGCTGGAGTGCAGGACGGGGTAGAGGTGTAGGTGTTTGTAAAGCGAACCCCTTGAGCTGCGAGCCAGTCCAGATTGGGGGTCCTGGCGACTTTGTTTCCGTAGCTGCCAAGCGCATCTTGTCTGAGCTGGTCCGCCATTAGAAACAAGATGTTCACAGGTTTAGTCGCTTTCCTGTGACCCATGCTCTGTGGGTACCGTTCCGCTTGTCCAACTACGAGAAGCGAAGCAAACCAGAGCAATAGGGATAAACAAATAACAGCCATCTTGTTCAAATCACGTGATCAAGTCCCACGTGATGCAAACGACATCCAAAATTGAAATACAGGATTGTGGAATCTTTGCAATGCAACCGAAAAAGCAGTTGATCACGTTCACCAATGAAATCCCTCCAAACAGGTGACGTAATAGCGCTAGTGTAGCCCTTTGTGTGGGTGCACGTGACTGAAACCACTTCATTTGTTGCAAAGGTTGCACAATTTCCTGTATTTTGGGAAAAATAAATACTGCATTCTGTTATACATTCATGGTTTGCAAAACTTCATTTTCGGCCATGTCTTGAATTTCTTCGTGAATACTTGCACACTTCATTCAGCACCTCTTCCGTGTGCTGGCCGAGTATGGGTGCAGGGAGGCGGAGCGATTGGATGCTATCACTGAACGTAACAGCAGGACCTATCACTCCATTGAATGATCTGCTTGACTGAGAAGAATCCAACTACAGCAAACACAAGTTAACAAGTTGTTTACAGAGACGTTTTATAATATGATAGACGTTTTATATATCACTAACTAATTAAGATTACATGCCTGAAGATAAGGATCAAGATTGCAGTGCCATCACTGAAGGATTTGTACACTACACAACTTTACATTTAGTCCGATGGGCCACTTTGCAAAGCTCTTCCTCTTTGGTCTAATCTTCACTGATCTTGGATGGCCAGTAGAAGGTACGCATGTATGTGAGATGCATTCTGTATATGAGCTATTGGGACTACTGGGAGTGAGTATCTCATCATTCAACTTACACTGCTGTAGTAACTGGAGCTTGGGCAGACAAACATCCACAGGTTCATCCCTGTACACAATGTGGTTGCCATTCATAGTGACTTTAAAAGAGACTGCTGCAACTGTGTGTTTGAAAATGTGAGCCACAAGCCATTTATGTTCATAGGTCCATGGTAACTGAATTTGTGCCACATTTTGGGGTGCGGGGGCATGCATTCTGCACTGCTACAACCTTCTCTGACAGGAGGTGCAAGCCATCTTCATTGACACAATGGCCCAGAAAATCCACAGAGAAAACCACGAATGATCACTGTTTCTTGCTCAATCGCAACCCTGCCTCCTTCAATCTGGACATAACTTGGTCCAGTCTCCGTGTAGATGCTCTGCCTTATTCCTGCCTAGGACAAGATGTAATATAATCCAAACACCATCACTGTGACATCACTTGCAGTATGTTTCCAATAGTCTCTGAAAATCCCAGGATAACTTCCAAAAGGGGTAAACCAGTGTATTGAAACAAGCTCTAGCTTCTACATATCAACTACAGCCAACATTTTGGATTCTTCATCCAGTACGTAGCGCTTGTTGGCAGGCCTGGCTGAGGTTCAGTTTTCAAAGACCTTCCCCCCAGCCCAGTTTGGCAAACAGGTCCTTAAGTTTTGAGTAATGGATAGCGATCAAGCCTTGTTGCTGAGGTAGAGCATGGTTTGTTTCAGTCTTCTCAGATGCAAATGGACACCTGGTAACCTAAACAGTGCCTTTTTGACATAAGCTGGTGTTTAACCCATTCGCACCAACCTATGCCGACCAGACTATCCAATTGGCATACAGATGGAACAAGAAGGAAAAATTCTACCACTGCATGATGTCCCTAGTATGCAGCCTACGAAGTATGTCCAGTGAAGTATTTGCTTTACATACAAAAAAGTAAAATATTTCAGGACCACTTTGAACCAATGATGATTTTGGTTTTGCTGCAAGGGGCCAGGACCAGCGAATCTGCAGTCAATTTTGTTGTCAAATTACGCATGACAATTGTGAATTTGAGGTGCATCTGGATAAAGAACATTGAGATTCTCGGTCTTCGCGCAACCTGATAGAATGATTTGTTTGCAGCCAAGATAGAGGTGATTGAGACTTTAGATATGTGGTGGAAGTGTTTGGTCATATCATAGACTAATCTGAAGAGCACAGTAAAACTGTTTGGGAATGAGTTACCATACTGTAGTCAGTCCCGCCATCATTGCTAAATTGTGTAGTAACTGGAGTTCGGGCAGACAAATTTCTTGGGTTCACACAACAACATTAATTTCCAAGACAAGCTTCCACTTAATACCTACAACAACCCACCATTGTACAGCTGGTTACAAAATAAATAAGCAGGGGCTACACTGGATTAGAAATCACAGTTCATGGCATACAGTACAACATATAATGGAAACGGTGTTAGGTACGTAGCACAACAGGAGAGTTCACCTCAGACAGCAATCCACCACTTTAGTCATTACAATCGTGCGTACATACGTACGTACATGCACAATTTGAACTGAGACCCAATAGGTGCAATACACATATTCATAGCCTCCTATGTATCTGCCACTTCAGGTGCTGGTTCCCTCAAAAGCCAATCTGCTCCTGACAGTGTCCCCTCCTGTCCGGCTATTGAGGTGCTGAGGGGGAGAGATGGGCGTGATGGGCTGCCAGGGACAGCAGGGGAGAAGGGGAGGGATGGAAGTGATGGAGAGAAAGGGCTGAAGGGGGATCCAGGGGTGGAGGGACGTCCTGGTCCACCAGGGTCGGCAGGAGGTGGTACTGTGTACATCAGGTGGGGTAGGATCACCTGCCCCAGCGTGTCAGGGACAGAGCTGGTGTATACGGGGATCGCAGCAGGAACTGAACATGACCACAAAGGAGGTAGATCCAACAGGCTGTGCCTGCCACTGACGCCTAAATATGGTGCATATCACCCAGGAGTGCAGGGACACAATCCACTGCTTGGGTCAGAGTATGAGTTAAGGCCAGGGTCTCCTCTTCCAGACCTTCATGACCACAAAGTCCCCTGTGCAGTCTGCTCTGTGACCAGCAGGTCAAGGCTCCTTTTCATGCCAGCTTGGAACGTCTGCCCCTCAACATGGACTCTGGAGTACAGTGGCTACCTCATGACAGCTCATCACTTCCAGTACAGGAACACATTCGATTGTGTGGACAAAGATGCTGAGTCCATCCCAGGGAGCACTATTGGCACCAATGGTGCTCTCTTCTATCATGTCGAGGCTACCCGCAATGGCATCCCCTGTCCACCCTACGACCCTCAGAAGGAGCTCACGTGTGCTGTCTGCACCAAGTGATGTCAATATGTTCAATGCATCAACAAAACAAGAAGATTCAGTAGACACTATATATAGAAATTGTATTGATAGCAACACTAGCAAACTGCACAGTTGTTCTGTACAGAGAGTGTTTCAAAGCACCCCTGTACATGTGTGTGCATGCAAAGTACAAATTTGAGTATGATTGAAAGTAGTAGAATGCTGTAACTACAGCAATGTGACAATCACATGACATGCATGTGACCTGGAATGCCATGGCAACCCCTAGTACCAGGACAAATGACATTTTTAAACTTGGCGAGAAATAAAAATAATCATTCTGCATTCTGTTATACATTCATGGTTTGCAAAACTCTGTTTTTGGCCATGTCTTGAATTTCTTCGAGTGAATACTTGCACAGTTCATTCAGTACCTCTTGGGTGTGCTGTCCGAGGATGGGTGCAGGGAGGCGGAGTGACTGGACGCTATCACTGAACGTGACAGCAGGACCTGTCAGTGTGTGGTGTGTGCGTTTGTAGTGTGTGTGAGGGAGAGGGCAGTTACATAGTCAAACCACAGCACACGTGAACAACAAAGCAACAGTATTATTTAGCAATCATCAATCTCTCACGTGGTACACTCCACACATGCTCACCTATCACTTTCACATCTCCAGCTGTGGGATGATGCATGGTACGGACCAGCTCCAAATGTTGGACCTGCAGCAGTTGTGAGAGTCAAGTAAGCACATGGAAGGGCCACCTTACATACAACACACAAACACGCATGCACGTATGCACACACACACACACACACACACACACACACACACACACACACACACACACACACACACACACACACACACACACACACACACAGACGGTGTATCACAGTGCACCACAATAAAAGGTACCTGAGGATCGTCAAAGACTTGTTGAAGGTCATTGACTGGGCCAAAGGGCAGCTCTTGCCCCTCAAACAGGGCGAGCCACTCGGTGAGGCTCTTCTGTAAGAACCTACAGTACACACACAATATCAGTACACACACATGGAGTCACTCAAACAACAATGCACTTCTTTACAAATAAATCAGCCAAATCAATGGCTTGAACAGAAAAAAATTACAAACATTTTTGTGCCACTTGAGTAAGAGTGCGATTCAAATGTAAAGACACTTCAGATGTCGCAGTTATAACTGACTTTAGCTGAGCCAGGGCACCCACAGCACAGCCAGAATGGAGTGGCAATGTTGGTGTAGCAGATGGTTAGTGAACTGTACTAGCACAACTGTGCATACCACTCAATATACATTGGTTGTTCAGGTCATGTGACCACTACAGCTGCAGGTACAGCCACATGACCATCACAGGTCCAGTCACATGACCATCACAGGTCCAGTCACATGACCATCACAGGTCCAGTCACATGACCATCACAGGTCCAGTCACATGACCATCACAGGTCCAGTCACATGACCATCACAGGTCCAGTCACATGACCATCACAGGTCCAGTCACATGACTATCACAGGTCCAGGTCACATGACCATCACATGACAAATGTACAATAATCAACAAGAAGCACAACACAGTAAACACATGCAATTCTGCACAGCCACAGTGGTTACAGTACACACCTCTGGGAGAGGAGGGGGACGAGGACTTCCCTGTGAGCTACCCTCTGACTGTTGGTGGCAAAGCGCTCATCAGAGGGTAGTTCCTCCATCTTCAGGACGCGACAGAGGATCTCAAAGTGGCCATTGTTGCCAGATCCAACAATTAGGAACTTACCATCTTTTGTTTTGAATGCCTGAAGAGATTCAACACACATTATTAGAGCACGAAGGCTCTTACATGAGATCTTACATGGGCTCTTAAGAGTGCTTGTTTTACATGGATTTCTTACAAAGGTTCTTACATGGACTCTTAGGCGAATAGTTTGCGAGCAATACGTAGCAGATTAATCAACAACTGAATGCAGGACGTTTCGGCCTGAAGGCCTTCGTCAGCTGCATACAAAACTGTAGAGTGGTAGCTGCAGGAACATACATACACATACACAGTTATGTACGCAGCTGACGAAGGCCTTCGGGCCAAAACGTCCTGCATTCAGTTGTTGATTAATCTGCTATGTATTGCCCACAAACTATTCGCCTACATTGAACAACGTAGCAATGAGCCTCTTCTTCTACATGGACTCTTACATGGGTTCTTACATGAGTTATTGACATGAGCTCTTACACGTCAACACAGACTACCTAGAATACACTAGACCTCCTTGCCCTCCTCTGCTGTTCCTCTAGATTAGTCTAGCGTGCTCTGCCACAGTCTGACACACACATACACACACACACACAACACACACACACACACACACACACACACACACACACACACACACACACACACACACACACACACACACTACTCACTGTCCTCATACGCATCTACTCACCTCACAAGTGCACACAGTCACACACATGCGTACATACATACACACTTGTACACATGTTCACACACAGTCACATACACACTCACACACAGTCACACCCACCTATCCCCACCCCACCCCCCCACTCACCTGGTAGGGCACAATGCTCTGATGGCCAGTTCCCCATGCCTTGGCCTTCATTCCCGCATTCAGATAGTTCCCAGCCAAGTGGGTCATCAGGGATACCTAGTGACGCAAGACACAGGACACAAGGGAACACGCTCACATGTGCTGAGTATGTATGTGCACACAATACAGACAGGCTATGCCACGGTGACACAATCACTGACATTGATGACACTGTCACTAGCTATGGTGGCACTGTCACTAGGCCTTGGTGATACTGTCACTGGGCCATAGTGACTCACTAGGCCTTGGTGATACTGTCACTGGGCCATAGTGACACTGTCACTGGGCCATAGTGACACTGTCACTGGGCCATGGTCACACTGTCAATGGGTCACAGTGACACTGTCACTGGGTCATGGTGACATTGTCACCGGGCCAGACACCATTTCTGTGCAAAGCCCTGCTACGTATCTGTGCTGATATTCCCAATACAGACCTGCCCGTACACAGTAAAGACCTACACCTACCCCAAGCTCTCCTACCTGTGTTGACAGCAGGTCACAGTCAATCTTCTGTCCTCTGCCCGTTTGCCGTTGTACCATGAGGGCCGCAAGGATAGCGCCATAGGCGTACAAGCCGGTGGACATGTCGGTCATTGCCACGCCCACTTTCACTGGCTCCCCATCCTACCCCACCCAGGTGGGCAGAAAATAGAACACGTGACGTAATGTGAAGTTGCACCATGTAAGCAACACAACAGCATACAATAGCCCTTATTAGTGAGCCACGCTCTCAATGGTCTTCATTACTGCTACAACGGACTAGCTCTCAGCTGGTCTCTTGGATATGTCACATGTTCACTAGTATATACTGTGACCTGTGTACTGTGCTTTAAGCATGTTAAAGCATACGTACCAGTGAATGGACATCTGATGCACAGGTACATTTCTCCTTCTCAATAACAAGAATTATGCCTAATGTGAATTGTTTGTGACGCTGCGGAGTCACGACAACCTAAGGTAATCGACTAGTTATTCTCTTGCATGATATTGCGTGGAGTGTGTGTGCCTTCCGCCTTCTCTCCTCTCTCTCCTCTCTGCATCCCACTCACATCCCCTCCCCTCTCACCTTTGGTCCTGTCACATGCATCAAACCGGCCTCAGCCGAAGCCACCACATCGTAACCAAGGCGATGAGACTTAGGTCCACTGGAGCCGTAGCCAGTGATGGAGCAGTAGACCAGCCGAGGGTTGATAGCACTCAGAGCAGTGTAACCCAACCCAAGGGCATCCAGCTTCCCAGAAGGATAGTTCTCAAGGAAAATGTCTGACTGTGCAGCAAGCTGTGTCAGAGTTCAGTAGGGAAACGATGGAGAGGGAAGAGGATGTTTAATGCAGTAAAGCGTGAAATTAGTAGAGCATGTCCATATACAGTGGTCACTGGGTATGACAGTTGAATGAAGCCAAGTCAATAGATACCATGACTGATTAGATCAGGCAGACTTGCTGTAAGTAACAATCAGTGTAGTGAGAATTGCAAGAAGGATGCAAGTACGTAGAAGACAGAGTAGACTGCCTCGCCGCGTGGGAGCAGAATAGCTGCATGTGTGCGCGCGTGCGTGTGTGTGTGCGCCTGTGTGTGTGTGTGTGTGTGTTGTGTGTGTGTGTGTGTATGTGTGCATGCGTGTGTGCGTGTGTGCGTGTGTGTTGTGCGTGTGTGTGTGTGTGTGTGTGTGTGTGTGTGTGTGTGTGCGTGTGTGTGTGTGTGTGTGTATTCTTATACATACGTACTTTGTGGATGATTTCTTGGCCTTTGGTGGACTTTATGTTGACAGCAACACTCTGAAAGGAAGTAGAAAGCAGGAGAAGAAGGAAGTAGTAATAGTGGTGAGGAGAAACACCAACAGAAGACAAGGAGAGGACAGTGACTAGCTAGCTCACTGCAACTTAGACACAATAAGCAATGCAATAAACAAATGCTGCCCATGGCAATGGCACTACGAATGCATTGGATCAAGTGCCTTGTACACAACAGAAAAACACACGAGTGCGTAAACGTTTTGGGCACTTGTAAGAAAACTTCTCTAAACAGTTATTTTCCGTCTACTACCTAAGCACTAACATTCTGTCTTGTTGCTAATTCAAACGTTACTACCTCATCAATCTACGCGATACAAGAATACACTCAATTTACATTCCATTTCCACACCCTTCTATGTACAGTGATGGCCGTCTGTCGGAGGAGCTCTCAGATACAATGGTGGCGATGCAAGTTGAGGAGCACCAGAACTGGAATAGTTGTCAAAGTGGGGTTGGTCCAAACTAAAAACCGACAAATCACTTCCTCCACTTACATTTAGTCCAATGGACCACCTTCAATTGCTGTTCCTCTGTTGTCTAATCTTCACTGATCTTGGATGGCTAGTTGAAGGCATGAGCAGTGCGTGGGATGCACTTTATCTTACATGTTATTGAGAGTGAGTAGCTGACATTCAACTGTAGTAACTGGAAGTTGGGAAGACAAATTTCCACAGGTTCATGCGACAATTGTTTCCATGACAAGTGTCTTCACATTGATGATATCAGTAACCCGCCCTCACACAGCCAGTACAACTTCACCAGGCAGGAAGTGGCGAACCCTTCCATGTACAGTGATGGTTGGATAGCACTACTCTGTGTATATCACAATGGCCTCAAAGACCTACTGCAAGAGCACCATGTGAGAAGTATGGAGCAGACGTCTAGTTCAGGAGCTATATGAGAGCTACGATGCCAGCGTACTGCACAAGAGCTGTGTGAGAAGTATGCTGGAGATATCTGGTACAAGGACAGCTGTACGAATATGGAGCAGACATCCTGCACAGGAACAAGGCAAGTACCGTGCAAGTACCTTGTACACAACAGAAGAGCATACGAGTGTGCAAACTGTTTGGGTACTTGCAGGACTGGATGTAAAATTTCCATCTACTATATACGTACAGTAAGCATTAGCACTCTGCTTATGTTTGCTACTTCAAATGTTATTTTCTCATCTATGGTATGCGATACAAGAACACAATCGATCTACATTTCATTCCCTTCCATGTACAAGGATGGTTGGACAGCTCTTCTCATGGCATCAGACAATGGACACAGAAATCTAGTGCTCTTCAAGGCGCCAGTTGGTGGAGCAGGGCAGGTTTTCTCTTCCACTATTAGACAGAGCAGGCCAAATATGTCCAAGTGCTAGAGTACACACTCACTGAGATAGCCTGTCTCAGGGAGAAGGTTGTGCTACGTACACAGTTCACCAAACGTTCACCAGATGCGTACACAGTTGCGTACATGAGGTGTGGACGGCAGACCAAGCACGTACACTGAGCACGGCAGTTCAGTGTGAAGCATGCACTGACCAGTTTGCATGGTGGGCTCCAGTGCTTGGGACACAGTGAGCTCAAGCGCCTTGCTACCAGGCTACTCACAGAAGTGAGCCCAAACGTGAGTGCCACCTGGAGCTGCAGCTACTCATACCTACGTATGTAGGGGACATATCTCACTCAGTACAGGGGACTGACAAGACTCTGGATGACACAAAGCCTCTGGGCAGAGATGCTGCAGAACACATACTGAACATAAGTGAATTCAAACCCCATGAGCCCTGCGCCTGTCACACCTCTTGAGACAGGAAGGGCGTAGAAGGTCTTGTTGTGATAGAATCTGTGAGAATGAACAAATGTGGCACTTTCGCTCTGCCACTAGAGGTATGGCCTTAGCAGCACAATTGTTAATGGCATGGCATGGGGTGAGTTTACCATTGCCTCAGCCCTCTCTGCTCCATGTGGTGATCGTGTGCCTCAGCGAGTTAAGATCCAGCTAACAAGAAGCGTTCCATATCCTTGTCACTATTTCCTTCTCCACACATACCTCCATCACCACTTATCACATCACTCCCAAGTACTTCGTTGCATCCACAAAGTCAGTGACCTTATCTTCACTTCCACCCCACACTCCTCGCTGTCCCTTGCCAACCTCATCACTTTAGTCTTCCTCCAGTCCCCACTCGCTCACTATCTCACTCACTACATATCTGCAGGTTATACCGGAGCCCCTCAATAGATTCTGTCATTACCACCATCTCAACAGCAAACAGTAGTATATAGGTACAATTACATTGGTAGACAGTTTAGGTTGGAATTGAGGGAACACTTGTTACAATGACCAACTGCCAATCGAGAGAATTGCACTTCGTGATTAGTAGACAGTTTCACACATCACTCTCTATTCTTTGTCTTCGAATCACATACCTGTATGTACTTCATTAATCCAATTATGACCACAGATGACCTTGGACTCTATTGCATATAACAATGTTTCGTATCAATCACCATCACTATTGTATCAAAAGTAGCGTTATCTGAGCAAACAAGATGTACACCATTCTTATGCTAAGCTGATTAGTTCTGTACAACTGAAGAGGGCTCTTTTGGACCTGAAATGTCTTGTATTAAGGAAGAGTGTACCATGTGATTCATACGCTCAAGATTATCTCCCCTGTCTTAAGCCATCAGTCTAAAGTATTTCAGATTCTACCTTCTTGAGTTAAGATGTGTGGTTGTTGTTGAGACAGACTGCAGTTGGACGGTCCATGCACTTCACGCTTGTTTGCTACTTTGAACGTTACTCCTTCAACTATGCTGTGTAATACAAGCACACATTTGATCTACGTTTCACTTTTGCATGCTTCTTCAGACAATGATGGTTGAACAGCTCTTATCAATGCATGTCCCAATGGCCACAGAGATAAACTGCAAGAGCACCATGTGAGAAGTATGGAGCAGATATCTAGTTCAGGAGCTATATGAGAGCTACAATGCCAGCGTACTGCACAAGAGCTGTGTGAGAAGTATGCTGGAGATATCTGGTACAAGGACAGCTGTACGAGTACGGAGCAGATATCCTGCACAGGAACAAGGCAAGTACAGTGCAAATACCTTGTACACAACAGAAGAGCATACGAGTGTGCAAACTGTTTGGGTACTTGCAGGACTGGATGTAAAATTTCCATCTACTATATACGTACAGTAAGCATTAGCACTCTGCTTATGTTTGCTACTTCAAATGTTATTTTCTCATCTATGGTATGCGATACAAGAACACAATCGATCTACATTTCATTCCCTTCCATGTACAAGGATGGTTGGAAAGCTCTTCTCATGGCATCAGACAATGGACACAGAAATCTAGTGCTCTTCAAGGCGCCAGTTGGTGGAGCAGGGCAGGTTTTCTCTTCCACTATTAGACAGAGCAGGCCAAATATGTCCAAGTGCTAGAGTACACACTCACTGAGATAGCCTGTCTCAGGGAGAAGGTTGTGCTGCGTACACAGTTCACCAAACGTTCACCAGATGCGTACACAGTTGCGTACGTGAGGTGTGGACGGCAGACCAAGCACGTACACTGAGCACGGCAGTTCAGTGTGAAGCATGCACTGACCAGTTTGCATGGTGGGCTCCAGTGCTTGAGACACAATGAGCTCAAGTGCCTTGCTACCAGGCTACTCACAGAAGTGAGCCCAAACGTGAGTGCCACCTGGAGCTGCAGCTACTCATACGTACAGTATGTAGGAGACATATCTCACTCAGTACAGGGGACTGACAAGACTCTGGATGACACAGAGCCTCTGGGCAGAGATGCTGCAGAACACATCCTTAACATAAGTGAATTCAAACCCCATGAGCCCTGCGCCTGCCACACCTCTTGTGACAGGAAGGGCGTAGAAGGTCTTGTTGTCATAGAATCTGTGAGAATGAACAAATGTGGCACTTTCGCTCTGTTTTCTGCCTCTAGTGATATGGCCTTAGCTGCAAAATTGTTAATGGCATGGCATGGGGTGAGTTTACCGTTGCCTCAGCCCTCTCTGCTCCATGTGGTGATCGTGTGCCTCAGCGAGTTAAGATCCAGCTAACAAGAAGCATTCCACATCCTTGTCACTATTTTCTTCTCCACATATACCTCCATCGCCACTTATCACATCACTCCCAAGTACGTACTTTCGTTGCATCCACCTGCTCAGTGACCTTATCTCCACTTCCACCCCACACTCCTCGCTGGCCCTTGCCAACCTCATCACTTTAGTCTTCCTCCAGTTCACTTTCAGTCCCCACTTGCTCACTATCTCACTCACTACACATCTGTAGGTTATGCCGGAGCCCCTCAATAGATTCTGTCCCCATCTCAACAGCAACTGTAGTATATACAGTTACATTGGTAGACAGTTTAGGTTGGAATTGAGGGAACACTTGTTACAACGACCAACTGCCAACCAAGAGAATCGCACTTCGTGATTAGTAGACAGTTTCACACATCATTCTCCAACCTTTGTCTTCAAATCACATACCTGTATGTACTTCATTAATCCAATTATGACCACAGATGAACTTGGACTCTATTGCATAATTATAACAATGTTTCATATCAATCACCATCACTATTGTATCAAAAGTAGCGTTATCTGAACAAACAAGTTGTACACCATTCTTATGCTAAGCTGATTAGTTCTGTACAACTGAAGAAGGCTCTTTTGGACCTGAAATGTCTTGTATTAAGGAAGAGTGTACCATGTGATCCATACGCTCAAAATTATCGCCCCTGTTTTAAGCCATCTGTCTATTACTTCAGATTCCACCTTCTTGAGTTAGGATGTGTGGTTGTTGCTGAGACAGACTGCAGTTGGACGGTCCATGCACTTCATGCTTGTTTGCTACTTTGAACGTTACTCCCTCATCTATGCTGTGTAATACAAGCACACATTTGATCTACGTTTCACTTTTGCATGCTTCTTCAGACAATGATGGTTGAACAGCTCTTATCAATGCATGTCCCAATGGCCACAGAGATAAACTGCAAGAGCACCATGTGAGAAGTATGGAGCAGATATCTAGTTCAGGAGCTATATGAGAGCTACAATGCCAGCGTACTGCACAAGAGCTGTGTGAGAAGTATGCTGGAGATATCTGGTACAAGGACAGCTGTACGAATATGGAGCAGACATCCTGCACAGGAACAAGGCAAGTACCGTGCAAGTACCTTGTACACAACAGAAGAGTATACGAGTGTGCAAACTGTTTGGGTACTTGCAGGACTGGATGTAAAATTTCCATCTACTATATACGTACAGTAAGCATTAGCACTCTGCTTATGTTTGCTACTTCAAATGTTATTTTCTCATCTATGGTATGCGATACAAGAACACAATCGATCTACATTTCATTCCCTTCCATGTACAAGGATGGTTGGACAGCTCTTCTCATGGCATCAGACAATGGACACAGAAATCTAGTGCTCTTCAAGGCACCAGTTGGTGGAGCAGGGCAGGTTTTCTCTTCCACTATTAGACAGAGCAGGCCAAATATGTCCAAGTGCTAGAGTACACACTCACTGAGATAGCCCGTCTCAGGGAGAAGGTTGTGCTGCGTACACAGTTCACCAGAAGTTCACCAGATGCGTACACAGTTGCGTACATGAGGTGTGGACGGCAGCCCAAGCATGTTCACTGAGCACGGCAGTTCAGTGTGAAGCATGCACTGACCAGTTTGCATGGTGGGCTCCAGTGCTTGGGACACAGTGAGCTCAAGCGTCTTGCTACCAGGCTACTCACAGATGTGAGCCCAAATGGGAGTGCCACCTGGAGCTGCAGCTACTCATATGTACAGTATGTAGGAGACACATCTCACTCAGTACAGGGGACTGACAAGACTCTGGATGACACAAAGCCTCAAACCCCATGAACCCTGTGCCTGTCACACCTCTTGTGACAGGAAGGGCATAGAAGGTCTTGTTGTCATATAATCTGTGAGAATGAACAAACGTGGCACTTTCGCTCTGCCTCTAGAGGTATGGCCTTAGCAGCACAATTGTTAATGGCATGGCATGGGGTGAGTTTACCATTGCCTCAGCCCTCTCTGCTCCATGTGGTGATCGTGTGCCTCAGCGAGTTAAGATCCAGCTAACAAGAAGCGTTCCATATCCTTGTCACTATTTCCTTCTCCACACATACCTCCATCACCACTTATCACATCACTCCCAAGTACGTACTTCGTTGCATCCACCTGCTCAGTGACCTTATCTCCACTTCCACCCCACACTCCTCACTGGCCCTTGCCAAACTCATCACTTTAGTCTTCCTCCAGTCCCCACTTGCTCACTATCTCACTCACTACATATCTGCAGGTTATGCCGGAGCCCCTCAATAGATTCTGTCATTACCACCATCTCAACAGCAACAGTAGTATATAGGTACAATTACATTGGTAGAATGTTTAGGTCGGAATTGAGGGAACACTTGTTACAATGACCAACTGCCAACCAAGAGAATCGCACTTCGTGATTAGTAGACAGTTTCACACATCACTCTCTATTCTTTGTCTTTGAATCACATACCTGTATGTACTTCATTAATCCAATTATGACCACACATGACCTTGGACTCTATTGCATATATCAATGTTTCGTATCAATCACCATCACTATTGTATCAAAAGTAGCGTTATCTGAGCAAACAAGATGTACACCATTCTTATGCTAAGCTGATTAGTTCTGTACAACTGAAGAAGGCTCTTTTGGACCTGAAATGTCTTGTATTAAGGAAGAGTGTACCATGTGATTCATACGCTCAAGATTATCTCCCCTGTCTTAAGCCATCAGTCTAAAGTATTTCAGATTCTACCTTCTTGAGTTAGGATGTGTGGTTGTTGTTGAGGCAGACTGCAGTTGGACGGTCCATGCACTTCATGCTTGTTTGCTACTTTGAACGTTACTCCTTCAACTATGCTGTGTAATACAAGCACACATTTGATCTACGTTTCACTTTTGCATGCTTCTTCAGACAATGATGGTTGAACAGCTCTTCTCAATGGATGTCCCAATGGCCACAGAGATAAACTGCAAGAGCACCATGTGAGAAGTATGGAGTAGATATCTAGTTCAGGAGATATGTGAGAGCTACAATGCCAGCGTACTGCACAAGAGCTGTGTGAGAAGTATGCTGGAGATATCTGGTACAAGGACAGCTGTACGAGTACGGAGCAGACATCCTGCACAGGAACAAGGCAAGTACCGTGCAAGTACCTTGTACACAACAGAAGAGCATACGAGTGTGCAAACTGTTTGGGTACTTGCAGGACGGGATGTAAAATTTCCATCTACTATATACGTACAGTAAGCATTAGCACTCTGCTTATGTTTGCTACTTCAAATGCTATTTTCTCATCTATGGTATGCGATACAAGAACACAATCGATCTACATTTCATTCCCTTCCATGTACAAGGATGGTTGGACAGCTCTTCTCATGGCATCAGACAATGGACACAGAAATCTAGTGCTCTTCAAGGCACCAGTTGGTGGAGCAGGACAGGTTTTCTCTTCCACTATTAGACAGAGCAGGCCAAATACGTCCAAGTGCTAGACTACACACTCACTGAGATAGCCCGTCTCAGGGAGAAGGTTGTGCTGCGTACACAGTTCACAGTAGGCACTACGAATGCATTGGATCAAGTGCCTTGCACACAACAGAAAAACACACGAGTGCGTAAACGTTTTGGGCACTTGTAAGAAAACTTCTCTAAACAGTTATTTTCCGTCTACTACCTAAGCACTAACATTCTGTCTTGTTGCTAATTCAAACGTTACTACCTCATCAATCTACGCGATACAAGAATACACTCAATTTACATTCCATTTCCACACCCTTTCATGTACAGTGATGGCCGTCTGTTGGAGGAGCTCTCAGACACAATGGTAGCGATGCAAGTTGAGGAGCACCAGAACTGGAATAGTTGTCAAAGTGGGGTTGGTCCAAACTAATAACCGACAAATCACTTCCTCCACTTACATTTAGTCCAATGGGCCGCCTTCAATTACTGTTCCTCTGTTGTCTAATCTTCACTGATCTTGGATGGCTAGTTGAAGGCATGAACAGTACGTGAGATGCACTTTATCTTACATGTTACTGAGAGTGAGTAGCTGACATTCAACTGTAGTAACTGGAACTTGGGAAGACAAATGTCCACAGGTTCATGCGACAATTGTTTCCATGACAAGTGTCTTCACATTGATGATATCAGTAACCCGCCCTCACACAGCCAGTACAACTTCACCAGGCAGGAAGTGGCGAACCCTTCCATGTACAGTGATGGTTGGACTACTCTGTGTATATCACAATGGCCTCAAAGACCTACTGCAAGAACACCATGTGAGAAGTATGGAGTAGATATCTAGTTCAGGAGATATGTGAGAGCTACGATGCCAGCGTACTGCACAAGAGCTGTGTGAGAAGTATGCTGGAGATATCTGGTACAAGGACAGCTGTACGAATATGGAGCAGACATCCTGCACAGGAACAAGGCAAGTACCGTGCAAGTACCTTGTACACAACAGAAGAGCATACGAGTGTGCAAACTGTTTGGGTACTTGCAGGACGGGATGTAAAATTTCCATCTACTATATATGTACAGTAAGCATTAGCACTCTGCTTATGTTTGCTACTTCAAATGCTATTTTCTCATCTATGGTATGCGATACAAGAACACAATCGATCTACATTTCATTCCCTTCCATGTACAAGGATGGTTGGACAGCTCTTCTCATGGCATCAGACAATGGACACAGAGATCTAGTGCTCTTCAAGGCACCAGTTGGTGGAGCAGGACAGGTTTTCTCTTCCACTATTAGACAGAGCAGGCCAAATACGTCCAAGTGCTAGACTACACACTCACTGAGATAGCCCGTCTCAGGGAGAAGGTTGTGCTGCGTACACAGTTCACAGTAGGCACTACGAATGCATTGGATCAAGTGCCTTGCACACAACAGAAAAACACACGAGTGCGTAAACGTTTTGGGCACTTGTAAGAAAACTTCTCTAAACAGTTATTTTCCGTCTACTACCTAAGCACTAACATTCTGTCTTGTTGCTAATTCAAACGTTACTACCTCATCAATCTACACGATACAAGAATACACTCAATTTACATTCCATTTCCACACCCTTCCATGTACAGTGATGGCCGTCTGTTGGAGGAGCTCTCAGATACAATGGTGGCGATGCAAGTTGAAGAGCACCAGAACTGGAATGATTGTCAAAGTGGGGTTGGTCCAAACTAAAAACCGACAAGTCACTTCCTCCACTTACATTTAGTCCAATGGACCACCTTCAATTACTGTTCCTCTGTTGTCTAATCTTCACTGATCTTGGATGGCTAGTTGAAGGCATGAGCAGTGCGTGGGATGCACTTTATCTTAAATGTTATTGAGAGTGAGTAGCTGACATTCAACTGTAGTAACTGGAAGTTGGGAAGACAAATGTCCACAGGTTCATGCAACAATTGTTTCCATGACAAGTGTCTTCACATTGATGACATCAGTAACCCGCCCTCACACAGCCAGTACAACTTCACCAGGCAGGAAGTGGCGAACCCTTCCATGTACAGTGATGGTTGGATAGCACTACTCTGTGTATATCACAATGGCCTCAAAGACCTACTGCTAGAACACCATGTGAGAAGTATGGAGTAGATATCTAGTTCAGGAGCTATATGAGAGCTACGATGCCAGCGTACTGCACAAGAGCTGTGCGAGAAGTATGCTGGAGATATCTGGTACAAGGACAGCTGTACGAGTACGGAGCAGACATCCTGCACAGGAACAAGGCAAGTACCGTGCAAGTACCTTGCACACAACAGAAGAGCATACGAGTGTGCAAACTGTTTGGGTACTTGCAGGACGGGATGTAAAATTTCCATCTACTATATACGTACAGTAAGCATTAGCACTCTGCTTATGTTTGCTACTTCAAATGCTATTTTCTCATCTATGGTATGCGATACAAGAACACAATCGATCTACATTTCATTCCCTTCCATGTACAAGGATGGTTGGACAGCTCTTCTCATGGCATCAGACAATGGACACAGAAATCTAGTGCTCTTCAAGGCGCCAGTTGGTGGAGCATGGCAGGTTTTCTCTTCCACTATTAGACAGAGCAGGCCAAATATGCCCAAGTGCTAGAGTACACACTCACTGAGATAGCCTGTCTCAGGGAGAAGGTTGTGCTGCGTACACAGTTCACCAGAAGTTCACCAGATGCATACACAGTTGCGTACATGAGGTGTGGACGGCAGACCAAGCACGTTCACTGAGCACGGCAGTTCAGTGTGAAGCATGCACTGACCAGTTTGCATGGTGGGCTCCAGTGCTTGGGACACATTGAGCTCAAGTGCCTTGCTACCAGGCTACTCACAGATGTGAGCCCAAATGGGAGTGCCAACTGGAGCTGCAGCTACTCATACGTATGTAGGAGACATATCTCACTCAGTACAGGGGACTGACAAGACTCTGGATGACACAAAGCATCTGGGCAGAGAGGCTGCAGAACACATACTGAACATAAGTGAATTCAAACCCCATGAGCCCTGCGCCTGCCACACCTCTTGAGACAGGAAGGGCGTAGAAGGTCTTGTCGTCATAGAATCTGTGAGATTGAACAAACGTGGCACTTTCGCTCTGTTTTCTGCCTCTAGTGGTATGGCCTTAGCTGCAAAATTGTTAATGGCATGGCATGGGGTGAGTTTACCATTGCCTCAGCCCTCTCTGCTCCATGTGGTGATCGTGTGCCTCAGCGAGTTAAGATCCAGCTAACAAGAAGCATTCCACATCCTTGTCACTATTTTCTTCTCCACATATACCTCCATCGCCACTTATCACATCACTCCCAAGTACGTACTTTCGTTGCATCCACCTGCTCAGTGACCTTATCTCCACTTCCACCCCACACTCCTCGCTGTCCCTTGCCAACCTCATCACTTTAGTCTTCCTCCAGTCCCCACTTGCTCACTATCTCACTCACTACACATCTGTAGGTTATGCCGGAGCCCCTCAATAGATTCTGTCCCCATCTCAACAGCAACTGTAGTATATACAGTTACATTGGTAGACAGTTTAGGTTGGAATTGAGGGAACACTTGTTACAACGACCAACTGCCAACCAAGAGAATCGCACTTCGTGATTAGTAGACAGTTTCACACATCATTCTCCAACCTTTGTCTTCAAATCACATACCTGTATGTACTTCATTAATCCAATTATGACCACAGATGAACTTGGACTCTATTGCATAATTATAACAATGTTTCATATCAATCACCATCACTATTGTATCAAAAGTAGCGTTATCTGAGTAAACAAGTTGTACACCATTCTTATGCTAAGCTGATTAGTTCTGTACAACTGAAGAAGGCTCTTTTGGACCTGAAATGTCTTGTATTAAGGAAGAGTGTACCATGTGATCCATACGCTCAAAATTATCTCCCCTGTTTTAAGCCATCTGTCTATTACTTCAGATTCTACCTTCTTGAGTTAGGATGTGTGGTTGTTGCTGAGACAGACTGCAGTTGGACGGTCCATGCACTTCATGCTTGTTTGCTACTTTGAACGTTACTCCCTCATCTATGCTGTGTAATACAAGCACACATTTGATCTACGTTTCACTTTTGCATGCTTCTTCAGACAATGATGGTTGAACAGCTCTTATCAATGCATGTCCCAATGGCCACAGAGATAAACTGCAAGAGCACCATGTGAGAAGTATGGAGCAGATATCTAGTTCAGGAGCTATATGAGAGCTACAATGCCAGCGTACTGCACAAGAGCTGTGTGAGAAGTATGCTGGAGATATCTGGTACAAGGACAGCTGTACGAATATGGAGCAGACATCCTGCACAGGAACAAGGCAAGTACTGTGCAAGTACCTTGTACACAACAGAAGAGTATACGAGTGTGCAAACTGTTTGGGTACTTGCAGGACTGGATGTAAAATTTCCATCTACTATATACGTACAGTAAGCATTAGCACTCTGCTTATGTTTGCTACTTCAAATGTTATTTTCTCATCTATGGTATGCGATACAAGAACACAATCGATCTACATTTCATTCCCTTCCATGTACAAGGATGGTTGGACAGCTCTTCTCATGGCATCAGACAATGGACACAGAAATCTAGTGCTCTTCAAGGCACCAGTTGGTGGAGCAGGACAGGTTTTCTCTTCCACTATTAGACAGAGCAGGCCAAATATGTCCAAGTGCTAGAGTACACACTCACTGAGATAGCCCGTCTCAGGGAGAAGGTTGTGCTGCGTACACAGTTCACCAGAAGTTCACCAGATGCGTACACAGTTGCGTTCATGAGGTGTGGACGGCAGCCCAAGCATGTACACTGAGCACGGCAGTTCAGTGTGAAGCATGCACTGACCAGTTTGCATGGTGGGCTCCAGTGCTTGGGACACATTGAGCTCAAGCGCCTTGCTACCAGGCTACTCACAGATGTGAGCCCAAGCGTGAGTGCCAACTGGAGCTGCAGCTACTCATATGTACAGTATGTAGGAGACATATCTCACTCAGTACAGGAAACTGACAAGACTCTGGATGACACAAAGCCTCTGGGCAGAGATGCTGCAGAAAACATACTTAACATAAGTGAATTCAAACCCCATGAGCCCTGCGCCTGTCACACCTCTTGTGACAGGAAGGGCGTAGAAGGTCTTGTCGTCATAGAATCTGTGAGAATGAACAAACGTGGCACTTTCGCTCTGCCTCTAGTGGTATGGCCTTAGCAGCACAATTGTTAATGGCATGGCATTAGGTGAGTTTACCGTTGCCTCAGCCCTCTCTGCTCCGTGTGGTGATCGTGTGCCTCAGCGAATTAAGATCCAGCTAACAAGAAGCGTTCCATATTCTTGTCACTACTTCCTTCTCCACACATACCTCCATCAACACTAATCACATCACTCCCAAGTACATACTTTCGTTGCATCCACCTGCTCAGTGACCTTATCTCCACTTCCACCCTACACCCCTCGCTGGCCCTTACCAACCTCATCACTTTAGTCTTCCTCCAGTCCCCACTTGCTCACTATCTCACTCACTACATATCTGCAGGTTATGCCGGAGCCCCTCAATAGATTCTGTCATTACCACCATCTCAACAGCAAACAGTAGTATATAGGTACAATTACATTGGTAGAATGTTTAGGTCGGAATTGACGGAACACTTGTTACAATGACCAACTGCCAATTGAGAGAATCGCACTTCGTGATTAGTAGACAGTTTCACACATCACTCTCTATTCTTTGTCTTCGAATCACATACCTGTACGTACTTCATTAATCCAATTATGACCACAGATGACCTTGGACTCTATTGCATATATCAATGTTTCATATCAATCACCATCACTATTGTATCAAAAGTAGCGTTATCTGAGCAAACAAGATGTACACCATTCTTATGCTAAGCTGATTAGTTCTGTACAACTGAAGAAGGCTCTTTTGGACCTGAAATGTCTTGTATTAAGGAAGAGTGTACCATGTGATTCATACGCTCAAGATTATCTCCCCTGTCTTAAGCCATCAGTCTAAAGTATTTCAGATTCTACCTTCTTGAGTTAGGATGTGTGGTTGTTGTTGAGGCAGACTGCAGTTGGACGGTCCATGCACTTCACGCTTGTTTGCTACTTTGAACGTTACTCCTTCAACTATGCTGTGCAATACAAGCACACATTTGATCTACGTTTCACTTTTGCATGCTTCTTCAGACAATGATGGTTGAACAGCTCTTATCAATGCATGTCCCAATGGCCACAGAGATAAACTGCTAGAACACCACGTGAGAAGTATGGAGTAGATATCTAGTTCAGGAGATATGTGAGAGCTACGATGCCAGCGTACTGCACAAGAGCTGTGTGAGAAGTATGCTGGAGATATCTGGTACAAGGACAGCTGTACGAATATGGAGCAGACATCCTGCATAGGAACAAGGCAAGTACCGTGCAAGTACCTTGTACACAACAGAAGAGCATACGAGTGTGCAAACTGTTTGGGTACTTGCAGGACGGGATGTAAAATTTCCATCTACTATATATGTACAGTAAGCATTAGCACTCTGCTTATGTTTGCTACTTCAAATGCTATTTTCTCATCTATGGTATGCGATACAAGAACACAATCGATCTACATTTCATTCCCTTCCATGTACAAGGATGGTTGGACAGCTCTTCTCATGGCATCAGACAATGGACACAGAAATCTAGTGCTCTTCAAGGCACCAGTTGGTGGAGCAGGACAGGTTTTCTCTTCCACTATTAGACAGAGCAGGCCAAATACGTCCAAGTGCTAGACTACACACTCACTGAGATAGCCCGTCTCAGGGAGAAGGTTGTGCTGCGTACACAGTTCACAGTAGGCACTACGAATGCATTGGATCAAGTGCCTTGCACACAACAGAAAAACACACGAGTGCGTAAACGTTTTGGGCACTTGTAAGAAAACTTCTCTAAACAGTTATTTTCCGTCTACTACCTAAGCACTAACATTCTGTCTTGTTGCTAATTCAAACGTTACTACCTCATCAATCTACACGATACAAGAATACACTCAATTTACATCCCCATCTCCACACCCTTCTATGTACAGTGATGGCCGTCTGTCGGAGGAGCTCTCAGATACAATGGTAGCGATGCAAGTTGAGGAGCACCAGAACTGGAATAGTTGTCAAAGTGGGGTTGGTCCAAACTAATAACCGACAAATCACTTCCTCCACTTACATTTAGTCCAATGGGCCGCCTTCAATTACTGTTCCTCTGTTGTCTAATCTTCACTGATCTTGGATGGCTAGTTGAAGGCATGAACAGTACGTGAGATGCACTTTATCTTACATGTTACTGAGAGTGAGTAGCTGACATTCAACTGTAGTAACTGGAACTTGGGAAGACAAATGTCCACAGGTTCATGCGACAATTGTTTCCATGACAAGTGTCTTCATATTGATGATATCAGTAACCCGCCCTCACACAGCCAGTACAACTTCACCAGGCAGGCAGTGCGAACCCTTCCATGTACAGTGATGGTTGGATAGCACTACTCTGTGTATATCACAATGGCCTCAAAGACCTACTGCTAGAATACCATGTGAGAAGTATGGAGCAGATATCTAGTTCAGGAGCTATGTGAGAGCTACGATGCCAGCGTACTGCACAAGAGCTGTGTGAGAAGTATGCTGGAGATATCTGGTACAAGGACAGCTGTACGAATATGGAGCAGACATCCTGCACAGGAACAAGGCAAGTACTGTGCAAGTACCTTGCACACAACAGAAGAGCATACGAGTGTGCAAACTGTTTGGGTACTTGCAGGACGGGATGTAAAATTTCCATCTACTATATACGCACAGTAAGCATTAGCACTCTGCTTATGTTTGCTACTTCAAATGTTATTTTCTCATCTATGGTATGCGATACAAGAACACAATCGATCTACATTTCATTCCCTTCCATGTACAAGGATGGTTGGACAGCTCTTCTCATGGCATCAGACAATGGACACAGAGATCTAGTGCTCTTCAAGGCACCAGTTGGTGGAGCAGGACAGGTTTTCTCTTCCACTATTAGACAGAGCAGGCCAAATATGTCCAAGTGCTAGAGTACACACTCACTGAGATAGCCCATCTCAGGGAGAAGGTTGTGCTGCGTACACAGTTCACCAGATGTGTACACAGTTGTGTACATGAGGTGTGGACGGCAGCCCAAGCATGTTCACTGAGCACGGCAGTTTGGTGTGAAGCATGCACTGACCAGTTTGCATGGTGGGCTCCAGTGCTTGGGACACATTGAGCTCAAGCGCCTTGCTACCAGGCTACTCACAGATGTGAGCCCAAACGTGAGTGCCAACTGGAGCTGCAGCTACTCATACCTACGTACGTAGGAGACATGTCTCACTCAGTACAGGAAACTGACAAGACTCTGGATGACACAAAGCATCTGGGCAGAGAGGCTGCAGAAAACATACTGAACATAAGTGAATTCAAACCCCATGAGCCCTGCGCCTGTCACACCTCTTGTGACAGGAAGGGCATAGAAGGTCTGTTGTCATAGAATCTGTGAGATTAAACAAACGTGGCACTCTCGCTCTGCCACTAGAGGTATGGCCTTAGCAGCACAATTGTTAATGGCATGGCATTAGGTGAGTTTACCATTGCCTCAGCCCTCTCTGCTCCATGTGGTGATCGTGTGCCTCAGCGAGTTAAGATCCAGCTAACAAGAAGCGTTCCATATCCTTGTCACTATTTCCTTCTCCACACATACCTCCATCACCACTTATCACATCACTCCCAAGTACTTCGTTGCATCCACCTGCTCAGTGACCTTACCTCCACTTCCACCCCACACCCCTCGCTGTCCCTTGCCAACCTCATCACTTTAGTCTTCCTCCAGTTCACTTTCAGTCCCCACTTGCTCACTATCTCACTCACTACATATCTGCAGGTTATGCCGGAGCCCCTCAATAGATTCTGTCCCCATCTCAACAGCAACAGTAGTATATACAATCACAGTTAGACAGTTTAGGTCGGAATTGAGGGAACACTTGTTACAATGACCAACTGCCAACCGAGAGAATCACACTTCGTGATTAGTAAACAGATTCACACATCACTCTCCATTCTTTGTCTTCAAATCACATACCTGTATGTACTTCATTAATCAAATTATGACCACACATGAACTCTATTGCATACAACAATGTTTCGTATCAATCACCATCACTATTGTATCAAACGTAGCATTATCTGAGCAAACAAGATGTACACCATTCTTATGCTAAGCTGATTAGTTCTGTACAACTGAAGAGGGCTCTTTTGAACCCGAAACATCTTGTATTAAGGAACAGTGTACCATGTGATTCATACACTCAAAATTATCTCCCCTGTCTTAAAGCCATAAGTCTATATTTCAGATTCCACCTTCTTGAGTTAGGATGTGTGGTTGTTGCTGGGGCAGACTGCAGTTGGACGGTCCATGCACTTCATGTTTGTTTGTTATTTTGGATGTTACTCCTTCAACTATGCTGTGTAATACAAGCACACATTTGATCTACGTTTCACTTTTGCATGCTTCTTCAGACAATGATGGTTGAACAACTCTTCTCAATGCATGTCACAATGGCTACAAAGATAAACTGCAAGAACACCACGTGAGAAGCATGGAGCAGACGTCTAGTTCAACAGCTATGTGAGAGATATGATGCCAGCATAGTGCACACAAGAGCTATGCGTGAACCATGATGCAAACGTCAATTCTGCACTCTTCTACAGACAAGGATGGTTGGACAGCACTTCATTTAGCATGTCGAATGCACCAATGACATCATAATAAAAATGAAGGGGGAAGCAGTCTACGCTACACGAGAGTAGGCTTGGTGGTACAATCTGTTCACTGAGAACATGTCATGTCTATCAGGCCAACACAGAAGATTCAGTAGTTGAATTGCAGGAGGTTTTGTTCAGAGGACTCTTCAGCTGCACATGACACCAGCTGAAATTAAGCCATTCAGTTAAAAGAGTTGCTATGTATGCATTGATTATTTGTCACTTGAACGGTTTAATGAGAAATCTTGAAAAATTCTCATTTTGCTGAAAATAGACTAGTCCTACCTTAAGCATAAAAGTCGCACTTGCAGACACACAGGCTCTGTACAGGTGCATGAGTACCATAGGTATCCCTAACCAACCCCAGAGGTCTTGCAGGACACGACCTGAGATAGAGTAGGGTACAGTGGGATGCTCTTCCTGGTTGTACTCATACGTGTGCATCAGAATAGCTCCCTTTGGTGCAGGGACAGAGAGGATCAGATCTGCATATCTGATCCTCAATGACCTCAACACAATTACATTCCTGTAGACAGCAAGGAGGAGCCACTTGTCCTCTCCGTCGTGTCGTACAAGGTGTTATCAACCACTGTCTACACACGGCCAACTCTACGTATGACCATAAAAGGCAACAAAAGCAGCTCCGTCAGATGACTCACGGATAAGCAGTGTAAGTGTAGCCAAGTAGCCAATAGTTCGTTGTACAGTCAACGTTTTGTCCTGAGTCTGTCATGAGAGGAGTAAGTGTTGGTGTGGTAGTCTCTGTAGCCTTGCTGGCCATTCTGACTATGGTGCAGTTCACTGAAGGTACGTGCAATAGACACCAGACCACATAGAGGTGTTCTAAACAGTACTCAACAACCAACCCCATTTCACTTCCTTCAGGTGGAACTCTCAAGAGGCGTGCTGCCCCTGACAGTGTCCCCTCCTGTCCGGCCATTGAGGTGCTGAGGGGGAGAGACGGACGTGATGGGGTGCCAGGGACAGCAGGGGAGAAGGGGAAAGACGGAAGTGACGGAGAGAAAGGGATGAAGGGAGACCCGGGGGTGGAGGGACCTCCTGGTCCACCGGGGACGGCAGGAGGAGGCACGGTGTACATCAGGTGGGGGAGGACCACCTGTCCTAGTGTACAGGGGACAGAGCTGGTGTATGAGGGGATTGCAGCAGGAACTAAATATAATCAGAAAGGAGGTGGATCCAACAGGCTGTGTCTACCGCTGACACCCAAATATGGTGCATACGACCCAGGAGTGCAGGGACATAGTCCGCTACATGGGTCAGAGTATCAAGTCAATACAGCCTCTCCTCTTCCAAACATTAATGACCACAATGTCCCATGTGCAGTCTGCTCTGTGACCAGGAGGTCAAGGATCCTTGTCGTACCAGGTTGGAATGACTGTCCCTCAACGTGGACTCTAGAGTACAGTGGCTACCTCATGGCAGAGCACTACACCCACAACAGGAACACATTTGAGTGTGTGGACAAAGACCCAGAGTCCATCTCAGGAAGCACCAGCAATGTCGATGGTGCCCTCTTCTACCATGTGGAGGCTGACTGCGATGGCATCCCCTGTCCACCCTACGACCCTCAGAAGGAGCTCACGTGTGCCGTCTGCACCAAGTGATGTCGATACGTTTGACACATCAAGAGTACAAAGAGATTTAGTAGACACTACATATAGATTGCAACAGTAGCAACAGTGGAAGAGTGTATACTATAGTAGTTTTGTATGGTAGTGTTTGAAGCACCATGGCAACATGTGTGTGTATACAACTATCAGCTTGAGTGTGAATGAAAGAACATAGCAGAATGTTGTAGCTATGTATGTATGTACAGCAAGTTGATAATCACATGACATGCATGTGACCCAGAATGCCATGGCAACCCAAGTACTATATAGGACAAGCTCAAAGCTTAACTGGTGAGTACGTAAGTACAACCTGCACCATCACAAGAATGACAGAATCTCACAGGAGAATTACGCTTGCACAACATCACATAACATTATTACTGAAGTACAGAACTAGAAGTGGCTGCTCTATTAGCAAGCCTGTATACTGCCACCATTCATCAAAGTCAATCAAGTAATCAAAGTCATGAGAGTAATTCTACGATCAGGCGTAACCCATTAGCAAAATCAAACACTTCAGAGAACTTCTTGAAGAGACTGGCTATTGATTGTCTGACAGACGCTACACGCTGGATCTAGTCTCATTTGTGCTCAGAGAAGAGGAGTCTAAAATGAAGCAAGAAATCTCAGGGAAACATGTTGGCATGATATTTGATGGTACAACCCACCATGGTGGAGCACTGGCTATAGATCTTAGATATGGACAGTAGTACCGCGAGTGGTACGTGTCCAACCACTTTCTAAGAGCTTAGGCTGAGAGGAAGTTGCCTGTGAGCTCATCAGCATTCTGTCAACCAATTACGGAACAGGTTCAGTTCAGCTAATTGCAGCAATGAGAGATCAAGCCTCAGTAAATGGCATTGCAATGAGAACACTGAAGATCATTTTCCCAACCCTTCTAGATGTAGGGTGGTTTTCCCATACCATTGACCATGTTGGGGAGCACTTTAACATCCCCAACCTGTCAGAATTTTGCACAGATTGGCTCATGTTATTCTCGCACAGCATAAAAGCCGAGGCATTGTACCAGACCTTTCCCCTTGGAAAGCAGTCTGGCTACGTGAGACTACATAGCCAATATACATAGTTACTGTACTGTATTATTTTGACGCATTGTTACATACTGTACATTAGTTCAGCATGATGGTGGTTGCAGACATTAAGAACATTTTCTTGTGCTGACTGGGGTTGAGTGCACCAACCAGTGGTGCCCACGCAGGACTGCCTGCATGACCATATTAGGCAAGAAAAGTGGCCCCATTAGAGGACTGGGGGTGGGTGGAGTATACACAAGTAGCCAAGTTGACCACCCATAGTTCATTCTACAATTAAAGATCAGTTGTGAGGCCGTCATGAGAGGAGGAAGTGTTGGTGTGGTGGTCTCCATTACATTGCTGGTCATCCTGACACTGGGGCAGTACACGGAAGGTACGTATACTACATGCTAGAGGACACAAAGAGAGGTGCCCTACACACAGAGAGGTGCCCTACACACAGAGAGGTGTTCTACACACAGAGAGGTGCCCTACACACAGAGAGGTGCCCTACACACAGAGAGGTGTCCTACACACAGAGAGGTGCCCTTCACACAGAGAGGTGCCCTACACACAGAGAGGTGCCCTACACACAGAGAGGTGCCCTACACACAGAGAGGTGCCCTACACACAGAGAGGTGTCCTACACACAGAGAGGTGCCCTACACACAGAGAGGTGCCCTACACACATAGAGATGCCCTACACACAGAGAGGTGTCCTACACACAGAGAGGTGCCCTACACACAGAGAGATGCCTTACACACAGAGAGATGCCTTACACACAGAGAGATGCCTTACACACAGAGAGGTGCCCTACACACAGAGAGATGCCTTACACACAGAGAGATGCCTTACACACAGAGAGATGCCTTACACACAGAGAGGTGCCCTACACACAGAGAGGTGCCCTACACACAGAGAGGTGCCCTACACACATAGAGATGCCCTACACACAGAGAGGTGTCCTACACACAGAGAGGTGCCCTACACACAGAGAGATGCCTTACACACAGAGAGATGCCTTACACACAGAGAGATGCCTTACACACAGAGAGGTGCCCTACACACAGAGAGATGCCTTACACACAGAGAGATGCCTTACACACAGAGAGATGCCTTACACACAGAGAGGTGCCCTACACACAGAGAGGTGCCCTACACACAGAGAGGTGCCCTACACACAGAGAGGTGCCCTACACACAGAGAGGTGCCCTACACACAGAGAGGTGTCCTACACACAGAGAGGTGCCCTACACACAGAGAGGTGCCCTACACACATAGAGATGCCCTACACACAGAGAGGTGTCCTACACACAGAGAGGTGCCCTACACACAGAGAGATGCCTTACACACAGAGAGATGCCTTACACACAGAGAGATGCCTTACACACAGAGAGGTGCCCTACACACAGAGAGATGCCTTACACACAGAGAGATGCCTTACACACAGAGAGATGCCTTACACACAGAGAGGTGCCCTACACACAGAGAGGTGCCCTACACACAGAGAGGTACCCTACACACAGAGAGGTGCCCTACACACAGAGAGGTGCCCTACACACAGAGAGGTGCCCTACACACAGAGAGGTGCCCTACACACAGAGAGGTGCCCTTCACACAGAGAGGTGCCCTACACACAGAGAGGTGCCCTACACACAGAGAGGTGCCCTACACACAGAGAGGTGCCCTACACACAGAGAGGTGCCCTACACACAGAGAGGTGCCTTACACACAGAGAGGTGCTCTAAACAGTACTCAACAACCAACCCCATTGACATGTCACATTGTGTTTGACATTGTGCATTTTTAGGTTCTCTTACACAGCCAACACGCAATTTAAGTGATTCACTATGCTTTTAAGCCTAGGAGCTTTGCTTACAATCAAAGGATGCTCAAGTACATTCTTTGGGTACATTCCCCTTCCTGACAGTTGCTGAACGCATTTGATGCTATTTGACACATCATTACATACATAATGATAGGTGAGTGCAGACATTAAGAACATTTTCTTGTGCTGACTGGGGTTGAGTGCACCAACCAGTGGTGCCCACGCAGGACTGCCTGCATGACCATATTAGGCAAGAAAAGTGGCCCCATTAGAGGACTGGGGGTGGGTGGAGTATACACAAGTAGCCAAGTTGACCACCCATAGTTCATTTTACAGTTAAAGATCAGTTGTGAGTCCGTCATGAGAGGAGGAAGTGTTGGTGCGGTAGTCTCCATTACATTGCTGGTCATCCTGACACTGGGGCAGTACACGGAAGGTACGTATACTACATGCTAGAGGACACAAAGAGAGGTGCCCTACACACAGAGAGGTGCCCTACACACAGAGAGGTGTTCTACACACAGAGAGGTGTTCTACACACAGAGAGGTGCCCTACACACATAGAGGTGTTCTACACACAGAGAGGTGTTCTACACACAGAGAGGTGTTCTACACACAGAGAGGTGCCCTACACACAGAGAGGTGCCCTACACACAGAGAGGTGCCCTTCACACAGAGAGGTGTTCTACACACAGAGAGGTGCCCTACACACATAGAGGTGCCCTAAACACAGAGAGGTGCCCTTCACACAGAGAGGTGCCCTACACACATAGAGGTGCCCTACACACAGAGAGGTGCCCTTCACACAGAGAGGTGCCCTACACACATAGAGGTGCCCTACACACAGAGAGGTGCCCTACACACAGAGAGGTGCTCTAAACAGCACTCAACAACCAACCCCATTCCATTTCCTTCAGGTGGAACTCTCAAGAGGCGTGCTGCCCCTGAGAATGCCCCTTCCTGTCCGGCCGTTGAGGTGCTGAGGGGGAGAGACGGACGTGATGGGCTGCCAGGGACAGCAGGGGAGAAGGGGAAGGACGGAAGTGATGGAGAGAAAGGGATGAAGGGGGACCCGGGGGTGAAGGGACCTCCTGGTCTACCGGGAACGGCAGGAGGAGGCATGGTGTACATCAGATGGGGGAGGACCACTTGCCCTAGTGTGCATGGGACAGAGCTGGTGTATGAGGGGATTGCAGCAGGAACTAAATATAATCAGAAAGGAGGTGGATCCAACAGGCTGTGTCTACCGCTGACACCCAAATATGGTGCATACGAGCCAGGAGTGCAGGGACATAGTCCGCTACATGGGTCAGAGTATCAAGTCAATACAGCCTCTCCTCTTCCAAACATTAATGACCACAATGTCCCATGTGCAGTCTGCTCTGTGACCAGGAGGTCAAGGATCCTTGTCGTACCAGGTTGGAATGACTGTCCCTCAACGTGGACTCTGGAGTACAGTGGCTACCTCATGACTGAGCACTACACCCACAACAGGAACACATTTGAGTGTGTGGACAAAGACCCAGAGTCCATCTCAGGAAGCACCAGCAATGTCGATGGTGCCCTCTTCTACCATGTGGAGGCTGACTGTGATGGCATCCCCTGTCCACCCTACGACCCTCAGAAGGAGCTGACGTGTGCCGTCTGCACCAAGTGATGTCGATACGTTTGACACATCAAGAGTACAAAGACTTTTGGTAGACACTACATACAGATTGCAACAGTAGCAACAGTAGCAGAGTGTATACTATAGTAGTTTTGTATGGTAGTGTTTGAAGCACCATGGCAACATGTGTGTGTATACAACTATCAGCTTGAGTGTGAATGAAAGTACATAGCAGAATGTTGTAGCTATGTATGTACGTACAGCAAGTTGATAATCACATGACATACATGTGACCCAGAATGCCATGGCAACCCAAGTACTATATAGGACAAGCTTGAAGCTTAGCTGGCGAGGATGTACATACGTACATTAGTCTTGAACCAGCACAATAATCACAGAATCTCATAGGAGTATTACGATTGCAAAACAACACATTACACTGAAGTACATAACTACTATAATTATAGTAACTAGAAGTGGCTGCTCTATTAGCAAGCCTGTATACTGTCACCATTCATTGCTAATACTGGCAAATGAGCTAAAAATTGTGGTGGAACCTTTTACAATTTTGTTCAAAAACAGGCATTCACAGTATTAAATTCATGATTTGTGCATTGACATGTCACATCGTGTTTTGACATCATGCATCTCTAGGTTCTCTTGCACAGCCAACACGCAATTAAGTGATTCATTCTGGCTTTAAGCCTAGGAGCTTTGTTTGCATATGAAGGCTGTTCAAGAGGCTACCAGTGTTTTAATAGAGAGCAGCTCTGGACCAACTGTACTTTCCTTCAGATGGACACACCACTGCTTGGAGTACATCATTACTGCCCAGTTATTCGCTGACTCTGTAGAATGCGTAGTTAGCAACCTGGGCCTTCAATTCAGCTGTGAAAGGTCCTTTGCATGAAATCAGAAGTGAAAAGAGAAGATACTTTTCCGCTGGTACTTTTCAATCTACTACCTGTAGGTATGTGTTGCATCAAATGGATTCACAAGATGTTGGTAAGTGTCCCTGAGCCGTATCAAAACTAGAGTAACTTTGCCAGACCACCTCTCAGTAGTCTTGTCCCCGGCCCACTTCCGGCTGCCATTTTGCAATGGCCCCAAAGGTGGTCTGGTGACTTCGATCGACTTTCTTAGGCACGGAAGTCAATTCCAATTGCGTAACATCAGGAGCCTACGCGAATCTCTTGCAAGGGCGATACTTGTTGATCGAGGGGTGATAGGATATGGCAAAGACAGTGCTTAAGGACACTTCCTTCCATCTTCGGTCGTGATTCTGCAAAAATTGGGCTATTCTGCAATCTGATTGGCCAGCAGGAATTCCTGCTGGAATCGGCTTCTGGGCCCGAGAAAGTCGACCAAAGTCACCAGACCACCTTTGGGCCAATAAAATGGAGACCGGAAGTGGGCTGGCGACGAGACTAATCTCTCAGCAGAAACAAGACTAGCTACCATTCAGCTAGGTACCAATCCACTCAAAGGCACCAAACTACTGTAACTTCTTAGTTGAACTCTACTTTATGTACTCTCTCTGTACGGCACACAACACATCAGAGGCGAAATGCAAAGAACAGAAGAGACCACAACCATTGCCATCCCACTTGGAGACCACAACCATTGCCATCCCACTTGGAGACCACAACCCCTGCCATCCCACTTGGAGACCACAACCATTGCCATCCCACTTGGAGACCACAACCATTGCCATCCCACTTGGAGACCACAACCATTGCCATCCCACTTGGAGACCACAACCATTGTCATCCCACTTGGAGACCACAACCATTGCCATCCCACTTGGAGACCACAACCATTGTCATCCCACTTGGAGACCACAACCATTGTCATCCCACTTGGAGACCACAACCATTGCCATCCCACTTGGAGACCACAACCATTGTCATCCCACTTAGAGACTACAACCCTTGTCATCCCACTTGGAGACCACAACCATTGCCATCCCACTTGGAGAGCACAACCATTGCCATTGGCCTTGGAAGACACCAGTAAGCGCAGGCCCAATGATGAATACTGCTACTTAATTGATCTAGGTCAACTCGTGTATTCCATGTTAGTGTTAGAATTACGTCAACATTGACTGTACATTACAGTGCTGAGCTAGCCTGTTTTGTTTTACAGTACACATACATACCGTATACGCTTAAACTATGGCAGGGTTAAATTTTTGCGGTTTGCGAGTTTTCACGTCTTTCACATTTTTACTTTCGCGGTTGCAGAGTCTCAAGCAGGAGAAATAAACCTTGTGTAACTTTTTGCGGGGTGAAGCTTTCGCAGATGGTTGCTGATCAGTGAAAACTGCGAAAGTTTAACCCTGCGAAAGTTAAAGTGTATACAGTATGTTTGCTGCATTCAAATGGAGAATCAACAGCGAAAGTGCTAACAAGACTGTAGGTAAAGGTTGTATAGCAAATGTGGCTCTAAATGAGCTGAAGGAAGACCCTGGTACTGGATCCTTAGCCAATGACAGGCCACAACTGACAGTAGCCATTGGAGTACAATCATTGACAATCAGAGGGTCAGCTCACTTTCTTGTTACGGTTGATGGACATGAAGTAGACACTCTCTGTTCCTCGAAAGGGAGGACCAAAGGAGCGCGTGTCATCACCACTCCCTGGCAAGAGAGGAACAAAGAGAAAAGGGATAATCCATACAGCACACACACACACACAGGAAGATGTACACGTACACATACAGTCTCGGACAAGACATCTAACACACTACACACAAACCTCACTTCATGGTCATCAGTCCTGCTTTAATGATCAAAACTATTCATTCACTGTTACCACACGTGTCGCAGGCACGTTCTACCAATTGCTCTTGCAGGGTAAATTAAATCTAATTTATGTAATTATGACAATCACATTGCTAGTCCCTCACTATCTTTCATTCAAATACCATCACATCATATTTAATAGTGAAATATGTAATATTCACCATGAACACCATCTGCTGTACCATGTTAAACTGCTATTTGGCAGCTGTACAAACTTTGGATCACTTACAGCTTTTTGCCATGCAAAGTACGCAATATAACAGGAAACCTGTACAAAAACAGCTAGGCACAAATCACTCAAAAGTTTGGACACCTACTAAATACGATTTAACATGTTGTCAACCATTAACAAGCAGTATAGCTTAAGGTTGGAAATTAAACTGTGTGAGTACCTGAACTAAGCATCTTGCCTGCTGCCTAAGATTTGCACATTTGTACCATTTTGATACCGAAATGGAGAACAGGCTGCTGAAATTTCCCTACGTATGCTATCGGCATTGGTCTTCACAGCTACATAACACCTGGCTGACACTGACAAGTCATGTAATTTGCCCTATGCTCTGTGTCCATAACTCTTTGGAGACGTGACCTCACGCACAGCTCTCAATGGTCAACTCCATGCCGTAAGAATTCATAACAATTATGACATCATTCTGAAAACAATATGGCCGTTGGAAATACTGGCAGATTGCTCTCAAAAATGCCAATCCGCCATAAATTTCCTGCCATATGTTATATGTGTACAGATGTGTCTCAAGCCTTTTGCATGCTTGACTGCTTTAACAGGTGGAACGCTGCTGTAACTAACCGGGCCTTTCAATCTTGATGACCTCTGCTCCCATGTCTCCAAGCAGCATGGACGCAAACGGACCAGCAAGAATTCTGCACATATGCACACAACAGCGCGCATATGCATATACACACAAACGAACAATACATACTAACAACACGCACGCAAACGCACACACTCACCTGGTCATGTCCAGCACTCGGACGCCATGCAGAGGACCTTTAGTCGCACCATCGACTACTTTTGATCCGTCATTAGCTTCAGCAGAGAATGTACGATGTAACAGGTCTTGAACAAGAGGCCTGCTCCGGAGCAGTGCTGTTCTGCACGGTCGCAGATAAGACGAAACGACAAGAACACTCATGTAGTAGCAAAATCACGTGTCACAGCTGTGCGGGGATAACCCGCATATTTAATGAAGGGCGTTCCCACAAAGCACAGTTCATGAATATCGTTCACTTTCATCTAATAAAGAGAAGAGTTTGCGGCAGAAGGGACTCGGAGCAGCTTGTGCCCACTACACGTGCACCTTCCCACCGACATTTTCCGCCTTGGTTTGTGGTCAGTACTTGGAAGCACCTCTAATCTGGACCTCCTAGATACTCCTCGGGGCGAAGCGACATGGCGCACAAAGTCAAGCACCGCCACATCAAGGCCAAGCACCAGAAAAAGCGCTACTTTCGCGCCAACGATCCTCTGCTTAGCGTTTTCATGTGGGGAGTCAACCAGACGGTGAGTGCGTGACAACAGAGTCACATGGTCGTAGTCCTCTGCGCATGCTTGAGCTTTAGCTATGACGAGTGTTCCGGTAGCACTATTGGTACAAGTTGGGATTTGTAGTCTCGGTGTTCTGTGTAACTGGAGTAGTTGTTGATCAAGTGGTCCAACTATGATAGTACTGGAAGTGTAAGATGGGCTGGTAAAAGTGTTGAAGGGTCAAATTTCTATAAGGGTGCTCTTATTTTGTAGTTCTGGTGTGTGTGTGTGTGTGTGTGTGTGTGTGTGTGTGTGTGTGTGTGTGTGTGTGTGTGTGTGTGTGTGTGTGTGTGTGTGTGTGTGTGTGTGTGTGTGTGTGTGTGTGTGTGTGTGTGTGTGTGTGTGTGTGTGTGTGTGTGTGGCAGTGTGTTGCAGTGTGCTTACCTTGATTGTGTGTGTCTACATTTCTGTCAGTCTTTCTCTCCCTTTCATTCTCTCTGAGTCATGTGCAGTCAATGTGAGTGTGTATCTGTCAATGTGTTTAGTGTGTCTCTGAGTGACTCAGCTGTATCCTGTGTGGGTTCAGGGTGTTTGCACTTGCTAAACCCAAACTCAGAGTGCAGTGCAATGGTGATTAGGACAGGTTTGACAGATTAACCTGCTGACTTGCATGTTCAGTGGAAGAGCCAGTCGCACTCTGGCCCCAAATAGCACTAACACAGCATAAATGAAACATTACAGAGTCTACCTCTGTATTGCAGCCACCTCTCTATATTAATTGAAGGGTCAGCTGTAACTGGCAATCAAGTGGCTGTCTTGGCAGATTCCACATGCTGTTCACTGCTACATGGACAGACGTACGTGCCTCGTGGTCTCCATCATTGTGCTACTGCTGTTTTTGCAACTAATTGATTTGGTTATTTTGGACAGTTTTATTTATTACACGCATTCCCTTATTCTTACATGGGTGTCCCGGAATATGTAGTCCAGTCCTGTTGTGAAAACAGTTGCCCATATTTGGTCAGTTGTGTGTGTATTTGGAAGTGACTAAAATCCAAAACAGTCCTCTGTCCTTTCTTGAGAAACTATGTGAGTTCAGCAGTGAGAATTAACTAATCTAGTTATGCGTTCTTAGCTGTGGTACTCTTCGCCTTTCTTCTGGTATACTGAATAGGGCTGGAATGTGCCATGAGAACGGCGTCTGCACATGTAGTTTAGCTACTGTGGAGCCAGCGTAGACCTGTATAGACAGAGTATCCATCAGCACACTCATCTGGTACTCACATCCAGGGTCACGCTAACATGACATCAGAGCTAACAGCTGTTCACCCTCTGGCCTGAAATACCATAGCATACATTCCTCATCAGTGTGTGACAATCTGTGCTATTCAATCTATTGTCACCTGTACGTATTACAGATTATCAATTTATTGGTAAGAACCTGGGATAGGTGGCCGACCAAGGCTGACACACACTTGATTGTACCGAACTTCATCTGACCACCATTCAGGAAATGTAGTCAGCTGAGTCTTGACCAAGCCATCCTGAATGTTCTGGAATACACTAAAGCTACCATTGTACCCTCTAGTGATCATGTGTGTTCATATCCAAAACCGTTCAACTCAGCACTATTCACCCATGAGGGGGTGGGGGGGGGGGGAAGTTATCCATTGTTTGTGCTCACTTACACCGCATGAGCGAAGGGTTCTATCCCTCCCCCCTCCCCCCTCCCCATGTCATTCACACACTCCACCAGTAATGTGTGCCTGTGAATCCTTAGTCTCTCACCTAATGCTGTTTGTTCCTAATGTACTGTGTGGTGAGTGAGACAATGTGCACACTCAGCTGCCAGCTTTGACACACTTGGACTCGCATGGCTGGACCATCTCATGTGAAGCCCTTGCCTTTTCCTGTGCAGTTGTTCTCATGGGATATGTTCACACACGTACATCCACTGGTGTATGCCTTAATGGGCTGTCACAAATGTGGTGCTTCTATTAGTAGACCGTACAAGGTCTAAAGGATACATGCAGTATGTAGTGTGTACAGAATGTCAATGTGTATTCATCCATACACTAATACATCCCACTCGCACCCCCTCATCCACCCCCCACCCCCATGTCTACACACACACACACACACACACACACACACACACACACACACACACACACACACACACACACACACACACACACACACACACACACACACACACACACATGTGTACACACATCCTCTAACTCATGTACTCTCCTGGGGGTGTTGGTAGTGTGTGTGTGTGCGTGCGTGTGTGTGCGTGCGTGTGTGTGCGTGCGTGCGTGTGTGTGTGTGTGTGGAGGTTGGTACTGATACAGCATGCATCTGGTATGTCAGCAATGTGACCCGTACATTATAACCCAGCCACACCAGTATGTGAGCCAGGTGTGTGGTATGTGTGTGTGTGGTTTGCAGAGTGATTGAGGCAAAGGAAACTGGCTATTTGTGCCTGCACAAGTGTGCTCATCTATAGTTTGTTAGTGTTGTTACTGTAAAATGTTAGTGTGTGTTCATAGTGTGAGTGCATGGAACAAGTAGACACCCGGACAGTGGGTACTCGTAGCATGCTGTCACAATCCCCATGCTGCCAGTGATGACTGTACTTTCTAAGGTTCTGCCCTCACACACACACACACACACACACACACACACACACATCACTATGTTGTGAACCTGCACACTTGAAGCCTTACACTCATGTAACTTGTGTAGTTGCTATAGTGACTCATTGCTGTGTCATGGCTGAGCGGGGAAGACTTGATCAAGCAAATCATGCAGCTAAAGGGACAGATTCAGGATGTTTCGAACTCGAGGGTGTTTGGCTTTGCCATGTTATTCAGCTGACAAACATCCTCAAGGTCAAAATGTCCTGTACCCTTCTATTGTGTGACTAGCTCAATCAAGTCTTCCCCATTCACAGCTAGTGTTGTTTGCTCTTCAATTACATGCATGTGCGGTGAAGAGAGAGACAATTTGCATGCCCAGCTGGTTCTTAACACACTTGGAATCGCTTGGGGTGCTGGCCTTGTCTTGTGAAGCCCTTACCTTTTCCTGTGCAGTTGTTCTCATGGGATATGTTCACACACGTACATCCACTGGTGTATGCCTTAATGGTCTGTCACTAATGTGGTGCTTCTATTAGTAGACCGTACAAGGTCTAAAGGATACATGCAGTGT
The DNA here is from genome assembly GCA_964019415.1 of Ianthella basta. NCBI lineage: Eukaryota > Metazoa > Porifera > Demospongiae > Verongiida > Ianthellidae > Ianthella > Ianthella basta. The sequence goes on along the minus strand of OZ025880.1, from coordinate 5,653,810 downwards.
TTTGTAATGTGTGCATGCACACACACAGCAATACTGACACACCCTACACTGTACACACCCCACACTGCACACGCCCCACACTGTACACGCCCTACACTGTACACGCCCCACACTGCACACGCCCCACACTGTACACACCCCACACTGCACACGCCCCACACTGTACACGCCCCACACTGCACACGCCCCACACTGTACACGCCCCACACTGTACACGCCCCACACTACACACACCCCACACTATACACGCCCCACACTGTACACGCCCCACACTGCACACGCCCCACACTGTACACGCCCCACACTGTACACGCCCCACACTACACACACCCCACACTATACACGCCCCACACTGTACACACCCCACACTGCACACGCCCCACACTGCACACACCCCACACTGTACACACCCCACACTGTACACATCCCACACTGTACACGCCTCACACTGTACACGCCCCACACTGTACACGCCCCACACTGCACACGCCCCACACTGCACACGCCCCACACTGCACACGCCCCACACTGCACACGCCCCACACTGCACACGTCCCACACTGTACACACCCCACACCACACACTGCACACGCCCCACACTGCACACGCCCCACACTGCACACACCCCACACTGTACACATCCCACACTGTACACGCCCCACACTGTACACATCCCGCAATGCACGCACACAGACATTGCCTCTTTGTACATGAAGGCAACAATGAATAAAGATAGAAGGCAGGCTGTGAAGGCTGCCTGTGTTGGTCTGGAACCACCCAGCTAAAGGTCAATGTGTTGCCTTCCCCTTACACACATGCAGGTGACAGAGTTGGTGCGACACATTGAAGAAACCACACTTCTTCTCCCCGAAGACTTTAAGGCGTTCAGCAAGATACGCATTGAGAACCAGTTCTACAATAAGTAAGCTCTCCTAAAGTTGAACCTGTGTGTGTGTGTGTGTGTGTGTGTGTGTGTGTGCACTCATGCATGGTGCCTCTTAGTATACTATTTCACCTAGTGTAACAGTTCAGACACGTTGATCGATGGGAGGAGGATTTTATGTCACGCTTTTGAGTGAAGGGATGTGTTCCACCCAAAACAGGCTTACCTGTATGCACTGTATGTATCCTGTGTCACATTGTGTGCACCCCCCTTAATTGTAGGGAGTACCTCCCTGGTCACTTTAAGGTGAAGGAGTACTGCCCTCTAGTGTTCAGAGACCTCAGACACCGTTTTGGAGTGGAGGACCTCGACTATAAGGTACTGTACATACAATACAACATGTGTGTGTGTGTGTGAGAGTGAGCTGTGAATGTGTCTTGTCCGTGCTGTGCATTAGGCATTACGTGTACTACAGTAGCCATTTGCTACTCCCTTGTGTGTGTTTTAGCCTCTGTATATGTATACAGTATGTGCTATAAACTATGTATGTACAGTATGTACATAGCCTCCCTTGTGAGTTACTGGTGGTTGTTTCTGCAGGAGTCCCTCACCAAGAGCGCCCCCATGTCAATGGACGGTGCAGGCAGGAGTGGAGCACGATTCTACTCCTCCTTCGACCACAGGTTCATTGTCAAGGGTCTGAGCAAGGAGGAGGTGGCACTGATGCTACAGATCATTCAGGCCTACCACGCTGTGAGTGTGTGGGAGTGTGTGTGTGTGTGTGTGTGTGTGTGTGTGTGTGTGTGTGTGTGTGTGTGTGTGTGTGTGTGCGTGTGTGTGTGTGTGTGTGTGTGTGCATGTCTGTGCGTGTGTGCGTGTGTGCTTGTGCGTGTGTGCGTGTGATGGACCCATAATGACTATGTCTTTCCATCTCCATTCTCTTTCCAACGTATGCCTACTATGCAGCACATTGTAACTTCCGAAGGTCAGACCCTCCTTCCCGAGTATGTTGGCATGTATCGTCTGACTGTGGCGGACAAGGAGACCTACTGGATTGTGCAGAGGAATGTGCTGTCCGCTAAGTTACCTGTCCACGTCAAGTATGACTTGAAAGGTTCCACCATTGACAGATCAGCTAGCACCAAGGAGAGGGTGAGTGTGGTAGGATACATATGTAGTGAGGGCATGGGGGTGCTTCTACTACTGTGAAATATTGTTCACATGAAATGCTGGTGCATGCAGACTCTTGCAACTTCCTTTGACTTATTTTGCTTGTTTTGTCTCTGTCAGTCATCTGCGTCAGTTGCACATCTTATCTCCGCCAGTCTCGCTTGTCACTTCTGTCAGTCTCATATGTCACATTTGTCAGTCTCACGTGTCACCTTGTCAGTCTCACACATTACCTCTGTCACCCTGTGGCTCTGTCTCCTCTCCCCTCCTCTGGTGTGCAGGCCAAGAGCAGTCCAACGTTCAAAGATGTGGACTTTACTCAGGCGCTTGGTACTATTAAGATAGGGGAGGAAGCTCGGGCTGAGTTCCTCAAGAAGATTGGTAAAGATGTGGAGGTTTGTCCATGTGTTAACAATAGTGTGTGTGTGTGTGTGTGTGTGTGTGTGTGTGTGTGTGTGTGTGTGCGTGTGCGTGTGCGTGTGTGTGTGCGTGTGTGTGTGTGTGCTTTGGTGCAGATGTGCTGTACCACTCCACTCCATTCTCAACTACCCCATTCCACTTACACGTTTATCCTCACTGTGCAGTTCCTACAGAAGCAGCACTTGATGGACTACAGCTTATTGGTTGGCATCCACCAGTGCAAGCGGTATCCTCCATCTGCTGAGGACGAGGAAGACGGAGATGACGAGGGGAGCGAGGAGAGCGACTGTGTTGCAGTGGATGCGAATGATGGTACCATTGTTGAGGAAGACGAGGACAGTGCTGGAATAAACGGCGATAACTCTAGTGAGGGGTTTAAGGGGTGAGGTGAGGGGCGGGGCAGAGAGAGGGAGGGGAGGGGATGGGGTGTAGAGTGCAAGGAGAAATGTGGCAAATGGGGAAGTTATGGGGGAGGAGGAGGTAATGGAAGAATTGTTGATGAATATGAGAAGGTACGTATGAGAAGGAAGACAATCAATACGAGTGTGAGCTGTGCATGGGAGGCCAAGGAGACAATGAACTGGTATCAGTGACACCACACAAACTCTGCACTTACCCACTGCAGGCAGCACTGCGGCCAGTCCAGAGGCCAAGATGACTCCCTCTCCCGAGTGTAACTCTCCTGTCCCCGCCAGTCCCCAGCCACCCAGCCACCCTTCTGCTGCCGCCAAGCCCAAAGAAGGAACCTCCACTGATGGATCTGTTCCCAGTCAGCCAGTGAAGCAGCCTTCAGTGGAGGAGAGGCCTGTGTTTGAGCCTGAGGGTGCGGTGTCCCTCCCCCTTCCCTCCCCTGCCCTGGTGAGGGGACCTAAGGCGGTAGAGCTGGCGAGGCTGGAAGGCAAGTGGCCTGTGGTGGACATCTTGGTGGACAAGTATGCAGTGCTGAGTGACCCAGGTGAGGGGGTGTCTTTGTGAGGTGCACCTTTAGGTACTGTGTGGGTTTGTGCATGTGCAGTAGGTATTGTGTGTGTAGTCTTTGGAAGAAGTGCTGTGTGTATGTGTGCGTGTGTGTGTGCGTGTGTGTGTGTGTGTGTGTGTGTGTTGCATGCTGTGCGTGTGCTCTACAGTACTGTATATCACAGGTTGTCACTTATTCTATGTCACCTTGTGTCACTACTGATGACTGTCACTGTTTTCCTGTCACTGTTTTCGTACATCATGTGCCCTCTGCCACAGCTGTCGAACCTGTTGTATACTTCATGGCAATCATTGACGTGTTGACATTGTATGGAGCAAAGAAGAAGGCAGCACACGCTGCCAAGACTATGAAGCATGGGGTGAGTGAGTGCGTGTGTGTGTGCACACGCAGATGTGTTTGCGTGTTAAGGTGTTTGTGTGTGCATGTGTGTGTGTGCATATCTGTGTGTTTGCAAACATATGCACGTGTGTAGTGTGTGCATCGTGTACGTATCTATCCTATGATTGTGTGTGCTGTTATGCCCTTGGTCCTGCAGCATGGAGCTGAGATATCTACTGTTAACCCAGATCAATATGGTAAACGATTCATCGAATTTCTTGGTAGAATTATTGAATAACAGATGCACAGATGTATAGCTTTGTATGATGAGTGTCACTATTAGCAGACCATTTTATATTGCATGACTACTGTAAGCAACTGTATTATACATGGTGTACTTGTACAGTACATACACACAATATGCCATACTTTGTTGTTTGACAATTCTTACGCATGTGCATGGAGTTATCAGTTTAACAGTTAATTGCCATTTCCATTATTCTTTTGATGTGTAAGTAATTACTTCATCAATGGTCATTAGGCTGTGTTTTAGGATGACAGAAAGTAATTTTTGTAACACAAACGCAGGCGAATGTGTGGCATTATATAATGAGACTATGTACATACGTATGTATATGCGCTTCAATTCTACACACCTAATCAGTGGCGAGTTAGTGGCAATAATTGTTGCTGGGAATGCGGCTGCGAGTGATTACTGTAGCACTGGAATACTGTTTGAGGTGGAATGGCCGAGTTTGAAGTTGTGGAGGGAACTACATACATATTGCATAATAAAGAATTTGATGTGCACACAAAACAGACATAAGTATGCATGCACTGATGCGTGTCCCATGGATGCCATGCATAGACCCAACATGCGAATACACTAGTACATGCATAATTATAATTGTAGTGTTGCACATGCTACATACTGTTGGCTGGGACAGCATGCAAGCAGTACACGTGGGGCTGACTTCAGCTGGAGTGGAAACAGCACAGCCTTATATATGTAGATCTAGCTGGACATACCGTGCCGAAACGTACATAGGCTGTGCTGTGATCATGATGATAGAAGTTAGAGACAAAAGGTTGAGTTTGATCCCTCCGTCCCCTATAGCTAGCTGATCATGCTGAGCTGCTCGGCTCCTGCTGATGGAGTAGGTCATGTACAGCTACACCAGCTGCAACCTGCATGCCCAATCAAACAATTAAATTCACGATTAAATTTATACTACAATACAGCGGGGTATATAAAATGCAACTTGTTCTGTATACAAAGTACAATATCAAAATAATTACATGTACATGAATGCATACATTAAGTATCATACTGTAAATACACTCATGGTAATACTGTATAATTATAATGTTATAATTATACCTAGGCTTTTGTAGCGTATTTCATGTCTTGATCTTCCTTCATTGAAGCGGTGTGGCTGTTGTGGTGAACAATCTCCCAGCGTTTCATCCAAGGGCCGTACACTGTGGTGTCAAAGCCCTCCTCAAAGTAGCCGACGTCGGCAGAGAGCACTCTGCTGCGATCCCAAGTTTCATACGGTTCAAAGTCAATGGTCAAGTTTGGCTGGGACTTGCGTCGCATTGTAAGGCTCTCCTTCAGGCCATGGAAACCGTTTGGTTTGTCTGGATGTTGCCAACGCAGATCCAAACTCCATCGAACCTTGTTTGACTTGTTCTCCAGACTCCTGTGGGGAATGCAATTGTTGAAGAAAACAACCCCACCCATAGGGACCTCACAGGTGACGATGTCCCTCTCCACGTCAACATCGAGTGTTCGCTCCATCTCCTCCTCATCGAGTCCAACGTACCACGTGTCACCCACGCAGCAGGTGTGCTTGGCCGTAATACCTTTGCGATGCCCTCCAGATATCATCTGCAAGCATCCAGTCTCCACGGTTGCATCAATCAAGGGGATCCAGGCGGTGACCTGCAATGTGGACGTACACGATTCATCCAAGTAGGCATTGTCCTGGTGCCACGGGACGGTGGTTTGTTCGTTGAAAGGTGTCTTTGTACGAAGATTCCACACAGGGTGGCCTGCAATGTCTGGTCCGATCAGTTGCTCTACCACATTCAGCAAGCGATCGTTGCTCCAGAGCTGCTGAAATGCTGGGTGGAGGTATCCCCTCTTGTGAAGAAGAACAGCGGCTCCTTTAAACTCTTTGTTCAGCAGTGTAAGACGTTCGTAAAACCCAGCTTTATCATGTTTGTTGGTGATCTTCCCACCTTCAAAGAGTTTGTCTGCCAGTTTGCCTACGGACCACTCAATGCCAGCCACAACTGGCGCAAGTTCCTCGGCCTGAAAGAATGAGGGTACAACTACATAGCCCTTCTCAAAGTACTGCTCCAATTGCCATGGCAACAACTGCCCTGGTTTCTTCTCCTTGGGCTGAGGAGGAACAGTGGTGTAGACCTCGGGAGTTCCAGTGGTGGCCATCTTGTATCAATGAAAATGCCTAAAAAAGAGAACAGAGAGTTATACACCATATACACTGTACTATAATTATGTGGTTGCATAGCTGCATGCATACCACACATACAAACACAGTAACACACGCACACACACACGCACACACACACACACACACACACACACACACACACACACACCACACACACACACACACACACACAGAGAGAGATTGCGGTATATGATACATCCATCAAGTCGGCAATACAAAATTTATTTAAAGTAGGCTGAAACAAGATTGGTGTACAATAGGTGGTGAACATGGCTATAGCCACGCAGCTAGCTCATCTGTTAGCTAACTAGGGTGAAAATCTTTTCGCAGATGCAAAACAAATGTCAAGCTGTTTAATTGCAGCATTCAATCGTTCACTGTCACATATACGCATAAACTACACAGTGCTTCTAGGGCACACCAGTAGGTGTTGTGGGGGAAAGACTAGGTTGGTGAATCTACGGGTTCCCAACCCGGCCGTTTGGGTGTGCACCTCCCACAAGAGGTCGCTGCACTGAATGCAACAAGCAGGACTGTATGCTTCTCTGCCATTACCATACGCCTACGGGCGTAGCGCTGTACACGTACTTCAAACAAAACCTCGTTTGCCCTATACCGATGCCGATTCTAGCCGTATTAGCTAAAGTGAACGATCCACTCACCTAGCCAGCAACTTGAACTTTCGACCTTTTGCACGTGACTATCATTCCCTTTTGGACACACCCATCAGCATAATAGAGCTAGCAATCGATTTCCAGAAACAATATATAGGGGTAGGGATGGTACTGTGCGTGTAAAACGCACCCACCCTAGCAGAAAAAAGTTCAGAAAGAAGGAAAATACGGAGCAGTGACTCAGTCTCACTAGCAGCATTTAATAGCTGCTTGGAAGTAACTGCTTTTCAGTAGCTAGCTAGCTAGCTATGCATGGATAACTGCTTTAAGCAATACATACGAGGCATTCATGCCAGGTGATAGTCACACTGCAGCTGTCTGCCTTATTCAGACACTATGCATCGACTATTTCTACCAGTCCTGTAGTTCACTGAATTTGATGATAGCTAGCTCGCTGCTTCTGTCTTACCCCTTGCTCTAGTGTCCCCGTGGGGTGAATATATTAAGAGCTATAGAAAGGAGGGGCCATAGTAGAGCTGATACAAAATTTAATATGCTATTCACTACCAAACATATGCATGTACTCTATTCATATTCTGTATTTGTCCAAATAGAAGCCCAATCCTCTATTGCTTTTCCAGAGGTGTTTAACCTGGCCACTATTCAAACCCCTCTTTCCATATAATTGAGCCTGGCTTCTTTATAGACCATATACTTTATAGACAATACGGTGCTCTCCACTGATTCTCACATGTATTGCAATTGTGCATGCATTTTTTGTTTAATATACGTGGATCAATCAATAAGTTTAATTCAATCGTATATTGCATGCATGCACATGCACTTACATACAGCTAGAGCTATATACTTACATGCACGCATACGTACATCCATTACATACATGTATATTGCATATGCATGTTCTGCATGGATCATGTGTACAAAATAATATATACAATCATACTCTGCCCAGCATGCAGTACAAGACATATTATACAAATTTATACAACATGCATATGTGGTACTACAGTATTATACTTGCTATAATAATATATCAATAGAAATAGTGTATGTCTAGGCTTTAGTAATGTTCCGCATGTCTTGATCACTATCCATTGAAGCAGTGTGCTTATTGTGGTGAACAATCTCCCAGCGTTTCATCCAAGGACCGTGGATTGTGGCGTCAAAGACATCCTCAAAGTAGCCGACATCTTCAGCCTGTTCCTTGTTACGATCCCAAGTTGCAAACGGTTCCCAGTCAATGGTCATGTTTGGCTGTGACTTGCGTCTCATCGTAAGGCTCTCCTTCAGGCCATGGAAACCGTTTGGTTTGTCTGGATGTTGCCAACGCAGGTCCAAACTCCATCGAACCTTGTTTGACTTGTTCTCCAGACTCCTGTGGGGGGTGCAATTGTTAAAGAAAACAACCCCACCCATAGGGACCTCACAGGTGACGATGTCCCTCTCAACGTCGACATCGAGTGTTCGCTCCATCTCCTCCTCATCGAGTCCAACGTACCACGTGTCACCCACGCAGCAGGTGTGCTTGGCCGTGATACCTTTGCGATGCCCTCCAGATATCATCTGCAAGCATCCAGTCTCCACGGTTGCATCAATCAAGGGGATCCAGGCGGTGACCTGTAGTGTGGAGGCACACGATTCATCCATGTAGGCATTGTCCTGGTGCCACGGGACGGTGGTTTGTTCGTTGAAAGGTGTCTTTGTACGAAGATTCCACACAGGGTGGCCTGCAATATCTGGTCCAATCAGCTGCTCTACCACATTAAGCAAGCGATCATTGCCCCAGAGCTGTTGAAATGCTGCAGGGAGGTATCCCCTCTTGTGAAGAAGAACAGCTGCTCCTTTAAACTCTTTGTTCAGCAGTGTAAGACGTTCGTAAAACCCAGCTTTATCATGTTTGTCATTGATCTTCCCACCTTCAAAGAGCTTATCTGCCAGCTCACTCACACACTCTTCAATGCCAGCCACAACTGGTGCAAGTTCCTCGGCCTGAAAAAAGTAAGGTACAACTACATAGCCCTTCTCAAAGTACTGCTCCACTTGCCATGGCAACAACTGTCCTGGTTTCTTCTCCTTGGGCTGAGGAGGAACAGTGGTGTAGACCTCGGGAGCTGCAGCGGTGGCCATCTTGTATCAATGGAAATGCCTACAAAATGGACCAGAGAGTTGCTTAGCTAGATGTAGACACACGAACACACGCATGCACACATACACACACACCAGTGATGTCATCCATACCCACACCCACACCCACACACCCACAGTACATACTACTTAAGCTAGGCTGGTGCGACATAGATGGCGAAAACGTAAAGTACGATTTGATAGCAGATGCGTATCAAATGTGCGGAAGCTACTCAGTCATTGCACCATTCCATCATTTACTGTCACTTCTGTGAGTCTTCTATGGGGTGCCACCAGAGTGCACTCACTGAATGCAGCAAACAGACTAGAATTCAAAGGAACCTCGTATCGTATATATCGCCTCACGGATCCCCCCCGAACCTGTCCGTAACAGTACTTGACCCACTCACCTTAGCGAAGTATTTGACCCTTTGACCTTGTACGTGCACGTGACTAAACAATTAATCTTTTATTATCTTCCGGGAAACACCCTCAACCTGGCCAGTCTGACCCCACAATCTAGAGAGGAGATTCAGCGAAAATGGGCAGTTACTGGGGCCATGTCATACCAGGCGCGTTCTTCCTGGTATTCGGCTTCTGGTGGACCTTCACGACTAATTTGAACTACTTCTACGATAGGGGAACGTCTCCGCGGCAAGGCCAGCCGTCACGACAAGCTCAGAAACGGGAGCACGAGTTGAACAAGAGGTCATGGCTACCTATCCCTTGGTGGCCGCGTATCGTCCTGGAATCCGCCATGAAGGTCTTGCTCCCACTTTTGGGGATGCTGGTGGAGCTAGTTTTCGACCTGGTCCCGGTTAACGGCAATGGTACGTCGCCGAATGGGACGGCCACAGAGGGACCGCTGAAGCTCGCAATCAACCCCGTTGGTCTATCCATCGCGGATCCAGATGCGTTTCCAGTGGAGAGAGTGCAGCACGGGACGATGTACGCGTTTTTTCTAGTTTCTGGTGTTGTTGACCTTTTCAGCCTGGTGGTTCGCCTGCCCAAAAAGACCTCACAAATCTTCTTATCCCTTGCTTTTGGCATAGAAGGCCTTCTCTTTATGTTTCATGTTGGAGGACGGGAAATGTTGGATGTTCGCATCCACACCATACTGGTGTATGCCATTGGTCTCTGCTGCGTTGCTACTGCAGCAAGATTGTACAGTGCAACCAATCTGTTGATCAATTCTCTGGTGTGCTTTGGTCTAATCCTCCAGGGAACTTGGTTCATCCAGGCTGCTGAGGTTTTGTATGGCAACAGCGCGAGTAGATGGCATTGGTCAAACCATCATGATTCAATGGTCATTGCCCTCATTGGCGCGTGGCATGTGTTAGGCATTGCCTTGTTCTTACTCATTGTCTGGTTGATTGCACGCTTGATCAATACCTGGAGGTCACGACGGAGAGGAGGAAAGAGTGGAATAGCGACTACCATTCTTCCACGAAGGCTGAAGGAAAGCAGCTTCATTCATGGCCTTCAAGGAAGGGTTAATATGAGCAGTGGTGATGCGGAAGCAGAGGTTGGTCTGCTAGGGGGTGAAGAGGGGAAGGAGCCGTCTGTTGCCATGGCAACAACAGCTGGTACAGAGGAAACGATAGAGCTGCAGGATGTGACGGAGATGCAGCAATGAGCTTTTTTACTATACTTGTAGTGGCGACCACGTTATTCTATATGATTATCGGCATACTATATAGCTGCTTTTGAACTGGATATGTTAGCTATAAGGTATAATGGAAAGTTCAAATTTGTGTTGGCACACATTGCAAGGGTATGGGGTGCACATACGCATCATTGTGGCAATACTGTAAAATATACATGCAATCTACATTACTACAAGCTGGGTGTGTTTTTAGTGTGAAATTGATATCTGCACTGTCGTTCCACTTCCTGTACGATACGTCTTCGATCGGTTCACCTTCACTGACAGCGCAACAAGACTGATATCATTATTAAGAACACGTGCATAAGACAGTTACAAGACAAAGACCATATTGTTACAGGAATAGTAACTACATACAGAATAGATAGCATTCAACACAACCATAATCTAGTAACAATCAGTAGTTGACAGTGTCTAAGTGTTAATGACTACCAATATGCCACACTTCCTATAGCTATTCATCAATCTAGCTCTTCTATCATCTTGCAGACATCCTCAGCACACCCCCAGGAGTAGTTGTAACCACTGCCGCCATGCCCGTAGTTGTGAATAATGGTCCCATTGGATTTGATCTCCTTCTCCAGGCGAATTGTATCACGTTGAGGTCTCAACGCCGCTGACTCCTTTGTTCTTGTTGCACGAGACAAGCTGGGTATGAGCTTCACCGCATTTGCAATCATAATGTCACTCAACTCTGGATCAACTACTGCTGGGGTCCTCCCACGCATAGCCACACCCCCCAACACAACATCGTTCACTCGGGGGACTACTAGTGTGAATTCTCCATCTACTTGATGATGCATGATGATAAAGTGCTTTATCCAAGGTGCTGCCATTGCTACCGTCTGCCCAAAGTAGGGAACTAGGGTGCTGTCGTTCACAAGCTCCTTTGCTCCTAAGCCAGTGCAGTTAACAACCACATCGAAATCATCCAGCAAACTGTCCAAGCAGTCAATCTTCTTCTGCACAATGTTCGCCCCGTTCCGCTTTGCCTGTCTCGCAAGCCATGGAAGGTACAGTGTCCCGTCAATGGAGAGTGTCTGGAAGTACCACACCAAGGGGCGGCATGGGAGACCTAATCTTGTTGTTTCCGATGCAGGTGCGTGACGGAAGCCGATAAGCGTATCTTGATACCAGGGGTCGGGCTCTTCTGCCCAAAAAAGGGTATAGCCTCCAATCAGCGACACACCCGCATCCATCGCTTCAGTGTCGTTATTAATTGAGAGGAAACGGTCAAATGTCGCCTTGAACCAGCGTCGCTGGCTCTCGCTGTACCGCTTAGCGTCTTCTTCGCTGCAATTAGGCAGGCCTCCGCAGTTGTATGGTTTAAGTATAACTGTCGCTTTGTCGCTGGTAGTATCCGGACTAAAACAATCTGAAAATACAGTGACCTTGTACCTTGTGTCGTTAGACAGCAAATAAGCGACTGACAGGCCAGAAACGCCTGCTCCAACCACTGCTACCGACAGCTGGGTGCTAGAGGCCATTTTTTCTACTATTGCGCAATAAACAAAATGGCGGAGTCGCTGAGTTTAGACGCTGAAAGGCTAGACTCGTCTACAGAACATCGGGGAACTAAGGAAGATCGAAATTCAGGCCTTAGAGATCTAGAGGACTGTGGTTATAATGTTTCTGCCCACAACTGGTTAGAGAGAAAGTACTGGTGGGTCCAATACCACCATTACCTGCAAACGTTGATGACCTGCCATTTTTTGGTCAACCGCTCTGGCTTGAGTCAGCAAGGAGGAGGGGCGGAGTGTGGAACAAGAAACCAGGCTGTACCTCCTAGTCAGCAGCAGCAGCAACAGCAGGCCCAGCGGGGCTGGACCAACAGGGGCATCATTGGTAAGCTGTGTGTGTATACGTAGTATGGATACACCCTATAGCTGGAGATGTTCTTCCATACCGTGTGGAAGAGTCTTAGATTCATGTTGTTGTAGTCCAGAGAGAGGTTACCCAGTAATGTACCACACATGAAGCATCAATGGTCCTGTAGCTACGGGTAGAGAGTCACCGGAGTTCAGTGCATCTTTATGTAATGGCCTTTTGGGGTGATTTGTGCGAGATGTATTATGGGGTGGGCAGGGAATTATTTACAGGGCATTTCCCTATCTGCTGTATTGAAACCACAAGTGTTGTGGTGGAGGTTCCCTGTAAAATGACCATCCTGGTGTTCTCCAATTGCTGAACAAACAATGGTGGTCTGTTGTGAACGACAAAGTGACTGACTATGGTTTCTCCATCTTTCTTGGATGACTAAAAGGAGTGATCACCAGTCACATCAAATGGGCACTTGGTCCCACTGATGTTATCCCCCAATTTAGTCAAACTGTTCCCTTTGGTACTGGACCTCTGTCAGTAGCTTCAATTCTAGCAATGTGTTATAATTGTGCATTTATGTCATGTGTATGTGTGTGTCAAAAAAGAAATTGCCTGTGGTCGATCACTGGCTGTGATGTGAGCTGTTCTTAACATCTCTTTCTGGTATCCTTGTTTTGTCCCATTACTCATGTATCCTCTTCTCCCATTCATTTCCCCTTCCTCTTACATAACTCGCTCTTCTGTTCTCCGCCTCTCAGGCTATGAGGTGCTTCATGCCACCTTCCTGAGAAGGATCCTTGCTGAAGTGCTTGATATCCTCATTCTGATTGCTGTAATGACGCTCACTGTGAGGGACTTTGACATGAGGTACTTCACTGCACATTTTGAGCACATTAGACAGTCTCTTCACTTTCACTCTTCCTCCCTCCCTCCCTCCCTTCCCTCCCTCCCTCCCTTCCTTGTGCTTCTTGCCTGTCTATTTCTCTCTCCCAGAGTACCTGAAGATGTCCTCATTCACATTGACTTCTCTACACTCCCGGATGCTGTGCTGGAGGAGATTGAGGAAGTCCTCCTCACCTTCCTCTGGTCTATTACTTACCTACACCTGGCCAAGGTGCTTGTAGAGGTGAGGTCATGTGTCAGACACACACACACACATACACACACACACACACACACACACACACACACACACACACACACACACACACACACACACACACACACACACACACACACACACACACACACACACACACACACACACACACACACACAGTAAGCACATACAGATGTACCCTGACTTTGACCTCCACACATTAACATAGTACAGACACAAATGTGTCTGGGCACATTCCTGTTTGCATATGGTATGGAAAGCACAATGTGGTCCTTAGCACGCAGTAGGGATGAAGCTGCTTGAATGAAAGGCAAGCAGCCGATTCACTCACCTGACGCTCCCCTCTCCCTCCCTCCCTTCCTCTCCACCTCCCCTCCCCTCCCCTCCCCTCCCCTCCCCTCCCCTCCCCTTCCCTCCCCTCCCCTCCCCTCCCCTCCCCTCCCCTCCAGACTGCCTTTGTCTCCTTGTTTTCCGCCACACCTGGCAAGTGGTTGTGTGGACTGCGTGTTCTCCACTGCACTAGCCTCACCAACACTGCCTCCTACCCGCCGTACTCCTGCAGGGTGGAGCCCGGGAACAGACTGCCCTTTGTGTGGTGAGGAGAATCCTGTAATTAGACTGCCTTTTATGTGATGAGGATGATCCTGTAATTAGACTGCCTTTTATGTGGTGAGGATAATCCTGTAATTAGACTGCATTTCTGTGGTGAGGTAAATCCTGTAATTAGATTGTCTTTTATGTGGTGAGGATGATCCTGTAATTAGACTGCCTTTTATGTGGTGAGGATAATCCTGTAATTAGACTGCATTTCTGTGGTGAGGTGAATCCTGTAATTAGATTGCCTTTTATGTGGTGAGTATAGTCCCGTAATTAGACTGCCTTTTTGTGATGAAGTGAATCCTGTAATTAGACTGCCTTTTTTGTGCTGAGGAGAATCCTGTATTGGACTGCCTTTCTGTGATGAGGTGAATCCTGTAATTAGGCTGCCCTGTCGGTAGTGAGGTCATTTTGTGAAGAGTAGATCAATACTATAACTTTTATGGTAATGAATCACATTATTGGGTGTCTCTGGAACTGGTGGTATTCCTAAACTAAGTTTGGTCATGGCTTCTGAGTGGGAGGGTTCTCCACGGTCTGCTGGTCAGTGCAAGCTCAGCTGCAATAGAACTGAAATTGAAGAATGACAGATCTGCAGTTGTGGTGTGATTCGTGCAAGGTAGGAAGGGGTAAACATAGTTTTGGTGGGGTGAATGGTGGTGGGTGTGTTTGGTGACTACCACAGTGCCTAAAACTAGTGCGAGAAGCAGTGTTATCAGAGCATTTACAATGGCAGTGTGCATCAGACCGAGGTACCTCATTCATACATGTGTTATATGTGGAGTGGTGCCTGATGAAGACGGACAATCCAGTGCCATCATCCATACTCGAGCCCTTTACTCCTGTTCAGTGTCAAACTCAGTGGTTTAAGGGTCACATTTATGTACTAGTGCGTGTCTGCATAGATCTAACCATCTTCACCATGTTCAGTCTCAAACTCAGTGGTTTAAGGTCACATTTACTAGTGCGTGTACGCATTGATCTAACAATCTTCACCATGTCCTTCACCCCCTCCCCTCCCCTCCCCTTCCTCTCCCCTCCCCTCCCCTTCCCTCCCCCCTTCCCCCCCTCCCCACATGCATGTATAGGTCCCTCTTCCGAGCAATGATCAAGGCTGGTATTAGTCTGCTCACTCCTGTTTTGATGATACTTGTCACCACAACCCAAGGCCGTACAAAGTATGAACAGTTCACAAGATCACTTGTGGTGCACGTGAACCACCTCTACAGACCTGTCTTTAACCTCAACAATGCTCACTAATGCACATTGGTACAGACTTGAATCTTCTTCACATGTAGACATTGTGTTGAACTACGTAGGTGTGCTAAACGTTCTATTTTAAATGTCCTTTGAAACTCATTGTTTCAAATGTTTGATTATTATGACACAGTGTTGGTAATATTGCTAGTTAGCTATGCATGTTTCTTCTACTGTGTGCACTATACATTTCAGCACTATAATGTATACAGTATATACCTGCTGTACAAAACACTGTAGCTAATCATGCTATAACTCATGCATGATATACGCATATCCAGCGGAACCTATAGGGCTGAGAGGCGGCTGAAGCCTCCCAATAATCTGGATCTAGAGAACAGTGGCTATAGGCCTGACTGGCTTTGCCACCTAATAGCCCCCCCTCCCCCCTTTAAACCGTGTCATGTTCCTCGATCCGCCCCTGCAGTGGTTTTACGATTTCTAGTCCCACAATTGACATTTGTGCATTGCAATCGATCATGTGAGTAAAGTATTGGAATGATAGGCTTGCTCGTAGATCGAAGCATGTGTGAACCTATCATTCAATACTTTACTCACATGATCGATTGAGTGCAATGCGCAAATGTCAATTGGGACTAGAAATTGTGAAACCACTGTATATGCAGTTGTGATATGAAGATGAATAATTTTAATAATTATTCATCTTCATATCACATCTCTCATCTATCATTATTCATCTTCATATCATAGTACACTGCATGCAGCTGCCAACCTCTCACAGTGCCAGTTTCCTGTTAAGTTTGGAATTATTCTGTGCAGGGGCTCAAGAACGTGCTGTGCACTGCACGACAGTGAAAGTTGTTCACACCTTACTATGTAGCTAGCTAGCAGTCTCCATATCTTAGTCTAGCTGCTTAAATTGGCAGAATCTTAGATCGATGACATTGTAGAATTAATGCAAGTGCACTGCAGCAGTTCTAAATCTAAACACACTTTTGTCAAGCGCCTGCTCTGATTGACAGTCTTCGACTTATTCATGTAATCACATAATTTAGACGGTTGCGTAGTTTCGATAATCTATGATGCAATCACCTTGTTCGAGCCCCGGTAGCCATTTTCCTCCAAATTGACCTCTCTCTCGACCTCTCTACGTGGCGCCAAAATGAAGTTAGAGAGATCTATCACTGGCGCCCGTATTCGAGCTCTTGGCAAGCACGCCAGGTACCCCAGGCCCACTAACGACTAATGCCAAGAAGGATTGTGCCGTGTATGCGCTCGCATGCTTCCAATGGCGATTAGCAACAATGAATTTGAAAATGTCAAGTGTTGCAGGTCAGTGTTTCGTTTTGATGGCATTGGGTTGTTGCATTTCCGTGCACGTGCTTAGTTATTGTCTACGGATGGGAGCAATACTCTACATGTGCTCTTCTTCTCGGGGCATGGATTATTGAACTAAGCATAGCTACGTCACCATCACCAGTTGCAGCATAGTTTTGATAATCTTGCAGCATTTCTGTTGCAGCATTACTTTAATTTGTAGCCAGTCAGGACAGTCCCTACCGCTCCTATTGTCTCAAATAGTCTTGCAAATGTAGTACATTAGATGATAGCTAGTGTGCACAATTATTAATATTTTATTATCTAATGAAATGAACGGAAATGTATTAATTCTGTATTTGAATTCAGTCAAATTGCTGATTGGACAGATTGTAGCTGTGTACATGTGTGCTCCATACATTGTTACAACCTCCTTGGGAGTTCATAGAATGCAGTGGACGATGTTTTGTTGGTGGTGTTTGGTCAGCCTCACATACATATAGCCAGACCATCAATTTGCTTCTCCTTGCATCCGCCTCCACAGAATACGGTGGAGTTCGATGGTGGTCTGGGTATGTGAGACTATAGTGTTTAGTAGTTACACAGTGTAGCCGATGTAGCTGAGCTAAGTGCCAACCAGTCCGTCAACAAGTGTGGAGAAAGCTCTGCATTCTGAGATGTGGAGTGAACACATTGTGAGGTTGAAACAGTTAGTCTACAATAAATCTCTTATTCTAATTGAGCGCTCACTTTATGAGCTACTCCACCTCCTGTTGCGAGGACATTACTCCAATAAGGACAGTGCCTACTGTTATGAAAGGAACGATGGAGACTTCACTAGGATCAGGAAGAACGATTTTCCAGCTACATGGAGATGTGTCTCTGATATTAGGAATCCTCTCTAATGTGATTTGCAGTGGACTCATCCCACATCCTGCATGACACTCCTACACAATGATATTCACGACACACCCATGAATCTCATCACAAGAATGCGATTGCCTGTGTGTGGTGCAAGAATCTTGGCTGTCTGTACGTGGGAGTGGAGTGTTTCACTTTGGGAGCGATTCGACAAACATTGTGGTTTCTGGAGGGCTGGAATCCTGGAGTATTGTTCCTTTTCTGATAGCCTTTACTGTAAGCTATCTCTTGTTCACTGTGTGTGCTCATAGACCTGACAAGTACCACTGGTAGTGTTACACCAAACCAGCCTATTGTACTGAGCTATTGATAAAGAGGCTGTGTGTAGGGAGGGTGGAGCCACTCTGCATTATAGATTGGCAAGCAGTAGATCACCTCACTAATTGTCACTCACCTATTGTCTACACATAGAACAGTGTGTGTGTGTGTGCGTGTGTGTGTGTGTGTGTGTGTGTGTGTGTGTGTGTGTGTGTGTGTGTGTGTGTGTGTGTGTGCGTGTGCGTGTGCGTGTGTGCACACGTGCGCGCGCGTGTGTGTATGTATGTATGTGGTGTGTGACATCATAAAGATGATGTGGTAGAGGCTCTTGCTACGGAGCAGATATGAACTTGAGCGTAGCCTTCGCGTAGCAGGTAGGGCTGTAGTAAGACGTTTCGACCACGAGGGTCTTTGTCAGTTACAAAACTGTCATCAAGATGGTGGCACAGAGACCACGTGGTCACAAAAGGAGACCACAGTATTAGCCTGTTTGCATGGAAGTAGCACGTTCTTCTCTGCTGAAAGGTGTTCCGACGAATAAGAAACTGGCAGCATGAGTGTCATGGTTCTTTGTCAGTAGAGAGTGCCACTTCTCGGCAACAGAGACTGTCCGCAATGAAGCTTCTGGGAACTGTGCATTCTTCAGTCATCAGCAACACCGACAATTCACCGCACCCCTGGGCCTGTTGGCTTGGCCAGCGGATGGGTGACACACACAGCCATCAACGGCCAGGCCCCCTGCAGCCCCCCCCCCCCCCCTAAGCCTAAGCTTGGGACCTGCCCTACGCTCCCAGCAGACGAAGAGAACAGAAGTGCATGCGTGCATTTTGTAGCACTGTGTATTATGTGTTTGTTTCATGTGTGTGCAAGTAACAACCGGACAAACTGGGACAGCTACCTAAACCGTGAAGTCACGAGGGATTGAGTGAAATGTGCAAAATGAACAAATTAGATCTTACGTACATGCAACAATAGTAGATAACTAAAGTGGTGGTGCATCTGTGTTGGAGACAGGGGGTTGGTCGGTCGTACAAACGAGCCCATCTGTCAAGAACTATGTTACCCCATTCAACACATCTGTTTCCCTCCTCACTCAAAGGGGTGGGGTGTAATTTGCGGCTCTAAGAACTAAGGGGGGGGGGGGATTTAGCTGACATGTCTGCTAAATTTCCAAGGGGAGGGGGTTCGATTGCCCCCCTTCCCCCCTAATTGCCCCACTGGTGTACATATACAGCAGAATCTGTCTAAGACAACTGCCCTTGAGCCAGTTCTAACTGACCTTTATATAGAGAGGTGGCTGCTCTACAGAGGTAGACTGCAGTGCTTTAGTGCTGTTTAGGGCCAGGGAGGTTTGGTGTTTTAGAGAGGTGGCTGCCTAACACAGTGACCATCTTTGACAGGTTTCACTGTACAAATGCGTATTCCTTGTGCTCTGCAACTCACAGACAAGCTAGCCAGTGGGCTTGTTTATTCATCTAGTTTAAGCATTAAGTTATGTACGTATATAGCACAGCATCGTGTGAATCTACCTAACAGTTCCGTGTGTAGTCAATGTGAGAGTGAACTGACTCGATGTGTTGCTACAACAATGACAGTAATTGACAGTGTGTGGGATCTACATATGAGGACAAGGGGAATTGTTGAGCTGCTGTAGCAATGAGCCTCTACCAAATTACGGATCTACATATGGCTATTTAACAAAGGTCTTGCAGATATTGGTTAGTGCAACTCTCTCTTCAGGGATTGGACTCTGTGGGCCATCACTCTGGTGGCTTCATTTGTCTGTTGGTTCAGGCATCAGTTATGGTGGCTCGTCTGAGACAGCCACCTGTGGGCCAGCTCTAACTGACCTTTATAGAGAGATGGCTGCTCTACAGAGGTAGATTGCAATGCTTAGTGCTATTTGGGGCCAGGGAGGATGGCTGTTTTAGAGAGGTGGCTGCATTACACAGTGACCATGTTAGACAGCTTTCACTGTATGATGTGTTGTCCACATATGGATGTGGATAAAAGATAGGGACTAACAATGTGATTGTTACAATTACGTACAGAAATTTGATTTGTTCCACTGTATTCGGAGGCAGCTGGTGCAGGGTACACAATATAGTGATGTCTTGCAGAACACCCTTCTTATGCCCCCCCCAATAATTCTTAATCCAGAAAATAGTGACTGTTGGCCTAACTGGCTCTGCCACGAAACAGACTAGAGGGGACATGATTGGCCTATTGTCCTCTGAGTTAACTTTAATACTCTACACGTCTGCTCACTTTCTGAGTGGAAGCCATACTTGTACGTGTTCTCTCTCTCTCTGAGTGCATGGGAGCACTGTACTATGCTTTAGCTGCAAAACATACGTAGACATTGTGTTGAGTCTACTAGACTTGTGTTGTAGTTTCAAAACATTCCGGACTAGCCACAAACTACGTATATTCATATACGGGAATGACCCTTAGTTTACGGCGTGTGTTCAGGGCGGACTCTAAACTCCTTGTCCTATCCTGAAATACGTACAATATTCAAGCCATTTTTAGGGGTGAAAGTGCTTGAAACAGTAATTTTCGACCAGCTAAAAGTGTATTACTTCTACTGTTGGGAAGGTAAGCTTGAATGTGTGCTACTTCCTAAGATATTGTTAGTTACTCGTGTGTGCATGCTGTGGTGTAGGTGTGGAGGGTGTTGCGGTGTAGGTGTGGAGGGTGTTGCGGTGTAGGTTTGGAGGGTGTTGTGGTGTAGGTGTGGAGGGTGTTGTGGTGTAGGTGTGGAGGGTGTTGTGGTGTAGGTTTGGAGGGTGTTGTGGTGTAGGTGTGGAGGGTGTTGCGGTGTAGGTGTGGAGGGTGTTGTGGTGTAGGTTTGGAGGGTGTTGTGGTGTAGGTTTGGAGGGTGTTGCGGTCTAGGTGTGGAGGGTGTTGCGGTCTAGGTGTGGAGGGTGTTGCGGTGTAGGTGTGGAGGGTGTGGAGGGTGTTGCGGTGTAGGTGTGGAGGGTGTTGCGGTGTAGGTGTGGAGGGTGTTGCGGTGTAGGTGTGGAGGGTGTTGCGGTGTAGGCGTGGAGGGTGTTGCGGTGTAGGTGTGGAGGGTGTTGCGGTGTAGGTGTGGAGGGTGTTGCGGTGTAGGTGTGGAGGGTGTTGCGGTGTAGGCGTGGAGGGTGTTGCGGTGTAGGTGTGGAGGGTGTTGCGGTGTAGGTGTGGAGGGTGTTGCGGTGTAGGTGTGGAGGGTGTTGCGGTGTGGTGTGGAGGGTGTTGCGGTGTAGGTTGTGGAGGGTGTTGCGGTGTGGTGTGGAGGGTGTTGTGGTGTAGGTTTGGAGGGTGTTGCGGTGTAGGTGTGGAGGGTGTTGCGGTGTAGGTGTGGAGGGTGTTGTGGTGTAGGCGTGGAGGGTGTTGCGGTGTAGGTGTGGAGGGTGTTGCGGTGTAGGTTTGGAGGGTGTTGCGGTCTAGATGTGGAGGGTGTTGCGGTGTGGTGTGGAGGGTGTTGCGGTCTAGGTGTGGAGGGTGTTGTGGTGTAGGTTTGGAGGGTGTTGTGGTGTAGGTTTGGAGGGTGTTGCGGTGTAGGTGTGGAGGGTGTTGCAGTCTAGGCGTGGAGGGTGTTGTGGTGTAGGTGCAGGGCCCATAGCACCAAGATAAAAACCAGTCAGGCCATAGATGATGTGACGCAAACTGGGGGGCTGGGGGCATGCCTCCCCAGAAAAATTTTTGAAATCTAGATGTTCTGTGAGTACTTTTGGAGCAATTCTAGGCCCATCAACACTGCAATGAGTATGATAAAATGTAACATAGACCAACAGGCACTCACAGCAGGAAAGGCAATCAAGTGCCATGAAACAGGTAATACAATGCATTGAAATAAGAAGATTGCGCCTTAAAAATCAAAATCTAGTGGTTTGTTAGCTGTCTCTCCAACGCTAGGCAGCACAAATCTCTCCTCCTTTTGACTAGAAGACACCATCAACGCAATTTTGCGCGGCGATCGATTACCACACCATTTTAACGCGTCATAAAACGTCATAAATCGTCATGCGTACATCCGTAAAATGGCTGCCGCCGTTAGGTTGGTTAGAGGACTAAGTATCTGGCTTTTCCTTGTTCAAACTAAGTCTGTAACAAGATCACTCTGCTTTTAGAACGTTGTTTAACCTTAGGCCAGTATCCCCCCCAATTTGAAAGCGTGTTTAAAATGCCTATCTCCAGTGTGTGTGTGCGTGCGTGCATGAGTGTGTGCATGTGCGTGTGTATGTGTGGGGTGTGTAGTGTGTAGTGTGTGTGTGTGTGTGTGTGTGTGTGTGTGTGTGTGTGTGTGTGTGTGTGTGTGTGTGTGTGTGTGTGTGTGTGTCTGTCTGTCTGTCTGTCTGTCTGTCTGTCTGTCTGTCTGTCTGTCTGTCTGTCTGTCTGTCTGTCTGTCTGTCTGTCTGTCTGTCTGTCTGTCTGTCTGTCTGCCTGCCAGTTTGTGTGCATGTTAATTGGTGGGTGGCTTCACTGTGTGGATGTGTGTGTTATGTACTGTACATGTTACCTATGTACCTTGTGCGTTGGAGCATTTCTGTGTAGTGTGGGGCATTGTGCTATGTTGGTATGAACTAAAATGGGTATTGTTAATGTTGTATTGTTGTAAGTTGTTGTTGTTGTTTGTATTTTTGTAGACAAACACTTGTCTTGTTCATTGCTGAATGTAACATAACATAGTTTAGTGAGAACTGCTGTCCTAGTTTGCTTCATTGTTTTAACCCCTGCTCTTCCATTTCCATATTTACGTGACATTGTATGTTTCACTTACTGTTCTCCAGTGTAGGGACTAATTGGACATGGCAGATAATCATGTTCAAGTGGGAAAATTTATCACACGGTGTTCAGTACCTCCTCCTGTTGGTGACAGTGGCTTGGGTGGCACAGCTGAGTCCTCACAAAGCACCCAGGGTCTCCAAGTGCAGGAGGCGGTGGGCGTGGACAGTCGCATACTACAAGCTAAAGAGCATGATGCCAAGTCTACCCTGAATACTGTCATCAGTACAGCCAATCTTCCTTATAAGCCGGTGAGGGATGCTGACAGGAAGAGGTACGTTGTTGATTACCACCAAAAAGAGTGTGTCCACAATGAATGCCAGGATGCAGCCCGTACTGAGCTTCCTATTCAATGTACCGACAAGTGCCATCGTGGTGAACTTATATCGCCTGGCTGATTCAGGTTCTGCGCTCGTGGGGTGGAAGCGTGATTTGATTGCGTTTTGAACAATTGGCGTGTTTGTTTTTACAAACTGTAGCTGTGCCGTTGTGTGGCACTTCCACTGTAAGCCATCGCATACACTATTTGTGTGAATTGCTTCACATCTTAATACCTGTAGTCGCATCTTCACTCTTTTGAGCATTCGTTCCCCTCATCTTTTGAGATCCACCTACTGTCTCCCAGTAACAGTTTATCGTACATTGACTCTTTTGTCACACACATCCAGCACACATTGCATGCATTAACTCAACATGCTGAGCGTACACTAGTCCTACGTATATGTAGTAACACTCTGTGATGCCACTCTGTTCATTTACCATATACTGGCTGTATGATGTTCCTTTTGCTTTATAAGCACTGCATTTTACAATATTGTATCTGGTTCATTACCATGGTAACTATGTTTTCTGAACTGTTGTAAGCACTGAAAGTGAGGTCGATTGAGGTCATGATTGGCCCCCTTACCATAAAAGGCAACATCATGCATGTATACGGTTTCCTAATGGAATTGCAACTTCAGAAGGTGCCATAGAAGACACAGTATTCCATCCGGCCAATACATTGGGTACTTGCTTCCTCTCTGTTGCCCAATGTTAGGGATGGAATACACCAGGGGTAATGTCCATGGAGTATCCCACAATTGTAACTGGTGCATAGCTAGCTATGTGGGTATATGGCCAGCTACACTCACTAAGAAGAAAATGTGCAAGGAATGACAAGAAGGGTACATCGCCCATCACTGCTACCTTTGTACCCTAGCCTCGTACCCAGTCCCTACTTTCATTCCGACTTCTGCACAGAAGTTGAAATGGAAATAGGGACTAGGTACAAGGCTACAGATGGCCTGGGTATGAGGCTATAAATTACTGCATGACCTTATTTCAAGGCTTTCTATGCCGACCATCCCTACACACATCCACTGTTGTGTTTGGTAAAATAACACTTTTTAACAAAACTTTATAATTTTACCCAAGGGTAGTCTGGCTAGCTAGCCCCTACTTCCTGCCTACTGCTGTGCATGGACTCTGATTGGCAGTTACAGAAAGTAGGGATATAAACTGTATATATATGTAGCTACCAAAATGGCAGTCTAAATAATTATTCATAGACAAATGAATACTATTAACTAAGGAAATGATGTAAGTGTAGAAGCTCTGTTTACTGATTGCTTGGGATGTGAGCTGCTTAAATTTAGTAACACTCTTTTCTGGGAGGAAATTGTAAAACATTTTACTTCCTATGATCACAAGATACTGTATGTCCTCTCACTCGGTGTGTGTGTGTGTGTGTGTGTGTGTGTGTGTGTGTGTGTGTGTGTGTGTGTGTGTGTGTGTGTGTGTGGTTGCGTGCGCGTGCATGCAACCACCATAGCTACTTTATACATTACCTCTTACTCCTATAGCTGTAGCTGTAATGGGACTGTAGAATTATACATTGCAGCATATGATGTGAGGGCTGTGTGTACATACATACATACAGTTGATGTCAGAGTGGGCTGACCACCACATAGCATAAAGAATCTATGCTACCACACTGACCCTTTCATGTCCTAACTTGCAATGTTTGAGGTTGCATTTGTTTCTTGATGTCCCGCATGAAATCAACCTGCTAAGTTAACACTTCGCATGCTGTACAAATGGGATGGTTCTATGTCAGAGAGTGTTGTTTTTATTAGACTATAGTTGCTGAGATTGCAATCTTGCATGAAAAAGTAATTCAAGTTGATTCCTAATATGCCCATATTTGGACATGTTGGAATATATCATATAAAGCATAAGATTCACATTACATGTGTGTGAAGTTGACGCGAGAATTTGTAAATTGAATGTTGCTATATATATAGCTGACATTGAGACAGTCTTATATGAATATTATACTAATCAGTATTCATACGAATGACTATATTTAGGTCCTGCATTTAGTGGGCTGCAGCCTAGCTAGCCTAGGGCTGTGACCTAGTACACATGTCTGACCTTTATACATTACTCATGTGGTCACTCACTGCAATGAGACACCAGTACACATGTCAAATCTGCTTGTATACCCAGATCCTGAATTCTTACAAGTCCTCAGCCCATATACACAGTTGACTCTGTGTGGCTGTTCACAGTTGACCATGACTCTGTGTGGCTTATACAGTATGTCAGCCTGCCTAGCTCTGTAAAAGCCATTAATTTCTTAATTCTCTAAATCTCAGGTAATCTGGCTGTGATGCGTGTTAATGATGGGATGGGATGGACACCAAGATAATGGTGGACCATCTCTGTACATGTCACAAGAATTTATCATAAAGCATCATGATACAGGAAGCTAACTGGCATATTACTATACATGCATTCATTATGATAGGATTATTCACTTCAGTGCTTGCAATTGCTCATGAGATGTGCTCCATATCACTAGTATACACCCCATCCCTTGCAATTTGTCCATAGGAAGTATACCCACCTGGAGCTAGCTAGCTTCTTGCTCTCTAGTTTTACAATTCTCCAGTCTCACTTAATAGTAATTGATTATTTACTCTATTCTACTCCCTCAACCCCAACACATAGCTACCAGCACACAACCCACACTACAACCTCACACTCCCCTTTCTACAGTACACCTCCACCGTCAACACACCCCACGTCACCTTGTACATCTCTTTCTCTACATCACAAACTTGGTCAGATTCTCTTCAATCTGCCACCTCAGCAACAGGAAGGAAGGATTCAGCTTTGGCAGAACTGAATGGTGACAGTGAATGCAATGTCACTATGCCCATGGAATCTCCTCTGACTTTGGGGTAGATCTGTTCACATTTCATGGGACTGGAGGAAAGTCCATGTAAGTCCCTGGTTTCCGGTTTGCATGCATTAACTTCGAATTCCCAGGACCCGCGGAACTGAAACTGCACGTGCGTGTATGCCCAGAACCACTGTATATATGTAGCGGCAGTGCGTTGCCACAGGGATCACAAATTATGGCTCAAGTCCTCAGTAAGCGTGAGGAGCGCCAGCACGGCGACAAAGTGGTTGATACTAATGCCGCGTTTAAGAGGAACACGAAATCACAGCCCTCGCCTAGTTCCGCTGTGACCAAAGACACCTCTTCGGGATACAGCACCGCTCCCCCCTCGGCCTTAGCAGAGGTGAGCACGACCATAATAGTTTAATTAAGCTTTAATACGAGTGAACTGCGGGGCAAAGCGTAGGTAATTGGCGCGGGCTTCGGACATGTGTCCACACATCTACGCGTACGCATGTAGCTAAGCTACCTATGCAATAGTGGCTAATACAGGGCCCGCCACCATAGACCCTACAACAAACAGGAACGGTGTCTATGCGTGCGACAAATTGTGATGTGTTTATTTTGATTATCAGAACTTGTGAGTTGAAATGAAACATGCTACAGAAGTGATGGTAGCTATGCCTTCCTTTCTACTGTTCGCCAGGCTGATGATTGCAATGGAGAACTCAGCGCTCCATCAACATGCTCCACAAACCAAGCCAGCCAATGGAGTACTACTGGCTTGGCCTCCACTGCTGTAGAGCCACCGGGTTCTGTCCCCGAGGAGCGGCAACCACAGGTTAGTTTGTCGAGCGGGAGCTAGGGTGCCTGTGAAAAGTCTTTGTGGTGTGTGACACAGTGTTTTTTATGTGCTGTAATGTGACTGTGTGTGTGTGTGTGTGTGTGTGTGTGTGTGTGTGTGTGTGCGTGTGTGCATGCGTGCATGAAGCAATGTCCAATGAGCAGTCACTACTGAGCGCTGGTACTGCGTAGTACAGGCCAGAACACGATGCTCAGATGCTCAGAATGAACTGAACTCCATACCCTGTGTAACAGTCATGTGGACCAATCACCAAGCATAGACTTGATGGCGTCTGCATGTATGTGACAGTCACTGCAGGTGTATGGATTTCAGTTCCTTTTACAACACCATGAAAAGTCCTTGAATGTGCAAGCTGACTCAACTTGCAATGGCTTCCTTGCCAATGACCTTTTAAGGACATGCACCAGAACCTCTGTGATGATGTAATCACTGGACCCCTTCTTCTTGAGCACTGCACAATATGCCCTACTAATAACTGCCCTATACACCAACATTGCCATGCAAATGTACCATTCAAATACTTTGCCTACGGGATTGAGCGCAGAGCGTAAATTTGAACAGGACTAGAAATTGTGAATTGATTGTACATTTAGCTACCCAATCAACATATCATTGTGCTGTGCCCATGCATTAAACAGACTTATTCAACCCTGCTAATTAATAAGCGACAATAGTTGTAAAACCTACATTTTGTGGGTTTGAGAAGATCTTAATTATAACCCATATTGTGTTTATGCACGTTTGTATTACCTTTGATACCCATGCATGCAGTGTGCAGAAAGTCCTTCTACTGCTGACACTGATCCTGACCTAAGTACCCAGGTTGCACAGGAGGAAACGGATTACTGGGTTGCCATTAGCAAGCAAGAGATGTGTGTTCCAAAGCGTGATGTCATCTTTACCATGAATGTCATCACCTGTGCCCCTTTGCACCGTTCATACATACGTTTGGATGCTGACAGTAGGCAGCGATTTATTGAGTGTCACCATGTGGACTGTTTTTGCAAGGAATGTGGCAAGGTAGCTCACACTGAGCCTACCCCTGTATGTGAGGATGAGGAGGAGGAGGAGGAGGGGATTCCAACACAGTGTTCCGACAAGTGCCATTGCGGAGTACTTGTGTGTTGACATTGTGCAAGCAGCAGTTTGGCTCCTGACCTGTATTTATTTTGTACGTGCAGACTGCAGCTGCTTTAGCAGGTTTAACAGTGCATGACATTACGAGTTTCTTATCTGATACTGTATGCATGTATGTACGCTTTGCATCCCTTGCGCTCTACTTCAGTTATGTACAGCTGTACTCTTTGCACCTGACTTAGGTATGCAGCTGGGAATTAAAGCCATTCATCTGGCCATATCCTTTCAACTCTTATAGGTCATCCCATCTATTCAACTTTTAGGTCATCTGGCCATCCCTTCAACTCTTAGGTCGATCATTTGGCTGTGATGTCAGTGAGGTGTGGGGTGGCACCAGCTGTCTAATGCTGCAGTTATGACCAAGAAGCATCATTGTGACACTACTGTGTCAATTAGACTATATAGCTAAGTGTTTCATGCTGAATAGCATAATTTTCTTATCCAGCCATTAGAAAGCTAAGTGTTGCGAATATTTCAAACTCACTCTGATGTGTGCTCCTTTTAAATATATAAAGCAGCCTTTCTCAATCTGTTCCTGCTCTGGCCCTCACTACCATTGATTATGATGCAATAACAGCAGGAAGTGAAGTAATAATATTAATTAGCAAACTGATTGAAGCTAGGTTGCTTTCTGAAAAATTCACCTGATCATGTTCCTAATCTTGTAGTCAGAGTTCCTCACCTCCAAGGGCCATAGCTATATTTTAGCACTTTCCCATCCTTTTCTGGTGGCCCACCTCAATCTGACTTCCATTGGTCTATTATTATTGATCTAGCTTTTTTCACAGGCTGTTCACATTGGTTATATTAGTGCGTAGGCAGAATGGATGACCTGGGAACGAGACCTTATGCTCAGTACCTGGCTAACCCCAATGCAGTCAGTCTTAAGTACTCCACGTCTGCTCTGTAACCAAACTGACACCCATGCACATGCAGAATCAAAGTTTACCAGCAGTACTAGTGTGCATTTATACCTTAATTTGCATACCCTAGCTCACAAACTAGGGTTACATAATTATTTTATGCGTCCAGTGTCCTCCTTACCATAATTTGACATTTTGGACCTTACTATGGTACGTACATTGTTTCATATGCAGGTGAACAGGTACGGGCGGGTTGATGAATGCATCCAATAGCTACATATATGAATAATTATGATCATTTATCCTCTAGGCTTTACAGAGACATCCAACTGGGAAGTGTCCGATTAACAAAGGTTTGCAGAATACAGTCAGTTTCAGGCTCTTGTATTGTGGATGAAGAATTAAAGGGTAATCATGCAGTCAATTGCAAATTTGGCATACCAGACAATGTAGACAGTTGTGCATGTTTTGAAGTATGTATATGTGCTATATACCTGCCATGTGCACATCATGCATTGGATAGGCAAGTTTCGTTCATTGGGCAGCTTGATTTAATCCCCTTTTACAGTTGGCAATTGGTAATCTAATAAACTTGAACAGCCATTGTGCTAAGAATAGGTACAGCAGACAATGAGGTAATGAAGTGATCGACACATGATGCACAAGATAGAGTTAGTACAGGTACACAGTGTAATGTCAGCTTCTTACAATGCCACTTGTACGGGGAATGAAGTTTCAAGGGTCACTTCATTACCTCATTGTCTGCTGTACCTATTCTTAGCACAATGAAGAAACCCTTGATATGTACTACATGCACAATCATGTGTGCAAGCCACTGACAACTGCATGGATATACATATGGATGCATAACCCAAGCATACATATGGCGCTAGCCCTAGTGGGACGTTGCACTACAGCAACTACATGTACTATAAGATATACCACTTGTGCAGTTCATGTGGCACTTCTGCATGCTTTAGATAGATACAACCACATAATGGACACAACCATATACATCCCAACCCAGAAGAGGTTGGACATGAAATAGATTATTCAATACTATATGTTTATGTCACAATACATGCATACACACATTGTATGTTTAACCAGCGAATTATATTCACACCTCTCGGCTTCCTGGTGTTCACAGCTAGCCACATTTGCAGACAGTGCACATGTAGTGGAAGGTCAGGACTCAGGAGTGAAGGCTAACTTTGTTTTCCAAGGTGTTTTGTGAGCAAGTGTGGACGGATTTCTTAACAAGCCACACCCTATAGATAATATTCGTTCTATCCTAGCTCCAAACTCAGCCCTATACTTTAATAATAACAGGCCTTATATATATGCACCTGCAAATCATGTTATTATTCTGTGCTCTGATACTGTATCTTACATCCTATACTTACATATATGCACACCTACACACCCCACCTTTCTTCACACACACCATGCACTCTATACTTCCGGCCTATGCTAGCTAGTCTTGAGCCAGACTCTTGCGCTTGGATAACAGTCTAGCTCACAAGACTACTCTTCTCTCGCAACCCCATGCATACAGCTACCTGCACACCTAACTCCACTATTGAAGCACCCCCCCCCCCCCCTCCACTGCATGACCACTTTGTATGTACATCTCTGTCCATCATGACTTCCTACTCTCTGCAGTCTGTCACCTCAGGAGCTATGGGAGGGATTTAACTGTGTAGTGCTTTCAAATGGTACGTGACGTGCAGTGGGTGCTGGCCATGGGACCTCCTCTGACCTTAGGGTAGTCTGGTTCATGGGTTCCATGTAAGTCCCATGGCCCAAGGTTCAAAAGATTTCTCAAGAACTGGAACTGAGTTGCACCGACCTTTTATGGTAATTAACTTAGTGGTTTCCGGGAAGTATATACGTACAGACATGATCAACACAGCGAACGACTAGCTGATGATACGACTATTATAATTATAGTTATAAGAGCGGTGGTTAGCTATACAGTCACTGATCTGGTGCTCCATCTGGTTTGTGTGGTGTTTGCTACACAGGGACCACCAATCATGGATCTGGTTGCCCCATTGAAGAAAACTACGAAATCACAAGTCTCCCCCAGCTCCGCAGTAGCCAATGAGACGTCTTCTGGATACAGCACTGCTACACCCTCGGCCCTAGCGGAGGTAAGGTTAGCACGACCATTTTATTGACATCACCGTTAGCTAGCTAGCTACGTAGCTATGCCTAGATTAATTTACATAAGGTGAGATAGGGAACTGAGCTCGAGGCGAATGGTCGTGGCCGGCCGCGGGTTCGCGATCGATCGGCCGGTGGCTGAGAATCTCTGGGACTCTGCGATGGGCGGAGTGTAAGCCCTGGGTTGCGCCTCGTTTGCGGCTCATTCACCTCGCTACGTACACATCATTTAATTGGAGCTATGAATTAACCCTTTGCAGGCACAGAATAAGCACATTTAAGGTGGTCAGGCCAAGTCAAGATAATTTACCTAGACGGCCACAAGCACAGGCCAGAAGGTACCTTAGCTGTAAAAAGTATGGCCAGACCTTAAACATCTGGTCAGGCCATGGCCTGGGGGCAGCCTAGGCAGTTCTGCTGGGTAATGCTTTAGCTAGCTATAGCTTGGCTACAGATTGTATGATTATATGTACCTACATAGCTGTCAGCGAACTGCGTGACGAAGCGTTGATGGACTTCGTACTCATGTACGTAGCTACTGGTCCCATGTGTGATGGCTGAATGCATCAGTAGTCATATCTATGGGAGCTGTGCACGGCAATTAAGAGAGGAACGGTGTCTATGCGTGCGGGATGTGGTTATTAACTGCACAATCATGACGAAGAACTCAAGACTCTCAGAAGAAGAACTCAACATTTTTCACAAAACAAGCCAGTCAGTGGAATATATACTAACAGCTTGGCCTCCACTGGTGTAGACTCAACTGGTTCTGTCCTCAAGCGGCATGCAACCACAGGTTGGTTCGCATGTGGATGACGTACCGGAGTGATCCTAAGTGTATCTGTGTGAAGCCTTTGTAGTATGTGACACTATGTTACATGTGTTGTAGTGTGTGCGTGTGTGTGTATGGACTCCATGTTGCCTTGGAGTATGGATCAGGACCATATCTGATCAAGGGCAGTACTAGTGTTAGGTGTGTACAAACCCTGGGCCCCTTCCAGGATCTCTGTGGTGCATAAAATTAAGAACCTAACCATTCTGTAGCAGTCCAAGTGCACATTGAGGATAAGAAGCACTGTCTTTATGCTTTAAATTATTGCTCTGGTTTAGCAGTTTCACTGTGCATGCGTGTATGACTATTTTCACTGCCTATCACTTTGTTGTGATGCCATTTGATGAGGACCTTCAGAAACCTCTTCCCAAAATGTAATGCCTTTTTCAATACCCAATGTACGGACCTCGTGAATTAATACAATTCTTGCCCATGCAAGGCTGATGAGGTTATTAATAAACATTGTTTGCTTATTGCCATGGTAATAATAATAAACATTGTTTGCTTATTGCCATGGTAATAATAATAAACATTGTTTGCTTATTGCCATGGTAATAATAATAACCCTGTTAGCTTGTATTTGTTTAGATGTTTGCATTCCTTTTAATACCCATGCAGGGTGCAGAGGATCCTGCATACATTGATGTTGATCATGACATAAGCATAAGCACCAAATCCTTTCAAAGCACCCGGGATGCACAGGAGGAAGCGGATTACAGGGTGGTCCTGAGCAAGCAAATGATGTGTGGTGATAAACGTGATTTCATCTTTACTATGAATGTCATTGTCAGCACCTCTCTGCACTGTTCATACATACGTTTGGATGACGACAGAAGGCAGCGATTTATTGAGTGTCCCCATGTGGACTGTTTTTGCAAGGAATGTGGCAAGGTAGCTCACACTGAGCCTACCCCTGTATGTGAGGACGAGGAGGAGGAGGAGGAGGGGATTCCAACACAGTGTTCCAACAAGTGCCACCATGGTGCACTTGTATGCTGATATTGTGCATACAACGACTCCTCAATATTTGCACAGCATTCTTCAGCAGTGTCATTATGAGTGTTTTATTTCATATAATGCAGTGACCTCTTCTTTCACAAGTGTGCTAACCATATACATTCACCTGTTACTACACACATTAATTTCATTCTGATGTCATGCATGTGTTCCTTATTATGTCCACATCATCTGCTATCACATTCACCTACTTTAGAAACAGCTTTTCTTAAGTCATGTTAGTTTTGTACCAGTGGAAGAAGATCTATGGATTGAAACGTTCTGGAACTCCAGTGGCATGCACTATCGCTCAAAAAACTCCTACCTTCAGGACTTCTAGACTCATACACATGTTAGAGCATATGCAAGCAGTTACCAATTATGGTTATTATAGATGCATGGTGCCAACAAGGCGGCCAAACACTGCTAATGACGTTCCAATAGCAGCCTCTCCTGATCACATGCCAGTACACCACATTGGTGCTTTCCCTTGTTTCCACCAATAAAGTTATGACTCCTATTGTGACGTGTATACAGTACTTTTTGGGTCGGTTGTCCCGACCGGATAGTTGCAATCGGTTATCGGTTAGCGGTATTGCAAGAGAGGGCAGGGTCTCGGCATGGTATAGCAAACCAATGACAATCAGCTAATTTTATCCACCCTATTTTACAACCTATAGCTTATACTCTGACTTATCCTTGACCCTATGTAGTGCAACTTATATCCTGTTTATGCATGCCTGTGTGTAATGCGTTTTCCTCTCATGTTATCGCGGTTATCAATTATCAACCTAGTGACGTCATTTTTGCGTGACCTATAACTGCGGTTGGGTCGGCCGCAGAACCAAAGGCGCCAGCGACACTAATTCTAAATCTGTGCAGTGAATTCGCCATCTCCTTCTCAATCTGTGTGATTCGTTGCGCCCCACTCGGAACGGCAATATGGATTGGGTTGTCAATCCTCAGCTACACGAACACGGAGCAGCTTCTAACGAACAGCCGAAGACGAATTCGAAGAAGACCACTCACCCCTCACCAAGTACAGCGGATATAGGTGCCAACGGAACATCAGGTTATGGCACCGCTTCAGTTAGGGAATTAGAGGTGAGCAATGCTAATTATCTGCATGCCGTGTAGGTTATAACTCGTTGTGTCGAAGTGCCGCAGCAACACCGCCGCGGACTTTCTCGCATGTGCACGACGTCCGTTTTCCTTGGCTGATACCGTCCGGACATCATGCATTCACGTGTGGTTTTAATACATCTGGAACGGTGCCGTTAGTACTGTAGTCAGCACTTGTTACGTGTGAAGGCGTCCAGGTTTGGTCTATACTGTTCATGCAGCATGCAGAGCAAGATGTAACTATATACTTAGTCTACAATAAATCTCTTATTCTAATTGAGCGCTCACTTTATGAGCTACTCCACCTCCTGTTGCGAGGACATTACTCCAATAAGGACTGTGCCTACTGTTATGAAAGGAATGATGGAGACTTCACTAGCCAGGTTCAGGAAGAACGATTTTCCAGCTACATGGAGATGTGTCTCTGATATTAGGAATCCTCTCTAATGTGATTCATAGGGACTCATCCCACATCCTGTATGCCACTCCTCCACAATGATATTCACGACACACCCACGAATCTCATCACAAGAATGTGATTGCCAGTGTGTGGTGCAAGAATCTTGGCTGTCTGTACCTGGGAGCGGAGTGTTTCACTTTGGGAGCGATTTTGACAAACATTGTGGTTTCTGGAGGGCTGGAATCCTGGAGTATTGTTCCTTTTCTGATAGCCTTTACTGTAAGCTATCTCTTGTTCACTGTGTGCGCCCATAGACCTGACAAGTACCACTTGTAGTGTTACACCAAACCAGCCTATTGTACTGAGCTATTGATGAAGAGGCTGTGTGTAGGGAGGGTGGAGTCACTCTGCATTATAGATTGGCAAGCAGTAGATCACCTCACTTATTCTATTGTCTACACATATAGAACACAGTGTGTGTGTGTGTGTGTGTGTGTGTGTGCATGTGTGTGTGTGCGTGTGCGTGTGTGTATGTGTGCGCGCACATGTGTGTGTGTATGTATGTATGTGGTGTGTGACATCATAAAGATGATGTGGTAGAGGCTCGTGCTACGGAGCAGATATGAACTTGAGCATAGCCTTCGTGTAGCAGGTAGGGCTGTAGTAAGACGTTTCGACCATGAGGGTCTTTGTCAGTTACAAAGCTGTCATCAAGATGGTAGCACAGAGACCACGTGGTCACAGAAGGAGACCACAGCATTAGCCTGTTTGCATGGAGGTAGCATGTTCTTCTCTGCTGAAAGGTGTTCCGACGAATAAGAAACTGGCAGCATGAGTGTCATGGTTCTTTGTCAGTAGAGAGTGCCACTTCTCGGCAACAGAGACTGTCTGCAATGAAGCTTCTGGGAACTGTGCATTCTTCAGTCATCAGCAACACCGACTATTCACTGCTCCCCTGAGCCTGTTGGCTTGGCCAGTGGATGGGTGACACACACAGCCATCAATGGCCAGGCCCCTTGCAGCTCCCCCCCTTTCTAGCCCAGGGTAGTACAGCGTGAGATTAGCCACTTCATCTGTGAAAGGACTTTGGCTACAAAGAGAGGTCCCAGGCCTAAGCCTGGGGCCTGCCCTATGTCCCCAGCAGACAGGAGAACAGAAGAAGTTTGTGCGTGCGTTTTGTAGCACTGTGTATTGTGTGTTTATTTCATGTGTGTGCAAGTAACAACCAGACAAACTGGGACAGCTACCTAAACCGTGAAGTCACGAGGGATTGAGTGAAATGTGCAAACTGAACAAATTAGATCTTACGTACATGCAACAATAGTAGATAACTAAAGTGGTGGTGCATCTGTGTTGGAGACAGGGGGTGGGTTGTACAAACAAGCCCATCTGTCAAGAACTATATTACCCCATCAACACATCTGTTCCCCTCCTCACTGAAAAGGGGGTGGGGTGTAATTGGCGGCTCTAAGAAATAAGGGGGGGGGGGGGGGGATTTAGCTGACATATGTCTGCTAAATTTCCAAAGGGAGGGGGTTCGATTGCCCCCCTCCCCCCTAATTGCCCCACTGGTGTACGTATACAGCAAAACCTGTCTAAGCCCTTGAGCCACTTCTAACTGGCCTTTGTAGAGAGAGGTGGCTGCTTTGCAGAGGTAGATTGCAATGCTTTAGTGCTATTTGAGGCCAGGGAGGTTTGGTGTTTTAGAGAGGTGGCCGCCTAAATAACACAGTGACCATCTTGGACAGGTTTCACTGTACAAATGCGTATTCCTTATGCTCTGCAACTCACAGACAAGCTAGCCAGTGGACTTGTTTATTCATCTACTTTAAGCATTAAGTTGCGTACGTACAGTATATAGCACAGCATCATGTGAACCTACCTAGCAGTTCCGTGTGTGGTCAATGTGAGAGTGAACGGACTCTATGTGTTGCTACAACAATGACAATAAGTGACAGTGTGTGGGATACCTATACATTGGGCATGTTGGGTACTCTTTTTCCTCTCTGTTGCCCAGTGCTCGGGATGGAATACACAAGGGGTGATGTGGAGTATCCCACAATTGCGACTGGTGCAGCAGTATGTGGGTATATGGCCAGCTACACTCACCAAGAAGAAAATGTGCAAGGAATGACAAGAGGGGTACATCGCCCATCACTGCTACCCTTGTACCCTAGCCTCGTACACAGTCCCTATTTTCATTCCGACTTCTGCACAGAAGTCGAAATGGAAATAGGGACTGGGTACAAGGCTACAGATGGCCTGGGTATGAGCCTATAGATTACTGCATGACTTTCAAGGCTTTCTATGCCTACCATCCCTACACACATCCACTGTTGTGTTTGGTAAAATAACACTTTTTAACAAAACTTTATAATTTTACCCAAGGGTAGTCTGGCTAGCTAGCCCCTACTTCCTGCCTACTGCTGTGCATGGACTCTGATTGGCAGTTACAGAAAGTAAGAAAGGGTTGGTTCTCTAATACCAGCTTCACAACAGGGTTGAAAACCTTGCCAACGTTTCGACCAGATGCTCTGGTCTTCTTCATCTTCGCCCTGAAGAAGACCAGTACACCTCCACCGTCAACACACCCCATGTCACCTTGTACATCTCTCTCTACATCACAAACTTGGTCAGATTCTCTTCCGTCTGTCACCTCAGCAACAGGAAGGAAGGATTCAGCTTTGGCAGAACTGAATGGTGACAGTGAATGCAATGTCACTATGCCCATGGAATCTCCTCTGACTTTGGGGTAGATCTGTTCACATTTCATGGGACTGGAGGAAAGTCCATGTAAGTCCCTGGTTTCCGGTTTGCATGCATTAACTTCGAATTCCCAGGACCCGCGGAACTGAAACTGCACGTGCGTGTATGCCCAGAACCACTGTATATATGTAGCGGCAGTGCGTTGCCACAGGGATCACAAATCATGGCTCAAGTCCTCAGTAAGCGTGAGGAGCGCCAGCACGGCGACAAAGGGGTTGATACTAATGCCGCGTTTAAGAGGAACACGAAATCACAGCCCTCGCCCAGTTCCGCTGTGACCAAAGACACCTCTTCGGGCTACAGCACCGCTCCCCCCTCGGCCTTAGCAGAGGTGAGCACGACCATAATAGTTTAACTAAGCTTTAATACGAGTGAACTGCGGGGCAAAGCGTAGGAAATTGGCGCGGGCTTCGGACATGTGTCCACACGTCTACGCGTACGCATGTAGCTAAGGTACCTATGCAATAGTGGCTAATACAGAGCCCACCACAGAGAACGGTGTCTATGCGTGCGATCGCGACAAATTGTGATGTGGTTATTTTGATTATCAGAACTTGTGAGTTGATAAATGAAACATGCTACAGAAGTGATGGTATGCCTTCCTTTCTACTGTTCTCCAGGCTGATGATGGCAATGGAGAACTCAGCGCTCCATCAACATGCTCCACAAACCAAACCAGCCAATGGAGTACTACTGGCTTGGCCTCCACTGCTGTAGAGCCACCGGGTTCTGTCCCTGAGGAGCGGCAACCACAGGTTAGTTTGTCGAGGGGGAGCTAGGGTGTCTGTGAAAAGTCTTTGTGGTGTGTGACACAGTGTTTTTTATGTGTTGTAATGTGACTGTGTGTGTGTGTGTGCGTGCGTGCGTGCATGAAGCAATGTCCAATGAGCAGTCACTACTGAGGGCTGGTACTGCGTAGTACAGGCCAGGACACGATGCTCAGATGCTCAGAATGAACTGAACTCCATACCCTGTGTAACAGTCATGTGGACCAATCACCAAGCATAGACTTGATGGCGTCTGCATGTATGTGACAGTCACTGCAGATGTATGGATTTCAGTTCCTTTTACAACACCATGAAAAGTCATTGAATGTGCAAGCTGACAAAACTCAGACACCCCAACTTGCAATGGATTCCTTGCCAATGACCTTTTAAGGACATGCACCAGAACCCCTTCTTCTTGAGCACTGCACAATATGCCCTACTAATAACTGCCCTATACACCAACATTGCCATGCAAATGTACCATTCAAATACTTTGCTTACGGGATTGAGCGCAGAGCATAAATTTGAACAGGACTAGAAATTGTGAATTGATTGTACATTTAGCTACCCAATCAACATATCATTGTGCTGTGCCCATGCATTAAACAGACATATTCAACCCTGCTAATTAATAAGCGACAATAGTTGTAAAACCTACATTTTGTGGGTTTGAGAAGATCTTAATTATAACCCATATTGTGTTTATGCACGTTTGTATTACCTTTGATACCCATGCATGCAGTGTGCAGAAAGTCCTTCTACTGCTGACACTGATCCTGACCTAAGTACCCAGGTTGCACAGGAGGAAACGGATTACTGGGTTGCCATTAGCAAGCAAGAGATGTGTGTTCCAAAGCGTGATGTCATCTTTACCATGAATGTCATCACCTGTGCCCCTTTGCACCGTTCATACATACGTTTGGATGCTGACAGAAGGCAGCGATTTATTGAGTGTCACCATGTGGACTGTTTTTGCAAGGAATGTGGCAAGGTAGCTCACACTGAGCCTGTCCCGGTATGTAAGGGTGAGGAGGAGGGGATTCCAACACAGTGTTCCAACAAGTGCCATTGCGGAGTACTTGTGTGTTGACATTGTGCAAGCAACAGTTCGACTCCTGACCTGTATTTATTTTGCACGTGCAGACTGCAGCTGCTTTAGCAGGTTTAACAGTGCATGACATTACGAGTTTTCTTATCTGATACTGTATGCATGTATGTACGCTTTGCATCCCTTGCGCTCTACTTCAGTTATGTACAGCCAACTCTTTGCACCTGACTTAGATATGCAGCTGGGAATTATAGCCATTCATCTGGCCATATCCTTTCAGCTCTTAGATCATTTGGCTGTAATGTCAGTGAGGTGTGGGGTGGCACCAGCTGTCTATATAATGCTACAGTTATGACTAAGAAGCATCATTGTGACACTACTGTGTCAATTAGACTGTAGCTAAGTGTTTCATGCTGAATAGCATAATTTTCTTATCCAGCCATTAGAAAGTGTTGCGAATATTTCAAACTCACTCTGATGTGTGCTCCTTTTAAATATATAAAGCAGCCTTTCTCAATCTGTTCCTGCTCTGGCCCCCCTATCATTGATTATGATGCAATAACAGCAGGAAGTGAAGTAATAATATAAATTAGCCAACTGATTGAAGCTAGGTTGCTTTCTGAAAAATTCACCTGATCATGTTCCTAATCTTGTAGTCAGAGTTCCTCACCTCCAAGGGCCATAGCTATATTTTAGCACTTTCCCATCCTTTTCTGGTGGCCCACCTCAATCTGACTTCCATTGGTCTATTATTGATCTAGCTTTTTTCACAGGGTGTCCACATTGGTTAGTGCGTAGACAGAATGGATGACCTGGGAACGAGACTGTATGCTCAGTACCTGGCTAATCCCAATGCAGTCAGTCTAGGTACTCCACGTCTGCTCTGTAACCAAACTGACACGCACATGCAGAATCAAAGTTTTCCAGCAGTACTAGTGTGCATTTATACCTTAATTTGCATACCCTAGCTCACAAACTAGGGTTACATAATTATTTTATGCGTCCAGTGTCCTCCTTACCATAATTTGACATTTTGGACCATACTATGGTACCTACATTATGTCATATGCAGGTGAACAGGTACTGGCCAGTTGATGAATGCATCCAATAGCTATGTATATGAATAATTATGATCATTTATCCTCTAGGCTTTACAGAGACATCCAACTGGGAAGTGTCCAATTAACAAAGTTTGCAGAATACAGTCAATTTCAGGCTCTTGTATTGTGGATGAAGAGTTAAAGGGTAATCATGCAGTCAATTGCAAATTTGGCATACCAGACAATGTAGACAGTTGTGCATGTTTTGAAGTACGTATATGTGCTATATACCTGCCATGTGCACATCATTGGATAGGCATGCAAGCTTTGTTCATTGGGTAGCTTGATTTAATCCCCTTTTACAGTTGGCAATTGGTAATCTAATAAACTTGAACAGCCAAAGCAGCTTGCCAAAGGGGTTGAAACTTCATTCCCCGTACAAGTGGCATTATAAGAAGCTGACATTACACTGTGTACCTGTACTAACTCTATCTTGTGCATCATGTGTCACTTCATTACCTCATTGTCTGCTGTACCTATTCTTAGCACAATGAAGAAACCCTTGATATGTACTACATGCACAATCATGCATGCAAGCCACTGACAACTGCATGGATATACATATGGATGCATAACCCAAGCATACATATGGTGCTAGCCCTAGTGGGACGTTGCACTATAAGATATACCACTTGTGCAGTTCATGTGGCACTTCTGCATGCTTTAGATAGATACAACCACATAATGGACACAACCATATGCATATACATCCCAACCCAGAAGAGGTTGGACATGAAATAGATTATTCAATACTATATGTTTATGTCACAATACATGCATACACACATTGTATGTTTAACCAGTGGATTATATTCACACCTCTCGGCTTCCTGGTGTTCACAGCTAGCCACATTTGCAGTCAGTGCACATCTAGTGGAAGGTCAGGACTCAGGAGTGAAGGCTAACTTTGTTTTCCAAGGTGTTTTGTGAGCAAGTGTGGACGGATTTCTTAACAAGCCACTCCCTATAGATAATATTCGTTCTATCCTAGCTCCCAACTCAGCCCTATACTTTAATAATAACAGGCCTTATATATATGCACCTGCAAATCATGTTATTATTCTGTGCTCTGATACTGTATCTTACATCCTATACTTACATATATGCACACCTTTCTTCACACACACCATGCACTCTATACCTCCGGCCTATGCTAGCTAGTCTTGAGCCAGACTCTTGCGCTTGGATAACAGTCTAGCTCACAAGACTACTCTTCTCTCGCAATCCCATGCATACAGCTACCTGCACACCTAACTCCACTATTGAAGCACCCCCCCCCCCCCCACACCGCACGACCACTTTGTATGTACATCTCTCTCCATCATGACTTCCTACTCTTTGCAGTCTGTCACCTCAGGAGCTATGGGAGGGATTTAGCAGTGCTAGTGCTTTCAAATGGTAAGTGATGTGCAGTGGGTGCTGGCCATGGAACCTCCTCTGACCTTAGGGTAGTCTGGTTCATGGGTTCATGTGGGACTAGATGGAAGTCCATGTAAGTTCCATGGCCCAAGGTTCAAAAGATTTCTCAAGAACTGGAACTGAGTTGCACCGACCTTTTATGGTAATTCACTTAGTGGTTTCCTGGAAGTACGTACAGGCATGATCAACACAGCCAACGAATAGCTGATGATACGACTATATAATATAATTATAGTTATAAGAGCGGTGGTTAGCTATACAGTCACTGATCTGGTGCTCCATCTGGTTTGTGTGGTGTTTGCGACACAGGTACCACCAATCATGGATTTAGTTGCCCCGTTGAAGAAAACTACGAAATCACAAGTCTCCCCCAGCTCCGCAGTAGCCAATGAGACGTCTTCTGGATACAGCACTGCTACACCCTCGGCCCTAGCGGAGGTAAGGTTAGCACGACCATTTTATTGACATCACCGTTAGCTAGCTAGCTACGTAGCTATGTCTAGATTAATTTACATAAGGTGAGATAGGGAACTGAGCTCGAGGCGAATGGTCGTGGCCGGCCGCGGGTTCGCGATCGATCGGCCGGTGGCTGAGAATCTCTGGGACTCTGCGATGGCCGGAGTGTAAGCCCTGGGTTGCGCCTCGTTTGCGGCTCATTCACCTCGCTACGTACACATCATTTAATTGGAGCTATGAATTAACCCTTTGCAGGCACAGAATAAGCACATTTAAGGTGGTCAGGCCAAGTCAAGATAATTTACCTAGACGGCCACAAGCACAGGCCAGAAGGTACCTTAGCTGTAAAAAGTATGGCCAGACCTTAAACATCTGGTCAGGCCATGGCCTGGGGGCAGCCTAGGCAGTTCTGCTGGGTAATGCTTTAGCTAGCTATAGCTTGGCTACAGATTGTATGATTATATGTACCTACATAGCTATGTCAGCGAACTGCGTGACGAAGCGTTGATGGACTTCGTACTCATGTACGTAGCTACTGGTCCCATGTGTGATGGCTGAATGCATCAGTAGTCATATCTATGGGAGCTGTGCACGGCAATTAAGAGAGGAACGGTGTGTATGCGTGCGGGATGTGGTTATTAACTGCATGATCATGACGAAGAACTCAAGACTCTCAGAAGAAGAACTCAACATTTTTCACAAAACAAGCCAGTCAGTGGAATATATACTAACAGCCTGGCCTCCACTGGTGTAGACTCAACTGGTTCTGTCCTCAAGCGGCATGCAACCACAGGTTGGTTCACATGTGGATGACGTACCGGAGTGATCCTAAGTGTATCTGTGTGAAGCCTTTGTGGTATGTGACACTATGTTACATGTGTTGTAGTGTGTGTGTGCGTGTGTGTATGGACTCCATGTGCCTTGGAGTATGGATCAGGACCATATCTGATCGAGGGCAGTACTAGTGTTAGGTGTGTACAAACCCTGGGCCCCTTCCAGGATCTCTGGTGCATAAAATTAAGAACCTAACCATTCTGTAGCAGTCCAAGTGCACATTGAGGATAAGAAGCATTGTCTTTGATGCTTTAAATTATTGCTCTGGTTTAGCAGTTTCACTGTGCATGCGTGTATGACCATTTTCACTGTCTATCACTTTGTTGTGATGCCATTTGATGAGGACCTTCAGAAACCTCTTCCCAAAATGTAATGCCTTTTTCAATACCCAATGTATGGGCCTCGTGAATTAATACAATTCTTGCCCATGCAAGGCTGATGAGGTTATTAATAACATTGTTTGCTTGTTGCCATGGTTACCGTAATAATAATAATCCTGTTAGCTTGTATTTGTTTATATGTTTGCATTCCTTTTAATACCCATGCAGGGTGCAGAGGATCCTGCATACATTGATGTTGATCATGACATAAGCATAAGCACCAAATCCTTTCAAAGCACCCGGGATGCACAGGAGGAAGCGGATTACAGGGTGGTCCTGAGCAAGCAAATGATGTGTGGTCAGAAACGTGATTTCATCTTTACTATGAATGCCATTGTCAGCACCTCTCTGCACTGTTCATACATACGTTTGGATGATGACAGAAGGCAGCGATTTATTGAGTGTCACCATGTGGACTGTTTTTGCAAGGAATGTGGCAAGGTAGCTCACACTGAGCCTACCCCTGTATGTGAGGACGAGGAGGAGGAGGAGGAGGGGATTCCAACACAGTGTTCCAACAAGTGCCACCATGGTGCACTTGTATGCTGATATTGTGCATACAACGACTCCTCAATATTTGCACAGCATGCTTTAGCGTGAGTGCATGAGTGTTTTATTTCATATAATGCAGTGACCTCTTCTTTCACAAGTGTGCTAACCATATACATTCACCTGTTACTACACACATTAATTTCATTCTGATGTCATGCATGTGTTCCTTATTATGTCCACATCATCTGCTATCACATTCACCTACTTTAGAAACAGCTTTTCTTAAGTCATGCTAGATTTGTACCAGTGGAAGAAGATCTATGGATTGAAACGTTCTGGAACTCCAGTGGCATGCACTATCGCTCAAAAAACTCCTACCTTCAGGACTTCTAGACTCATACACATGTTAGAGCATATGCAAGCAGTTACCAATTATGGTTATTATAGATGCATGGTGCCAACAAGGCGGCCAAACACTGCTAATGACGTTCCAATAGCAGCCTCTCCTGATCACGTGCTAGTACACCACATTGGTGCTTTCCCTTGTTTCCACCAATGACGTTATGACTCCTATTGTGACGTGTATACAGTACTTTTTGGGTCGGTTGTCCCGACCGGATA
The DNA here is from genome assembly GCA_964019415.1 of Ianthella basta. NCBI lineage: Eukaryota > Metazoa > Porifera > Demospongiae > Verongiida > Ianthellidae > Ianthella > Ianthella basta. The sequence continues at coordinate 5,609,677 of OZ025880.1, read as the reverse complement.
GTTGCAATTGGTTATCGGTTAGCGGTATTGCAAGAGAGGGCAGGGTCTCGGCATGGTATAGCAAACTAATGACAATCAACTAATTTTATCCACCCTATTTTACAACCTATAGCTTATACTCTGACTTATCCTTGACCCCATGTAGTGCAACTTATATCCTGTTTATGCATGCCTGTGTGTAATGCGTTTTCCTCATGTTATCGATGTTATCAATTATCAACCTAGTGACGTCATTTTGCGTGACCTATATAACTGCGGTTGCGGTCGGCCGCAGTACCAACGGCGCCAGCGGCACTAATTCTAAATCTGTGCAGTGAATTCGCCATCTCCTTCTGTGTGATTCGTTGCGCCCCACTCGGAACGGCAATATGGATTGGGTGGTCAATCCTCAGCTACACGAACACGGAGCAGCTTCTAACGAACAGCCGAAGACGAATTCGAAGAAGGCTTCTAACGAACAGCCGAAGACGAATTCGAAGAAGACCACTCACCCCTCACCAAGTACAGCGGATATAGGTGCCAACGGAACATCAGGCTATGGCACCGCTTCAGTTAGGGAATTAGAGGTGAGCAATGCTAATTATCTGCATGCCATGTAGGCTATAACTCGTTGTGTCGAAGTGCCGCAGCAACACCGCCGCGTACTTTCTCCATGTGCACGACGTCCGTTTTCCTTGGCTGATACCGTCGACCCGGATCCGGACATCATGCATTCACGCGTGGTTTTAATACATCTGGAACGGTGCCGTTAGTACTGTAGTCAGCACTTGTTACGTGTGAAGCCGTCCAGGTTTGGTACTGTTCATGCAGCATGCAGAGCAAGATATAACTATATACTTTGATGACAGGGAGGCTTCAAGAAAGGGTGCTGTGATGAGGGTGCATGCATGAGAGGAGACTGAAAAGAAGAAGCAGACAGGGTCTGAGAGGGAGAGAGAGAACGGGTGGGCCTGAAAGGAGATCAGGGAGTCATTTCCGTTCGCTCTTCATCAAATCATAGCACATGCAGATCAATCCAGGACAGCTTCATTTTATTATACCAAGTGTTAGCACCTCTCCAGATGCAATAGGTGCCCCATTGTTCATATAATGCATGTGTTTGTAGTTTGTACAACATATTAGCTGTGATACAGTGTATATGTACACATGTCACTAAGTTCTAGCTCCTTTCTGTTACTCCATGTAGGATGATGATCACAACTCTAGCAATGCTCCCAACGATCCCACAGAATCATCAAGTGGGGTTAGCCAACAGGACCCAACTGGATGTGCCTCCACTAATGAAGACTCAGCTTACTCCACCAAAGGACACATACCAGAGGACAGTGCTGATGAGGATGTGTCAAAGAACGAAGGAGTTCCTCTAATCAAGGAAGAAGCAGAAGCTGTGCCAGGCGAGCTGGTGGTTGGCCATGCACTGGGGTATGCTAGAAATTTGAAGAGATTTGACGGTGGAGAACTGGTGATTGGAGTTAGTATGAACATCATACCCAAAATCATTGACGGTGAACTGACTATCAGACCACTGCATAGTTTGAAATAGATGTGAGAGTATACATATGCATTGTGTACATGCAGTGTTGATTAGTCATTTCAGAATGTGCTTGTACATAATTGCTGACAATGCTGCATGTGCATGTACGTATGTAGATAATACTGTATAATTATGCAATCAGGTCAGTGCATTAATGCACAATTGACTGTATAGCTTATCGTACTTTTAGTGCGTTATAGTGTATAACGCAAAATGGACTAGTGTTGAGGAGAGCTTTCATTGGAGCCTGTGTTGTGTTGGTGAACTCAACAGCTATTGTTAGTCATGCTTTCAATTGTTGTTGTTCAGGCACTGTATAGATGTGGATGACCCAATTGAAGGGTCTGAATCATCAGTACATATTGAATGTGAATTTTTTGAAAGTTGGTGCCATTCAAATGTGCATGCCTTGCAATTGGGTTGTCTTAATTGATAAGCAGGAGTCCTTATTCTTGCTGCGGTGTCACAAACACCTTGCCCCACTGTTACCAAATTTGGCATGGTACACATTCAGGACTGTCCAAGTCGATTGCAGAAACATCATATGCATAGTGGTATCACAAAACCTGCTTTACAATGCCATGTAGTATATAAGTGTCATAACTTTTAAAATATTATTTTAGCAGTTAGCTATACATGTGAATATTAGGTCGCTATAGCAGGTGTTTCTAGCATTGTACAGAAGCACACACTGTAACAGCAAACAAGACTTAGTACCAAACTTTGTACAATGTGCACAGTTGCGTGCATAGACTCATAGTCTGGATAGCTGCCAAATGAGACAGATGTTATGTATACTGTTGCAAGAATCATGGATTGCTGTTGTACGTCTTCCAATTGTATCGTTCCATTGCATTGCATGATTTTCGGCACAAACGTATTGGTTCTGTGTGAATAATATTGTATGCACACGTGTAACTGAGACCTTCCACAGATTGCACCATCTCCTGGTAATGTTGTGGTCATGCTGAAGCAGTGGGAAGACCAGCTAGCTTTAGCTGGGGTCATCCTGAACTGCTGAATCCACTCTAGCTCAGCAGAAATTGGTACCAAGAGTAGAATAGAAGGAGACAGAGTGGTTTTAAGGAAGATGGAAGAAATGTGAAGCTGGTTTGCACAGTGTGTCCATGCAACATGTGGCAACCAACGGACAACATCTCTGGTCACTCTTCAGCTGGTAGTTAGAATGCATTGTAACACCCCACATGTATACTTGTACACACATGCACACACATACATACACATGCATGCACATATACACACACACACACACACGTGCACGCACACACGCACACACACACACACACACACACACACACACACACACTATACACATACACCATTGCAAGAGCACATGTGCACACAGTATACTGTAGAATCATAGTCAGATCACGCTCAATGCATGAGAGCACTGGCCTCTGTACTTTCAGTACATCAATGTACAATGTCTTGTGAAAATTGACTAGCATTGAGGAGAGTTTTCATTGGAGCTTGCACTGTCACAGTTAAGCGAACTCAACAGCAGCTGTATGTTGAACATGCACTCACCCCGCTTTCAATTGCAATTAATTGATGTTGTCTAGGCACTGTATAGATGTTGAATCAGTACATTAACAGTGATCAAGAGGTTAATCATGACTACTCAAATGTGCCTCCAAAGTGGACAGTCTTGACTGTGTAAGCAGTGGTTCTCACTTTTGCCATTGGCATAAATCATGTTTCATTAATGCCTATTAACATAGTGTGAAAGACTGTCCAAGTTAATTGTATTTTAAAATAACTAATATAGTGATGATTAGGTACATGTATGTTCATGAAAGTGGTTCAGTATCTACAACACTTACAGAGATGCTACTATGCATTTGATTGCATCATTCAGTGCACATTTCAAGGCCATGGCCCAAATCAGCTGTGCTGCACAATTATTTGTGTTCATGCACACATGTAGTTGAGACCTGCCATATATGATTGCACCACTTCCTGGTGGCGTCATGGTTGTGCTCAAGCAGTGGCAAGACCAGCTAGCTATAGCTGCATGGGCTTATCCTGAACTGCTGAATACACTCTAGCTCAGCAGACCTGAGTCTGATCAAGGGCACTGAGTCAGCACTGCATAATACTAACTTGATATTAGTGCCCACAAATGGGCCCATTTTGCAAATTCTAGCAATGACATGCAGATAATATATATGTATGACAGTACATAATCATAATCATAATCATAATTCACTGAGTCATACATACATACGCATACGCATAATATATATACTAGTCAGTGTTCGCTAGTGTACTACAGATCAGTCTCCAGTCTTCTCTACTCTGGGCCCACATGAACGCCTCCTCCGCAGATGGTTTAGGGAATCCCAACTCTTCAATGTCCTTAGGGATGACATCTCTCCACCACCTAATGACAGTACGCAGCGTATTATATGTGTTTGGGTGAAGTGATCAAATGCAAGATACATAATTGCTATAGGCAAAGAACTTGAAAATTTATAGTACTTATTGCACCTATAATTAATCCAGTATGGCTTGAGGGTCTTAGCATATCAGCTGTTGATGATTACACTGTTGAGTTCAAAGGCCTCATTGACCCATGTACAACAGTGTGCGTGTGTAGTTCACCTGCCCCGCTGTTTCTTTGCTTCAGTATTAATAACTCTGAGGGTATGTTTGGGACTACACCGCGTTAAGTCCCCTCAACCCTCATCATGTACCTCTTTGTCTGTGTGTGATTCCTGCAAGCTGAGGTCACTCCACAGTTGATTTTCAAGTATGTATACATGAACCTACACACATCAGAGCTATGGTTACATATAATATAATAGACTGGTAGTGATATACTAGTACTGTACACTATATAGTTGAGGGCACTGAACTTATATTACATTGTACACTACTGTTTCAATTTACCATGCTATATAGGATCTATGGTTACATATGTCCATATTCACATATTATGTGTGATGATTGATGCTGTAATTTATATACAATGAACTGAAACATGATGATCTATCTTCTCCACCTGAATGGCCATGGGCTGACCTATTATTATTGTTAAACTGTTTCATCTATGCATGCAACTGCAACGCATGCAGCATGATACCAGCGTTTACTTACAAACATACTCTGTAGTTATGCATTGTATTATGACACACCCCACAAGGAACATGCACACACACACATGTACACACACACACACACACACACACACACACACACACACACACACACACACACACACACACACACACACACACACACACACACACACACACACACACACACCTGTAGATGTACACCATATGCACACAGTCAAACAATGCTGATATGCTCGCATAATGTGCTAGTCTAACACAACACACATAATAGACACATCACATGCACACATGTGTATGTACACTCAGGCACGCATGGATAATACCACAGACAACAATCAACACACATGTAACCAACCTGATGCTACAGGTCAACTCAGATTTTGGCATTTGGAAGCTGCTACTATCTTCATTATAGGTATTAAATGACTGAGTATTGTCTTGTGACACTCCATCCTCAAAGTGAAGGGAAAATGTGTACAGTTTGCTTGAAGGGCCAGGGGAGGAGTGAATCAAACTCTCCTTTCATCAGAGTTACTGGTCATGAAAGGGAACCTTTCACTGCTAGCACAGGATGGAGTGGCACGAGACATCACCCATGCAGTCATTTAAACCAGATATTTAAGTGCTGGTCATGCATGTATATGCTATACATTCAAGAATTAATGTTTAGGAGATGTGTTCAATTCCTCGGAGATTGATGGCACCCTTGAGGTAAATGGTGTCACCACGAGCATATGACAGGTTGTCCAGAACAGCCAGAGAGCAGAACTGTGGACAACCTGATGCCACATTCATCTCGGACTTTGGCATTTGGAAGCTGCTACTGTCCTCATCTGGCTGGAAGGACTGGGTGATGTCTCATGACACTCCATCCTGGGCCAGAAGAGAAAGGGAAACGGTCTGCTTGAAGGGCCAGGGGAGGAGTGGGTCAAACTCTCCCTTCATGAGAGTTATGAAGAAGGAGATATGTGTGCCTCAACCTGAACCATCTCCGTTGAGGTAGACTCGCAGACACAGCTTGTAGCCATGCCGCGATGTGAAGAATGGGACACTGTAGAGGGAGATGGTCTTCCCCAGGACAGCATCCCTCCTCCTCCTGGTCAGCTCGGGTATCTTCCAAATGTTCACTCCACTGTAGCTGGTAGCCTGCAGGGCCTGCACTGACAGTGCCAGGTCAATGTAGTAGTCCTGAAGCTCCTTCACAGTGTGCTGTAGTTTAGTAATGGCCTCCTCAGTGGCAATGTGTCTTTGATTCTAGCAATTCAGCCATCATGCCTCAGAACAGCAGTTTCAACACAGGGTCAAATGCAAGCAGTGTATACTTATACTGTTAGCATATCCCTAGCTCTCAGCACACATACATGCATACACATGCACTTACACTCAATGACACACGCGTACACGCACACATACACACTTGTGGAGAGACACACATACACATGTATGCATTCATGTGATAAGCGATGCTGATGTATGCACATGTATTGCTCATGCATGGCACCGTGATGCATGCCTTTCTTCTCCAATTGGATATGCTCATGGCCTGTATACAATGCCTGGGTCAAATGCAAACTGTTTTGTACAGCTGCAGCATGCATAAAGTACTTGTCCATGTGATGTGTGGTAATCAACCATCTGTCAATCAACACACACACACACACACACACACACACATTCATACACAGGAACATAAATACATACGTACACCATTGCAAGAGCACATGCTCATACAGTATACCATACAATCATAGTCGGATCACGTTCAGTGCCTGAGAGCATTGGCCTCTTTACTTTCGGTACTTCAATGTGTACATGTACAATGTCTTGCAGATACTTGACTAGCATTGAGGAGAGCTTTCATTGGAGCTTGCACTGTGTTAAGCGAACTCAACAGCTGCTGTTAAACATGAACTTACCCTGCCTTCAATTGCAATTGGTGTTGTTTAGGCACTGTATAGATGTTGATTTAGTATACTGACAGTTATCATCAAGTTGATACTATTCAAGTGTGCCTTGAAAGTGGACAGTCTTGACTGCATAATTATATATAAGCAGTGCTTTTCATTTTGTCACTGTGTAGAAATTATATTTCATTATATTATTATTAAATGCAGTTTATTTGGCATGGTGTGAAAGAATGTCCAAGTTAATTGTATTTATTAATAAATGTGACAAGAGGAAAGCGATGCTAGTGTAATACATGCACGTGTGCATATGTTAGTCACTAGTGAACATTACATTATAAAGAAATGGAACAATACACGCAATGGTTACATGGCATAGGCATAGGGATCAGGGCTATGTCAGAGGGCCTAAGTGAGCTGCCAGGAGGTACAGTTACGAGCTGCAAAGGCGTAATTGCTGCCAGAGATGGCACTTTTGCTCGCTGTCTCGAGAGCATCTCTCCTCCCTGGCTTTCTTTGTGCTCGACGGAGCAATTACACGCGTATCCAAAGACACCTGTCCTCTGCGAAAGAAGGGCAGTACCCAAAGTGTTAACGCACTTTGGAAGCTTACCAGCAAGTCACCTGGAAGCAGACTTGTGGGAGAATATTGACTGCTCGGTGTGTCGCACGTGCCGACGCACGCTGCTTCGCTTAGAGGAGCTGAATGTGACTACAGTGCACTTAGAGACTAAGACTAAGGTGTGCATGGGATCCCGGAAAACTGCGACTTCGCTTTCGATCACGGTCCGAAACCGGAGGGTCTACAGTAGCGAACGGTCGCCCCCTTCGGACAGGACGGCAGTGGCGGAGTTGCTCCCTACATAGGAGTTGATTGAGCTACATCATGGAGATAAATCGGGCAAAACACCTCTGCAAACTGTTGTTTACTGCACTCTCCTTGGTTGCTGCTGCGACGCCATCTTGGGCGGAATCAACCGCAAACTACATTGCCGACCGGATTTCCGTCGGCGAAAGCCCATTGGTCAGTGCATGCAGTACTACGCGACACACTACTGCGACCGGAAGTGGGCTGGGGACGGTGTGAACGCTATCCCCGGCACAGACATCATCTTCTGTTTTCGGAACTATCAACGAGTAGGGTATAGCTAGCGCCAGGGACCGAGTGGGAAGAATGTTAGGCGGCGATGGAGACGCAGCTGGTATTGAAATGACTGACCTACGTACAGAGACGGAAGAAGACCCCGTTGATCAGGACTACCATCTTACGGAGAAGCCGGAGAAAGTAGCTGCGGGGCAGTCCTACGATCGCAGGTTTGACAGCATTCTGAGCTCCTACTGCTTCGACGAAGAGGATTGGTGGGAGAAGGTCGAAGACCTGCTGCAAAATGATGGCGACTTTGCAGAGAAGGTAGGCCGCGTGCAGTGTCCCGCATGCGCATGCACGCAGCTCTTCAGCTTGCTTAGTAATTATGATGATGCATACATGCAGGTTACAGAGAAGTTACAAGCAGTAGAGAAGAAGCCAATGAAGACGGCCGCTGTTGAAGTGCTGGTGGACCTACTCCTCAGCATGGAAGGGATCACGGTGCACCAGGGATTGGTGTATGTGCTGGATAAGCGCAATTGGCTGCAGATTTACCCTGTAAGTGGTGCAGCAAGGCAGCAGTATGCATTGTGCACATAGCACTGATGCTGCAAGCTCTCTGTTGCTCCTATAGCTGGAACTCCTAGCTGTTGAGCTGCTGAAGCGTGGAGCAGACCCCAACAAAGAGAAGGACAGAAGTGGGTACCCACCACTCCACCGTGCCATTGCAAAGGAGAAATTGGAGCTGGTGAGAGCATTACTGGAGAAAGGGGCTCATTTGGAGATCAGGGATGACTACAGCCATACTCCCCTCTTGCAAGCAGTAAGGCTTGGTGCACCTGAAGAAATAATTGACCTCCTCCTGGAGCATGGTGCAGATGTGCACACTCTCACTGAAGATAAAGAAACTGCCCTACACCTGGCTGCTCAGAAGGATGATAAAATCATGACGAGAAAAATGATTGAGAAAGGTCTGTCTGTGGACGCTGAGGGCAGAGGTGGCTGGACACCACTCCATGTGGTAGCCCACTATGGGAGTAAGCATGCAGCTCAAGTTCTCACTGAGAAAGGTCAGTCAGTGATCTCTGCATGACTGCATGGCAGAAAAGTTCAGAAGCAAGGCGGGTGGTGCAGCGACTCAGTGTTCCTTGGCATTATTACAATACCTACATCTGTCGATTTGTGTGAATGATGTTTAATATGTGTGAATTATACACATTGTGATGTCACCAAATGTATATAGGTATTGTTACATTGTAATGCAAAGGAACACTGAGTCATAATGGAGATGGTCTATGTATGTCCACCCTTCACACCAGCCTTGTGCTGAAGGGGTAACCTTAATAATTCAATACAATTCAATGCAATGCAATGCAATACACCCTATACCTACTCCATTACCACATGCTAGTGTTGATACCATAGTATGCATTGTCAGATAGCCTACAGTTACTCTGGCGCTCCCACTCCATGCACCCCTGCACACCCATTCTCATTTGCATGGCTGTGGTGTCATGCTGCAGGGGCTTCTGTGAATGCCAGAGATCATAAGAAGCGAAGTCCTCTGCATTTGGCAGCCAGGAAGGGACAGGAGGAACTCATTGAATTCCTCCTAGACAGGAATGCAGACTCCAATATTACTGATGTGGATGGCAACACTCCTTTAGACCTTGCTGCCATGCGATATGCAAGAGCTGTCAAGGAGCATGAGAGAGACACCAAGGAGAGCGAGAATCCCCAGGCCGTCGTGACCAACTTCACGAGGCGCTTACTCCCTTGCACGGAAGATGCAATGGAGCCTATTCCTGAATGGATGGAGCAGTATCAGTCAGCCTTCAATCTCCTGGAGAAATCTTCATGCCCTTCCAAGAAAGACAGTGCTGTGAAGGTTGACCTTGAAAGTGCCATGATTGCAGACCGGGTTGAGGATGACAGTGTCAAAGAGATGATTGAAGAGATGTCACGATTTAGGTATGTCCTGGGATGAAGTAATCAGTGTCAGTGTTATTAATTCCAATTATATACCATACTTGACTAATCAAACCAATCAGATTGCAGTATTTGTGGGTGATAACGGGCCATAGACCCCTATGCAGGTGAAGCTGTTCTATGACTCTGGAACCAGTTTTACTGTAGTAAGGGATCAATCAGATGGCACAATTTATTTGAATTCAATTGTGACCAGCTGCATGCAAAACCTGAACAAGAAAGAGATCGATACAGTAGTTTCATGTGTTCTTGTCCCAGTTAGCATCTCCTTTAACTTCTATAGACAACAAGTAGCTAAGCAGCTTTGAACTATACGTATTGTGAAGACTGCATCTCGTCAATCATTGAGTTAAGTCTTCCATTTGCAAAAGCCGTGTCTCAGGTTTCACTTCAATTTGAATTTTAACTTACGTATCATGAATCCACATCCAACTTCCACATCCAACTTCCACATCCAACTTCAATTTCACAATTTGAATGTTATATTACCATGCATGTATCAGAATAGCCTAAATGTGGTATAAGTAAGACCTGTCCGTGCTAAGAGGGATATATGTGACCCATGCATTATATATCCTTGGCATGCAGGGATTTCATATGTCCTATACTTATCCCCTCCCGTATATCCTCTCTTGTCATCCACAGTGTCATCAGTATGTTCAAGCCTGAGACATGTGGTGGTGAGGGAAAGTTCAAGTTCCTCGAGCACTTTGCTGACAAGCCAAATCTTAAGGTGATGTTAGCATGCAGCCTATGCCTCACAGTGGGTTGTCTTAGAAATGACACCCTGAATCCATATGAAATCCCTGCATGCCAAGGATAATTATATAATGCATGGGTCACATATATCCCTCTTAGCAGGGACAGGTCTTACTTATACCACATTTAGGCTATTCTGATACATGGTAATATAACATTCAAATTGTGAAACTGAAGATGGATGTGGAAGTTGGATGTGGATGTGGATTCATGATACGTAAGCTAAAATTCAAATTTAAGTGAAACCTGTGAAAGTGAAATTTTTGCTGAATGAATCTTAACTGTCAATCTATTTACTTACTTGCCCACTTAGTTAAATTCGCTCTTGTTTCATCTACTATGACCTTTTCTCCATCATTCCCTACATCCCCTGTTGTATTATTGTCCTGTATTGTAAAAAAATTAATGTATATCTTAGGGGAGCACAATCATAGGCAATTTGCCTCTCGTGCAATCCTTTCCCTACGGGGATAAAATCATTTCAAATTCAAGTTCAAATCCAGGTCACTTCTAAAAGCTAGGGCAGTGCTTTCTGTCACTTAATTCAAAATTAAGCCAGTGGTTAACCTATCATTATGTGTCATGAGAACATTCAGATTGTACTCCTCCAGCTTGTGTATGTACTTAATTGGTCTCAATTTGTCTCTCTAGAAATCAACCAAGGCCATCATGGACCACTTTGTGCTGGGCAAGGGATATGGACGAATCAACTGTGAGATCATCGAGGCTGATAAGAAGGGAACTCCACCAGATCAGGATAACTTTAATGAAAGCAGCCAGTCTCTGCTTGATGTGATTGTGGAACAGAATGACAAGGTGTGAATCCTTAAGTCTGCATGTGTGCATTCTACAATGTGTTTGAAGATCTTCCTTGCATTCATATGTACCTGCACCATTTAAGGAGGGAATTATCCTTGTTAACTCAGTAATGTTAATTGGGTTGGTAGGGTTAAATCATGATCAATGAGAACAGTACTTGGCACGTCCTCCCTTCTCCCCCCCCTCCCACACGCACAAACAGGAGCTAGCCCAGCATCCTTCGATTAGAACCCTACTGGACTACAAATGGAAGACATTTGCAAGATGGCTTTTCTTGTGAGGTTTAAGAGAGGCTACACAATTACCCCAATACCAGTGTTGTGTGAATCATGTCAATTAAATTCTTGCCCCTTCAGCTTTTACTTTATGGTGTATGCTGTCCGTATGCTGTTCTTTGGACTGGCCCTGCTCATTGCTGCTCGACCTGACCTGGACAACCCTGGCTGCTACAGAGATGGATGGGATTATTTTAGGGCTGTTTGTGAAGTGATTTCCTTACTTTGTTTTGTTGTCATGGCTGCCCTGGAGATTCAGGAGATGCACAGGTATGTTGCTGCACGTTATGACTGTATGTATCTACTACTGCATAGCTATGGTATACATAGGTGCTTCACAGTACACCCTGTAATGCGCATTGAATACGTACTCAATCCAGCTTTCAGCATTCACACCCTGACACTCACTGGTGCAAATACGCTTCCGATGCACATCAATGAAACCACTGGCCTCTGGAGATGGTTTCACTGTTGCTTTGGAATGTTCTATATATACTCTGCAGTTTCCCAAAGGAGTACCGCAAGGATTATTATAACTACCTGCAGTGGTCTGCAATCATCCTGCCCTTCATCATTATCCCTTTCCGGGCAGCCACCACATGGTGTGCCTCCACTGGAGATGGCTACTGTGTTGACCCCACTCTCTTGCACAATGCTACCAATGTCATCCTGGACATCAATCAGGCTTGCATCACTGCATCGCATGTCCAGTGGATCTTTGCCTCACTAGCCTACATGGCCAATGCCATTCTGGTTACTGAGTACCTTGCTCTGTTCAGGTAGCTACTGCAGGCACCATGCGGAGTATGCACGCCCAGTTCACCCCACCATATACAGTTCTATACTATGCCTCCCTCTGCAGGACCACTGGAGTGTATGTGAGAATTATCCTAAGGATTATTGTGTCAGACATGCTCAAGTTCACGGTGATCTTCTTCGCTGCTCTGTACATCTTTGTTGCATCCTTCTATCTGGCCCTGAGGGCTGGGGTGACTGTCAACATGTCCACTGGGGACATTACATCAGACTTGGAGGTATTCAGTCTACAGACCCTGTGAGCTGTGCATGTGATGCATGCATGCACACACATAGACACACACACACAAGCACACACACACACACAAATACACGCACATACACACACGCACATGCACGCACACACACACACACACACACAGTAAGGTCCTGCACAGACTGATGCATAGTGTGCCACCCTGTGCAGGTACCCCTGGCATGTGGTGTTCACTGGTATCCGAACCCTGTCTGAGTCTGGAGATATCCTTGGTGGTGACTACTTTGCTACAAACGATGAAGGGCAGTACATAGGCTACCAGTGAGTGTGTAAGTAGTGGCATCATCTGGTCCTGTTTTACCCTTTTATGTGGCCCTCCTCTCGAACCCTCCACAGATGGTTCTCTATTGTCCTGTACCTGGCCTTCCTGTTTAGTGTGATTGTGGTCCTGCTGAACTTGCTGATTGCCCAGATGAGTGACACCTACACCAAAGTACAGGAAAATGTGGAGGGAACCTTTGCCATTGCAAGGGCCAGAATCATCTCCAGGCTGCAGAAGGGGAAATGGTTGTTTTGTAAGGAGGTGAGTAGGAATCTGTGTTAGGGAATTGTCTGAAGGTACTAGGTGACCTGCTTCTTGTCTTGAAGGAAGGTGGCTGCCTTGTAAGGAGGTAAGGAGCTAGCTTGCTGCGTAGATATGTGTTTTACGCATAATTATAAATGTAACAGCTAAATTCCAACCAAGAGGTGCCTGTGGGATTTAGAGCATGAGGCTCAAGGATATACTTAGATCCCAAATGATCTTCCAGCAAATCAACTTTCGGCAGCATCGTTGTGAGGCGTTTAGGCCTGAAAATGATGAAGCAAGCTTACAGTGTCATTACTGCTTCGAAGAGCTCCCTATTTGTGGAAGCAAGGTTGCAGAAGAAGGTTCACCTCAAATTTGTGAGACCACAAGGAAGAGTTCACCGAAGCCAGGGTCGACATGCAACCAATTCTGCATACTTGCACCTCTTCTCTTGTACATGGTGGCAGTAGTTCTCATTTATGTTGTTCATTACCAATGATTATCCAAAAATATGGTAATGCGACTCCAAAACAACGTGAGGTGCCCGAGAGATTTCATGTATTAAACCACGCACTAGGTACCCAGGGGTGTATCTGTGGGATATACTGCACCCCTATGGCACTTCTCGCGCACATATACATTCACACCAGATGGATCTATACATGTTTACAGGCACCTAACACAAATGCGCCCTTCCCCTTGCCTTGTTGTTTGCAGACATACAGGAAGCGCTACTTCCAGAAGTACCTTTGGATAGGTTAGTCATGGCTTGTTGTTTTTTAATTGACCAGTTGTGCAAATTTGGTTCCTCTGCTCTCCACAGAGCTCACAGATGAAGAGCGGAAACAGCAGGAGCAAGAGGGAAAAGATGGAGTCGATCAGCTTACTGAACTCACCAAACTGAAACTACAAGAGCAAAAGGAAAGAGATATGTGAGTCGCTCCATAGCTTGTGTTTGGACATGATGTGGCTGCATATATTTCTCCTCTTCCTTATGTTGGGTGTAGTCTGATGGAATCTAGAGTTCATCAGCTTACTGAACTCACCAAGCTGAAACTGCAGGAGCAGGAAGAGAAAGCGGAGGAGAGAGATGTGTGAGTCGCTCTGTAGTATGTTGGTACTTGGACACGATTTGGAAGTGTTTCTCCATCACCCTGTGTGGCCTATAATACTCCTTGTGTTCAATGCAGAGTGACTCAACAGAAAGTTGACCAGCTTATCAAAAGAGATGAGTAAGTCACTCCATAGCTTGTTGGTATTTGAGCATGATGTGGCTACGTGTGTTTCAGCATCACCCTGTGTGGTCTACTCCTTGTGTTGAGTGCAGACTGACAAACCATAAAGTGGACCAGCTTATCAAAATGGTTGGTGAACTGCTGAAGGGTGGGGAGGAGGGTGTTGGGCCTGTACCTGAAGGAGACATGACAGGTAGAGGACAGACAAGCTGATGAAGATTATATTAAGTGTATAGGCCAGGATCATGCCATTGAGGGCAGGTCATGCAGCCTATATAGCATACACTTATTCTGAAACTATATGAAACTAAGCATACATATCTGTTACTATATATAATTCTATACATCAAGATTTACAGCAACATTATTTAATAGGCTATTAATCAACAACAACTTATTGAAAGAATTAGTATGTACAAAAGCAGTATAATTTAAGCTATTTTCTGAAAATCAATTGTAAGAAAGTTGATAAAAAAGAAGTTCAGCAAGTTAGTTTCTTTTCTTTCCACTGAGGTTAGAGACAGAGACAGGGTAGAATGGATTGTATAGTTGAAAGGGATAGTAGGGGTATGGGGGAGGGGTGGTCTGTCCAGGGGTGGGTGCACGTGCATGGGGTCAGGACACAGGTAGTAGGCGGGGTAATGGGAGGTGGCAATGGGTGAGGATGTCTTTGGCTGGTGCGGATCCCTTTTGCGTTGGAGTAGTGAGCTGGAAATGTGGCTGGAGTTGAGAGGGAAGTGCCAGTTGGTTGCCGACTGCAGTGGGACGTCCTTCGATCCTCTCTTTGACTTCACCAACCAGCATGGTGCATGGGGTTACCTGCCATTCTTCTGGTGCGAGCCATGATTCTGGAACCAGAAGGGGATCATCTCTTTGCTCACATGCATGCAGGTGTAGAGAGCTAGCTGTCCTTTTGCTGCATGCCATCAGGACTGGGCTTGCCCGCAATAGGTCTCAAGGTAGTGGACTTACTCAGTGGAGAAGCTAATATATATGGTTTCACCTCTTGCCACTAGGAGGTCTTTCTTGATTGGTTGTGCTGTCACGCTTTCTCTTAAGCTTCCTTGTATGCGTGGTGCTCTCCATTAGCTATATCAATGAAGAATAATATACATGTTTCGGTCTATAAATCAGGTTATTAACAGATGCAAGTGATCGAGATATTATTCGTACATATACCTGCCATTGATCCAGCTGCAGGAACGTGTGTCACTCATCTACCTACTAGTAGAGTGCATGATGTCCATCACTCATTGAGAAAGCTGCCTACTTGGATGACTCAAGTTGATACAATTATACGTACACATGCATCACACACAGTAGCTAGCTGCACAAACACATGCGCACACATACACACATACATGCATGGATACATGAATACACACACATTCTTATACACAACAAACAAGCAGACATGTGCATATAAATTATGTACATGCAAAAACACAAAACGAAGTCTGCACACACGTACACACACACATGCACACATGTACACACTCATACTTGCACTCACATGCACACTTGTGTGCATGTGCACACACACACACACACACACACACACACACACACTTTTTCCTCCTCGATCCATTCACCATGTCCAGTGCAGCAGGATCTGCTTGCTACTGCCCCTAGGAGACAGTCTTAGGTGGGCACAGTTGGTGCTGATGGTTGGTAGCTCGCCATTACAGTCCTGGATTACCTCTGTCCAGTTACTCATGCCCTGTGCTGGTGGACTTGATCAAGTCACACCAGCACTTAAATATCTGGCTTAAATGACTGGGTGATGTCTCGTGACACTCCATCCTGTGCTAGCAGTGAAAGGGAAACAGTCTGCTGGAAGGGCCAGGGAAGGAGTGGGTCAAACTCTCCCTTCATGAGAGTTAGGAAGATGGAGATATGTGTGCCTCGACCTGACCAATCTCCATTGAGGTAGACTCACAGACACAGATTGTAGCCATGGTGTGATGTGATGTGAAGAATGGGGCACTGTACAGGGAGATGGTCTTCCCCAGGACAGCATCCCTCCTCCTCCTGGTCAGCTCGGGTATCTTCCAAATATACACTCCACTGTAGCTGGTAGCCTGCAGGGTCTGCACTGACAGTGCCAGGTCACTGTAGTAGTCCTGGAGCTCCTTCACAGCGTGCTGTAGTTTAGTAATGGCCTCCTCATGAGCTCAGTATGTACTAGTCTGTATCGCAAGACCATCCCTAATTATAAGTGCCAGGTACTTGTTTGGGACGGTCTAGCTAGCCAGACTAAGGTGTATACTGTCTAATTTGTCTATAGCAACACTGCATGTAATAGGCAATGGATGTCTGCAGGTTGGACATGGTCCGGTGATTATGATGTGAGTGCAATTGCAAAGGGAGAGGAATTTCTAAATGGTTTTGTGTGAGAATTTCCTTACTGAAAGAAGCTCCCATTTCTCAGCAGAATTAATTAGCTACTGCTAGATACATAAAGCTAGAGAAGTGCACCATTCAAATGTTTAGATGGTTGAGATTTATAAAATATACTGTATAGAATGCTGTATACACATACAGTAGGCATTGTGGCTAATGATAAAGATTTGGGCGGAATGGCAGGAAATTATATGTCCACTGACATGGCAGTCAATCAATAAACAGAGCAAAGCAGGCAGACAGAGCAAACCAGGCAGACAGAGCAAACCAGGCAGACAGAGCATAGCAGGCAGACAGATCAAACCAGGCAGACAGAGCAAATCAAACAGTGCAAATCAAATAAGAGTGGCGTAAAAGTATCCCATGCAGAAAGTTAGCTAGTTATACTGTTTAGCTGTTAGCTATAGGTGAGGGCTCTACTCAATAGCCCCCTCAACCAACGCTGGAGAATTGATGACTATTGCTGGTCTTCTAGAGGATGATCTTACTATACTCTGATGCACATGATTGCAGAATCAATGAGAGAAAAGGACAGCTTACATCTGATTGCATTCACCATTACTGAGCAGGGAATTAAAAGCCCTGCAAGGTTGGGCTCTCATATCGAGTCTTATATGCCAGACTGTGCACCATGCAAGCTGAGCTAAGGTGCAAACAGCAACACCCTATTATATAGCGTAACATACACATGGTTCACGAGACTACACAGTTAATTGGGAAAACTTGTGCAGAATGCAAAACACTTCCGCACTTCCGCAATCCGCGCGTGACCATCCAGCTGACCGGCACGTGTTCACTTTCACAAGGAAGGAGGAGGTACCGGTATTACGGTCAAGCATCTTCTACCCAGTGTATATGTGTGTATTTCTTGTCGTTGTAGAGTACGAGCGCGGTGGAAAGGCCAAACTTTCGAGAAGTTGAAGGAGAGGGGGAGAAGGTAAGAATTGAACAACTATCACTATACAGTTAACATCTCATAGGGTTGGTATGCGGGTATCTTAAGTAGGAGCCTATTTTTAATGACCTATTCTCCTGTCGCCTATAAAGCTAGGGCCCTTCCCCCTTGTGGGGCCGGCCGCGGGGCCCGCTGCACGAGTACAGCGACCCCCCACTTCGCTGAGAGGGGCGGTAGGAGTGCGAGACCAAGATCATGGTGCGGTCACTGAAACGCTGGGGCTGGAGGAAAGCTGTTCTAATAAGGCGAAGGGCCGCCCAGGGGAACCAAAGGACCCAGTGGTCACTGGATTCGCGACTGTTACAGGCACGACGCCGAGGAATAGTGGGAATAACGATGAACTGGTAGCCGGTATCACAATATCCACCTTCCCCTGGAGCACGCCACGACCAAAATTCACATCAACTGGCTTGTCTGACAAGTACGTACCAGCCTTTGTCCCAGACGCAGAGGCTCCCAAACAGTGAGTATGGAAACATGTACACCAAGCTCCTTCAGAGTCGGGTACATGCATGAGTAGTCAATGCACCTGTATGTACGCATGTCTACCAGTGTTGTCAATATGTGCTTGACAACGTAGGAAGTTAAAAAGGGTCCACTTGCTTAAATAGGTTAATCCGGCTTGTTAGACCATCCCATCAGAATGCTGGGCATGTGGTACCGGTCGCGCTGTGGCAGAAATGACAGCACTATGTGCAGGTTATGGTTTGTCGACCACACTACACATTTCATGTATCGTCGCTGTTACTGCGAGTCTACTATACCACCACCATAACCATGGCAATGGTAGCCATGACTACATGTATCATTCCCGCTAGACGGAATTAGCCTTACTTTGCTCTTGTTGCGCTCTTTGGGGACCGGCCAGCTCTTTCGTGCCACTACGGTTGACATTTTCTGCACTTAGGTGCAGAGACCTTGCAGGACTAGAATCTCACTCTGTATTTCGAGCATTGATGGTTTAATATCATCAGCATTTTGGGGTTGTCGGCCAATCACGTACAAGTGGTTGCTTGGTGACGTCTGGACGCTGTTGGCCCAGTGCTGCTGATGAGGAATGGCATTCTTTGAAAGGCCTTCCAGCACAGTGGCAATCCAACACAGCAGTGGAAACTTAGTACGGAAGTGAGTTGCCCTTTTCTTTGGCTAAATGGTAGCCATGGTGACAGTACCAGTGATGGTACTAACTAGAGTTGCACCGATATAGGTTTTTACCGATTATCCAATTTCCGATTTTTACGTGCCGATACCAATCCAATATTCCGATTTTTGCTGCACAATGTGTACTTTGGTTTCTTTGATCTACTGCCTGAAGCCTTGGTCCTCAGTCACAAAGAACATCTGACAATCGAGTGCAATCGTCTCAGCAGTTCTCCCGTGAATACGCTGTGTGCGCGCATCGCTAATACACCTTAGCCTACAGATTCATATGCGATCTTCACTTTCAGGCTCGAAACGATATTTGCCAGAAAGGCGCTGGACTACTTGATAAGGTCGCTGCATTCTGCACCTCAACTTTTTGTTGCAACTCTCTGTGCAGTTGAGCGTGCTTGCACCAAATTCGTATAATTCCATAATATAACTCGTGCAATTCCTACCGCTGCGTGGATTCCTTCTTGTTGCAGGCCTGGGACACTACGAAGTTGAGGTCCTCGTCAACAGCGAAGTAGTCCCATGCTGGTGAATCTTTCTTCCTGGCGATTCCATGCGCCGCAGACCCAGAACAAACCAACGGCAAACGCTGCAACAACGTAACCACTTGCATAACACTTTACTCGCAGACGTCACGTGCTCGAAGTGATATAATCAGTAGGGGACGAAGGAAAAAAGCCGATTACCGATAAGGTTACAGAGACCCAATATCGGCCGATACCGATTGCCGATCCGATTATCGGTGCAACTTTAGTACTAACTAGGAGTGGACGAATAGTTGGTTGCCAACTATGGTACCATGAGGACAGCAATGCCACCCTAGTGTGGATTGCAGAGATGGTCTTGAATGAAGCTGGTTAAAATTTGAACTGATATCCAAGAAACTTCACAGTTGCAGGAAATGATCCGGCCCACAAACCTGTATACCTACATGGAAGTCCTTGTCAAGAAGCAACAATTTGGATTATTACATGAATTAAGGTTTCCCTGAGCATGCTGGTTACAACATGAGACTTACGCAGTGAGACAAGCTGACTATATTAATCATGCGATGGGCCATGTTCAATGGTGTGACTGTTTGATTGTTCACCTTCCATAATGTCACATGCACATTGCTGCTGCCATCACCATCATTTCTGCCGTAAGGTGACGGAGGCCTTAAGGGGGGGGGGGGGGGGTTGATAGCAGCAATGATTAGTTCACACATTTTTGACCAATTACATGAGTAGTGCAGGATAGCTGCTATTGGAATTCATTAACTGCTAGTTGTCGGTTCAGAATATTGTTAAGTACAGAACCCTATGTGTGATGTGATCCCTTTGTGTGTGATTTAGCGTGTGTTTTAGCGTAGTTGCTACGCACATGAGGATGTCTGCCTCCCTCTCTCCTCCACTCGATGTTGGTATGGAATGGGACACATTGTATAGGGGATAGATCGAGCGAGAGACAGCAATTTTGATCGTGATGGGGGTTTTGTGGGTAGGGACTGTTGGACTGTGCAACATAAGAAATGATGAGGAGCCTTCTCAGTGGAGAAGATATGCTAGTTAGAATTCCAAGCAAGGACGTTCATCCCAATCATCACTCCTAGCATTTAGATGGGATAGTCTAGCAATCCAGACTACCACTCTCTGCACACATTCTCTTACATAATCATAATCATAATCATAATTCACTGAGTCATACATACATACGCATACGCATAATATATATATTAGTCAGTGTTCGCTAATGTACTACAGATCAGTCTCCAGTCTTCTCTACTCTGGGCCCACATGAACGCCTCCTCCGCAGATGGTTTAGGGAATCCCAACTCTTCAATGTCCTTAGGGATGACATCTCTCCACCACCTCATGTGTGGTCTACCACGGGGTCTTTTGGCGCCTTCTGGTATGTAGGTCATTGCACTGTGTGCAATACCATCATGGCGGGCAAAGTGGCCAAACGCATGCAACCTTAGCTGGCGAAGTTGTGCCGATGGAGGGCACAAAAACTGACCCAGCATGGCCGTGGCACGATGCCGGACCTCCTGATTGGTGATTTTCTCTTCCCACCTGATGCCTAAAATCCATCTTACTCTGGTATGGAACCAAGAGTCTAGCTGACGTTGGTCTGACTTACGCAGGGGCACCAGGTGCATACAATAAAGGAGAACAGGCATTACCATGGTTTGAAACACCCTAAGTTTGGTGGCTGCACTAATTTCAGGATTGTTGAAAACAATGCGTTGTAGCTGTCGGTACGAGTGTCCTGCACCTGCAGTTCGTCTGTTAACCTCATCTCGAGTTGAGTTCTGAGGAGTCAGAACTGCTCCGAGGTACACCATACGCTTCACCCATTCGACATGTACACCAGAGCATTGAAGGGACCTAGATGGAGTGGGGTCTCCTCTACCACATGCCATTGCTTGTGTTTTCCCAGGATGAATGACCAAGCCCAGACTCCTTCCCTCCTCTGCCAGCAGGTCTAAGGCCTTGAAGATCTGACAGAGGAGGAAGTGGACAACGCTTGTACCCGACTGAAGATGAATCGTGCCTGCAGGGATGTGATGACATACCGGCTGAAGTGTACAGATACTCAGCAATGGCTAGACTCTGGCTCTTTCGTATTATCATGATCATCTGGAGACTCTGTATCTTGCCAATTGATTGGGGCATGTCCATCATCATCCCCATACTGAAACCACACAAGGACCCCTCAGGTCCAACAGGGTACAGGGGCATCAGTCTGTTGGTAACTGCATATAAGGTATATGCACGCTGTGTGTACGAGAGGCTGAAGGGATACGTGTTCAACATTGCAGGTCCAACCCAAGCTGGCTTTACACCTGGTAGAAGCACTGCTGATAACATCTGTGCAGTCAAACAACTCATTGAACGAGCCACCGAGTTCAACCGTCCCATCTATCTGGTGGCAATAGATTTCACCACAGCCTTTGACTTTGTAAGCAGAGATGCCATCTGGTGAATTCTGTTGCACTTTGGGACTCCTGAATCACTAGTAAAACGAGCTAAGTGAATTTATAGTGCATGCCATGCCAAGGTGAGAACTCGTTTTGGCACTACTGCAGAATTTGAGGTGCGTGGAGGAGTGAGGCAAGGGTGCTGTCTAAGTCCAGCTCTGTTCTTAGTAGCAATTGGATGGCTAGCACACACACTCAACAACCTGTTTAGTGGAAATCTGTGGCACCTTGAATATGCTGATGACATGATACTAGCATCACATGACCTGGACACCCTACATTCTCTTACAGTGTTGATTATTGCTGTATGGATGGTAGGCTGTACTGTAATTTCATATTCAATATGGCGACCGTTAAAATGACTGTCTTGATCTAACATCCCTAGCTTGCTTATGAGCAATTTGCTGTCACGTTGAAAAGTGAAATATTTGTACACATTTGACGCACAGTACTGGATGACTCTGCAGAATTTGACACAGAAATGACACAGTATTCCTTTATTAGGTACATACATGCTGTATAATGTATTTATCTCCTTGCTCAGTGCTATGTACAGTATTAGCATATGCACTTAACAATCAGTTGTTTCCCTATTGTCCTCTCCTCTGTACGAGGAGGTGGAGTGTGTACATTTCTTCTACCAAGTCAATGACGCTGTGTGTTGATGCGTTCTTCTCTCCCTTGATTTGTCACATGTGTAGGTTTGTGGAGCCGCCAGTTGATATGTCAGCATTGTCTGACTTCTCCTTGTAAGATTGGAGAGATATAGTTGAAAGAAAAAAAGACAAAATCAAAACAAGAAAAGAGAAAGCAAATACCAAGAAACTACAAACACAAAAATCAAAACAAATGACAAAACAACAATAAAGAGAAAATCGAGAAGCAGCTGTAGTAGAGGCTTTATCGGACTGTTAGGTGTGTGTTCCTGTGTGGAACTTGCAACTGTAAACTTATTTGTGACGGACCTTAAAGTGTCCATACGTACTGTAGTAGTGAGTTGTTACTATCTTAGTGTGTACCTTTAGAACCAAGTGTAAGTGTTCAGTTGTAATATTCAGTTTTTGTGTGTGTGGTATGCAGTGGTACTGTCCGTGAGTGTGCAGGGCCAGGTCTTGTACGTCATAGCTTTGAGCAACTGTCCGGTCAAGATGTATGTTGTGTGTGTGCGTGCGTGCATGCGTGCATGTGTACATGTGTGTGGTGTGTGCGTGCGTGTGTATGTGCGTGTGTGCGTGCATGTGTACGTGTGTGGTGTGTGCGTGCGTGCATGTGTGTGCATGTGTGCATGTGTGTGCGTGTGTACGTGCATGTGTGCGTGTGCGTGCGTGCATGTGTGTGCGTGTGTGTGGGTGTGCATGTGTGTGTGAGGGGGTGGGTGAGTGGGTGTGAGCATGTGAGGAAGGACTAATCAGATTTTGGCATTTGGAGCTGGCACTACTATATTTTTGTCTGGCTTAATTGACTGGGTATTGTCTCGTGACACTCCATCCTGGGCCAGAAGTGAAAGGGAAACGGTCTGCTTGAAGGGCCAGGGGAGGAGTGGGTCAAACTCTCCTTTCATGAGAGTTACAAAGAAGGAGATATGTGTGCCTCAACCTGATCCATCTCCGTTGAGGTAGACTCGCAGGCACAGCTTGTAGCCATGACGTGATGTGAAGAATGGGGCACTGTACAGGGAGATGGTTTTCCCCAGGACAGCATCTCTCCTCCTCCTGGTCAGCTCGGGTATCTTCCAAATGTACACTCCATTGTAGCTGGTAGCCTGCAGGGTCTGCACCGACAGTGCCAGGTCACTGTAGTAGTCCTGAAGCTCCTTCACAGCATGCTGTAGTTTAGCAATGGCCTCCTCATGATCACTTGCAGTGTTTCTTTGATTCTAGCAATTAATTCAACAGTTACTATCATCAGAACAGCTGCATCGACACACATAGGGTCACATGCAAACAGTGTATATATATACTGGTAACATATACAGTGGAACCCCTATAATGCGGACACCCTTCTGAACAAGAGAAGTGTCCTGATTATAGGGGTGTCCGCATTTCAGAGGTACGGCTTATATGTCCATACGTTAAAACAATCATCTAGTATGCATGAATGAACACGCATCATTTCTGAAGACGATTCTAAAGGGTAGCTGTTCGCACTGAACTTTCCCATGTTAAAGACACTCTCAAAACTCTTAGTACAGACAATTTGCGGCACTCGTCAAGTTCTGTGCTGTTCCTGTCACTTGTCAGAAATAGCGGTGCAAATCATGATCGAGGAGCGGCCATATTTTCTGGCAGCTGATCGAAATGTCCGGATTATCTGGTAGGGTTTATAGAGTTGTATAGGGCGGTACACAGGGCGCTGTCTGCAATACGGAATAACGGAGTGTCCGCATTACACGGGGAAATTTATACAGATAGAATAGGGCCAATCGTTGGGGACCTTAGAAAGTGTCCGCATAATCGAGGTGTTCGCTTTTCAGGGGTGTCCGCAAGGCGGGGTTCCACTGTACGTAGCTCTCATCACACATACATATGTACAAGTGCATGCATACACATGCAGAGAGACACGCACGCATGCAATTGTGAGTGCACACACAATGCATAATTATATGCACTCTTAAAGTGCACCCCACATGTCATCCATATGCACACACACACACACACACACACACACACACACACACACACACACACACACACACATACACACACACACACACACACACACACACACATACACACACACACAAACACACACACACACACAAACACACACTTGTGCACATAAACACACACATCCATCCAAACATGTTATCTCATGCACACTATGTAACTATCCTTTCTAGTCCTTTCCTTAACAGCTTACTATGCACTAATGTGTATATCCTGATATAACGTTTTCATGCCCACATGGTGATGTATGCAGCTGTATGTATAGTGCAGTAGAATGCCATTGCGTTTGACCAGAATTCCATTTTAACTCAGAGACTAGTCTGAAGAGAATGGACACATATTCATGAAAGGTGACCTGTTCTGGAGCATCTCTTAGTATGTCATGTCTAATGTGGAGTACAAGTTATGCCAGTACTATCACAACTTTCTATTTTCTGTTCAGAGTCAATCGCAATTAACTTTAGCCTCGTGAGCCATGCAGGTTGCTGCACCTCAGAATGTAAACTGTGCACCAGTCTGGCATATGAGAACCCAACCCTGGATGTACATATTTCCTGAATCATTACAGGCCTACTGTTGCACCAGTATGGTGCAATCAGGGATTTTGCAACTTATAGACTCTCATCACGTGCGGCAGGCCCGCCCCCAGCTGGGTCGAGTATCTATATATAGTTAACGCGGATTTGTGGCTAATTAAAGCGTATTCCTTCACCTTCCCAGCCTCGTTCCCAGGTCGTCCCCTTTACTTTCACCTGTACATGTGTATATTTACTGTTAATGAAAGCAGTGGAACTCCCAAACGACAGAGGAGTTGAAGGAGAGTCGGAGAAGGTAAGAGGATTAATGTAGCTTACACTTCCCAGGCCTGGTGCGGATGTTCTAAGTAGAAGCACTGCTGTCTACAATGTTGTGTTGCTCCTGTCGCCTTCTAGTTAGGGCCCACCGCCCTTGTTGGGCCGGGGCCCGCCGCACCAGTACAGCGCCAATGGCCAACCACTTTGTTGAGAGGGGCGGTAGGAGTGCGAGACCAAGATGGTGCGGTCACTGAAACGCTGGGGCTGGAGGAGAGCTGTTCTAGGAAGGCCAAGGGCTGCCTAGGGGAACCAAAGGACCAGCTGGTCACTGGATTCGCGGCTGTTACAGGCACGACGCCGAGGAATAGTGGGACTGAGAAGGATGAACTGGTCATCGGTGTCACGATGTCCACCTTCCCCTGGAGCACGCCACGACCAGTGTTCACATCGACCGGTATGACTGACAAGTACGTACCGGCCTTTGTCCCATACGCAGAGGTTCCCAAACCGTGAGTATGAGAGCATGTTCACCAAACACCTTCACAGTTGGGTACAGTTGGGTACATGCATGAGTAGTCAATGCACCTGTATGTACGCATGTCTACCAGTGTTGTCAATATGTGCTTGACAACGGAGGAAGTTAAAAAGGTTCCACTTGCTTAAATAGGTTAATCCGGCTTGTTAGACCATCCCATCAGAATGCTGGGCATGTGGTACCGGTCACACTTTGGCAGAAATGCCAGCACTATGTGCAGGTTATGGTTTGTCGACCACACTACACATTTCATGTATCGTCGCTGTTACTGTGAGTCTACTATACCACCACCATAACCATGGCAATGGTAGCCATGACTACATGTATCATTCCCACTAGACGG
>OZ025880.1:5348584-5578584 GCA_964019415.1 Ianthella basta | reverse complement strand
ATCCTCTCTCAGCTGTACTACGCTCCCAAGCAGCTGGAAGAGGAATCCAACTAAAACACCAGCAGCAAGCAAACACAAGAGAATGAAGATACCATCAAGCTTTTATTACTGCAGACACCAACTGCATAGACCTGACATCCACAAAAGAAGCCAACACAGTCTCTCAGCACTGAATAAGCTGTGGGAATGTCAAACGAATGTAGAGCATGCAATAAAGCAAAATTCACATCACATAGCTACCCCATAAACTCTAGTTTGAACATAAATAAAAAATTCCCTTGATGTAATTGGTAATCTGCAGAAGTTAGCTAGCTAGCTCTTAGCAACTAGTCTCGTACCCAGACCCCACTCGTCCGCCGGCGGCCATTTAATCGTGACGTCATAGGCGAACGGGAAGGGTTTCTCCCCGATCAATTACGTCATAATATAAAAATGGAGGGGAGAAAGCGGTCTGGGTACGAGACTACTTAGCAACATTTTAACAGCAAACTTTAATAGCATAGTGCGTGTGCATGAATTACCATCTATTACAGCAACTTAGTACCTGTATTGTCCTGTAGTGAGCAGAATTGCGATGTCCTAAATATCTGGGAGGCTTGTTTGCATGTGCAGCGCTCGTATTAGAAGGCTGGAAGCCAATTCCCCAAGGATGAGAAACGGTAGTCATCATGGAGAGCCTGCCAAGTATCTAAGGCACTTGAATCACAAAGTCGCCAGTCACTGTGGAAGAACACAACGACTCCCATAGCAGTGCCTGGCATGGGGGGAACTGGTATCCTAGCGGGTGGAACCACGGTCCTTAGCGTCAAACCCAACAGGGGGGACTCAAATCCTAAGGCGGAACCCATCTCCTAGGAGGCACGTTCCGGGGGGGAACCGTAATCCTAGGAGGCCAGGTCTGCCGGAATCCGTATACAAGGATTGGAGTTCCTGGGAGGAATAGGGGGGAACTGACATCCTGTTACACCGGTGCGCATTGCACAACAATGTAGAGTCTCGTCATAGATGCTCTATATATGGTCTGAACTGAGCCAAGTGACGTTCCATGTCGCGTGATCAGCCGACGGGGGAGTATATAGAGTCCACAAAATATTATTAAGCTCATTTATCGAGCTCATTTTTCACTTTGAACGGACTATATAGTGGACAATCTTCTTCCGTCACCCTTAGTCTAGTTCCCAGGCCGTCCCCTTACCACCTTTTCCTATACATGTGTATATTCCTTGTGGATGAAAGCGGCAGAACTCCCAATCGATCGAGAAGTTGAAGGAGAGTCGGAGAAGGTTAGAGATAAATGTAGCTAGTTCTAAGTAGAAGCACTGTTGTCTACAATGTTGTGTTGCTCCTGTCGCCTTCTAGCTAGGGCCCACCGCCCTTGTGGGGCCGGCCGCGGGGCCCGCCGCACGAGTACAGCGCCAAGGACCCCCCACTTCGCTGAGAAGGGCGGTAGGAGTGCGAGACCAAGATCATGGTGCGGTCACTGAATCGCTGGGGCTGGAGGAGAGCTGTTCTAGGAAGGCCAAGGGCTGCCTATGGGAACCAAAGGACCAACTGGCCACTGGATTCGCGGCTGCGACGCCGAGGAATAGTGGGACTGAGAAGGATGAATTGGTTGTCGGTGTCACGATATCCACCTTCCCGTGGAGCACGCCACGACCAAAATTCACATCGCCTGGTTTGACTGACAAGTACGTACCGGCCTTTGTCCCATACGCAGAGGCTCCCAAACCGTGAGTATGAGAGCATGTTCACCAATCACCTTCACATGGTACAGTTGGGTACATGCATGAGTAGTCAATGCACCTGTATGTCGCCTATATCTCGCAATCAGCCATTTTCAGATGTGCAACCAATTGATTGTTCACGTTCCTTAATGTCATATACACATTGCTGCTGTCATTACCATCATCACTGCCGTAGTGTGACGGAGGCCTTAAGGGGGGGGGGGGGGGGGGGGTTGATAGAGAAGATACATTAGTTCGCCTTTCCACTGACCATGGCTTCTAAATATGGACGTCCCTCCATCCCAGTCATCACTCCTAGCATTTGGACGGGATGGTCTAGCAAGCCAGACTACCACTCTCTGCACACATTCTCTTTCAGTGCTGACTACTGATGTACTGATGGCAGGTTGTGCCATACGTAGTTTCATTTTCAATGTACAGTGGAACCTCGGTTATCCGGGCGGTGTGGGACCAAGGGGTGCCCGTAACTTTAAAATTGCCCGTAACTCTGAACTTATTCATGAACTATGTACATGGCTATATAACACTGGTCACAAGTACATAAAGCTTAAAAAGGCTAAAATAATAATAAAACATAAAAAATAAAATAAAAATAAAAACGACTTTCCTCAATCCTTCCATATGTCGCCAACAGTAGACTTCGGAACTCCATGGATGTCACCAACGAGTCGCTGGGACTTTCCTTCCTTTAAGTCGTCAATAATCATTAGCTTCTGTCGAGCGTAACAACGCGCCGCTTTCTGCTAGCCATCTTCACGCTATGTACGAGGTAATTGTGACGTCAGCGTACGTGTAATAAAATGGCCGGCTCGCTATAACACCTGCCCGGTAGACCGAGGCGCCCGGAACTTCAATGACCGGATAAGGGAGGTTCCACTGTAGCAATGGTTAAAGTGGCTGTCTCAATTACCTGACCTTGCTTCTGAGCAGTTTGTGGTCACGATGAGAACTGGAATATTTATACATAATTTGTCACACAATGCAGGATGGCTCCACAGAATATATTTGACACAGAAATGATACCATACTGTTTGCTTAATCCTATATCCTTTATTTGATGCATATGTTGCTGTCAATGTTATGTACAGTATTAGCATGTGTACTTAACAATCAGTTGATTCTGTATTATCCTATCATTTGTACGAGGAGGTGGAATGTGTGCATTTTGTCTACCAAGTCAAGACTGCTTGAGCTGATATTACATTCTTCTCTCCCTTGAATTGTCACATGTGTAGGTTTGTGGAGCTGCCAGTTGATATGTCAGCATTGTCTGACTTCTCCTTGTAAGATTGGAGAGATAAAAATGAAAAAATGAAGAACAAAAGCAACCAAGATAAAACAAATACCAAGAAACTACAAACACAAAAAATAGGACAGATGACAAAACAAGAAAGGAAAATGGATTGGGAAGCATCTGCGTAGAGGCCTCTCGGACCCTTTGTGTGTGTGTAAACTCACCTGTGATGGACCTTAAAGTGTCCTTACGTAGTAGTTGTTACTGTTTTTAGAGTGCAACTTTAGACACTATTTTAAGTGTTCAGTTGTAATAATTTACTGTGTACAATGATACGAGATTCTTGAGCAAGACACAACTGATAATGATAAATCAATCAAATGCAGGACGTTTTGACCTGAAGGTCTTTGTCAACTGCGTACAGGTCATGTACGCAGTTGACAAAGACCTTCGGGTCAAAACGTCCTGCATTTGATTGATTTATCATTATCAGTTGTGTCTTGCTCAAGAATCTCGTATCATTGTATTATCAACGCAACTATGAGCATCTACAATATCAATTTACTGTGTGTTACATACAGGTACTGTGTGGTGCTGTCCGTGAGTGTGCATGCAAAGTCAAGGGGGAGGAATTGTATGTAGATGTGTACATCTTGTGTGCATGTGTGGTGTGTGTGTGTGTGTGTGTGTGTGTGTGTGCGTGTGTGCATGTGTGTGTGTGCTTGTGCATATGTGCATGTGTTTGTGTGTTGTATGTGCATGCATGTGGTGTATGCGATATGTGTACTTGTTACAAGTGTAGAATTGTGACAAGAGTGCTTGAACTGCTTGAACTATGTTTGCTTGGCATTTTGGAAATAATTCATTTTGGCTGTTGTTGTGGTTACAAGCTGTGTCTGTGAGTCTACCTCAATGGAGATGGGTCAGGTCAAGACACACGCATTTCCTTCTTCGTAACTCTCATGAAAGGAGAGTTTGACCCACTCCTCCCCTGGCCCTTCAAGCAGATTCACTTTCACTACTGCTAGCACATGATGGAGTGTCGGGACATTACTCTAGTCTCATGTGCATATGTTATGCGTCTGTGTATGAGAGAGTGAGTACAGTGCATGCCATGTGTACTTCATGTTGCTTAGCAACTTCATAGTTGCTTAGCAACTTTGTGGTTGCTTAGTAACTTCATGTTGCTTCGTGGTTGCTTAGTAACTTCATGTTGCTTAGCAACTTCAACAACATATGCTTCTAAACCCACCCTATAGCATAAGCACATATCTCCTTCTTCATAACTCTCATGAAGGAAGCATTTGACTCACTCCTCCCTGGCCCTTCAAGCAAACTGTTTCCCTTTCACTCCTAGCATAGGATGGAGTGTCACGAGACATCACCCAGTCCTTCAAGCCAGATGAGGATAGTAGCAACTTCCAAATGCCAAAGTCTGAGATGAATGTGGCATCAGGTTGACCACAGTTCTACTCTCCGACTGTCTAGACTTCACAGGCAATAATTTATGCCTTTTTGTAAGTGTTACCTGTGTGTGTGTGTGTGTGTGTGTGTGTGTGTGTGTGTGTGTGTGTGTGTGTGTGTGTGTGTGTGTGTGTGTGTGTGTGTGTGTGTGTGTGTGTGTGTGTGTGTATGTGTGCGTGCGTGTGCGTGTTATCTGAGTGTGTGTCTGTGTGTGCACACTTGTGCATGTGTGGTGTACGTATGTATGTATGTGCGCTTATGGGATTGCATGTGTCTTGTGTAAGAGAGAGTGAGCAGAGTGCTATGTGCACTTCATGTTGCTGGCTTATTGCCTTATCAATTTCCAACAAGATCCCCTCAATTAACCCCTTGGCATAGATTGCAAGCAAGCTGTGGGATCACATACACTCGAATGAGATGGGTCAAGCTGAGGCACACGCATCTCCTCCTTTAATTAACCCACTTCTCCCCTGGCCCTGCATGCAAACCTTTGAATTCCCGATCACTTCTGGTACAGGATGGAGTGGCATGGGATGTTACCCAGTCCTCTAAGCCGGATGAAGAGGGTAGAAATTCTAATACCAAATCCTGAGATGAATGACATTGTGTCATCTGTCTTCAGCAGTGCACATGCATGCCTATGTGTGTATTGCATGTGTGATGAGTCTCTCTGTGTGCTCGGTGCATGTGTGTGTGCATTTGTGATGTGTGACTGTGCATGAAGAGTGTGTGTGTGTGTGTGTGTGTGTGTGTGTGTGTGTGTGTGTGTGTGTGTGTGTGTGTGTGTGTGTGTGTGTGTGTGTGTGTGTGTATGTATGTGTGTGTGTGTGTGTGTGTGTGTGTGTGTGTGTGTGTGTGTGTGTGTGTGTGTGTGTGTGTGTGTGTGTGTGTGTGTGTGTGTGTGTGTGTGAATGAGCATGTGAGGAAAGACTAATCATATTCATTGGGTGCATGTGAAAGTAACTTGATTCTCATGTGCTAGAGGACTGCGCTGTGTTCACATGCTGTATATGTTATATAAGAGGTTGATCTAGCCTGATTACAACTAACCAGTGGAGGGCTTACCAGTAGCTATGTTACTGATGTCAGTGCTAGTGCAGACTGTTGGGCACAGTTATGAACAGGCAGAGTACTTCAGAATGTAACAGCTGGTGAGATGAGCTGTATGCCACATGATGTTGCTGTGCAATGACAGACTTGTTGATCTTGCCACGTATGTTCTGTGTATGTCTGCCATCTGTGTGTAACGGATTGTTGGGACTCCCTTTAGAGAATGGTATATAAGGTAACAGGACCGTGTGGGCCTGATATATGGCTGTCATGTGGCCATGGCATCCTCTGGTGACTCTAAGCCCCACCCATTTCCTTAAACAGTGATCCGTCCTGCCCACATCCTCCTAGAGCCAGACCCCTTTTAGCTCAAGTGTAATCGTTGTATCTATGCTTGTAACAATGGGTATGTTAATGTATAAATTGGGATTGATCTGTAGTTGCGTCAGAAATGAATTATCAGACGTCACGCTCGTGACGTCTATTTAGGAATGTGCCCGGTTCAAAATGGCGTCCCTATCTTAGTGTATTAGGGCGCTTCAGTGAAACTAGCCAAACGGCAGTGGCAAAGAACAATTAAAGGCCATGGGTAGGCTTCTTTTGATGTATTGGCGACGGCAGCGTACCCAAAGGCAACCTGGAATGCACGTAAGAGAAAAGCGTCATAGGCTGCTCGTACCCCATTTTGTCTTTTCATATTATTCTTGTTCTTCCCACCGAATATTTGCGCGCTCCTAGCGCACGACACAGGGCACCTACGGGTCTAAATCGTGTACGATAACTTATGTGCCCAGGTCAAGGACTAGGATCTGAGCGCCGGTGGCAATCCAATAAGTACAGCGCTGGAGCGGGCAGGAAATTTGTCCTCCCCGTGTATTAAAGATACCCCAATGCCGCCATTTTGTTGCGCTGGTACACGGCCGCCGCTTCATCTAAAAGTGGCGTAACTGTGCTCGATGCTCTACACAATCTTCAGCTAATTTATGGAAGGGGTATTAGTCAGCGCTGGTATCAATCTGATGTAACCATAGTCCTTTGGATATGCAAAAACTGTACAAACAAGTGTATAAAAATTCCTTTAGAATTAAAAGGGATTTAGGAATGGCCAGCAGAAAAAGCATGGAAACAAGCAACAATAACTCAACACCATGATGAACCACATTGCCGTGAAGTTTGCTATGCATTCCTAATTTCTTTGTAGCTACATGGGACTGGCTAGCTGGCTTGTGCGGCGTCTCAAAGTCAGCGAATGTTAATGACTTGGGTTTTGTGTGGACAGGCTAGTCCCCCTCTTTGCATGGACCGGCCCTCCTCCTTGTTCCTACAGTTTTTCTGCCAGGTGGTTTGCTGCTATGCCCTTCAGAGACACACTGCACCATCCCTACATCTGCCCTTGTTTTTGGAGGAAACATTTTTACACACCCTTTATATGTATTGTATGAATAGTGGGACAAATACATGTGTCACAAACAAACACCAGAATGGCCTTGGGCTTGCTGTCTGGTTGCTAGGAAACGACATAGTGGTTTGTTCATATTAGGTAATAAAGTAAGCCTGCTACTATTCATAACCATGAACTCATCACTCATGACTAGCAGTCATATGACACCAGGTGGTCAGGTTTCAGGAAACACACAACTGAGTTGGAACATTCTTGGCTCTGGGTATCCCAGGATTGCATCAGACTGCACAGTTGTTCTTTACCCTGAGCAGGGCCTGTGTTCCACAAGACTTGTGAATTCTGACTTGGCTGTCCACGGGGCTGTGCATGTGCTGTCAGTCAGGCTGCATACGTACCAGCTGGAATATTGGTATAGATTGACAGCATCGATGGCAATGGATGAAGGTTAATGAGAGATTTCCACTAGTATGTGCTTTGAATGCCACCCCCCACAGTGACATACAGTGCAGTGTGTATTGGTTGACTGCAGTGTCAATGTGCATGCATCCCCTATCATTGCTCCAACCTATTGTGATAGAAAGGGACCATGAATGCAGAGGTAGCTACGTAGAACACATATTTACTTCAGGAGTTCAGATATAAGGGATTGACAGTTCTTGAAGGTTTCAGCACACATACTAAGTGGAATTTGAAGTAAACATATTCAGTAGTACCGCACTGATTGTGCTTGTACTTAGTAAGTAGCTCTAGTTGCCCTAAGCCAGGACATATATATATGTGGGACTAGTTAGATGTCCGTAAGAGAGCAGAGGGCATGCAATGTTTGTATGTGTTCATTGTGTTATTGCGCTCATAGTGATCTCATCAAGTGCAAGTTTACATAAGGCCATAATTAGTCGCTGATCTCACACAACTCATGACTGCCTAGTGTCATATGACCAAGCCTCACAAGCATAGTACTGAAAAGTCCCTGTCCCTAACTACAGGGCAGTTTGGATTGTCTTAGCCCCTCTGGATCTGCAACCTGTGCAAGTCAATCACTCGGCTTCCTATCACTATAATCTTCAAGGGTGGCCCCTCCTACTTCGTGCATAGCTCTGATGCGCTATGGTGACTGTGGATCATGTTTTACAGACAACTTCACCAATACATGACTGAAGGCCTGCTAGATATCCATCAAGCTATCTCAGTGAGAATCCAGCAAGCGAGGAGCAACATGGTCGCTGTATAGGGTGGTGTAGATTGAGTGGAGTAGCTAGCTACCTATGTGAGGAGCCCGTATCATTGTAACAGTGATCACTCCAATCACTTTAAATGAGGAGAATTCGTGTCTTTGGAGGCTGTACACAGTGTAAGGAAGGCCACGAGTGTACATAGACCATCTGGACAGTGGCATTTGTGAAGGTTTCAGCACGTGTTTGAGGCGGAATGCGGCATGATGACCCCATGTTTTACCCCGCGTCACTCTAATTACGTCATTTGTTTACAAGTATAAAGGCGCTAACCCGGCGGGTTACCACAACTTCCAAAGGTTAAAAGCTATTCGTTCATGTTTACGACGGGCAAGCCACAAAGAGAGAGAGCCGAAGGCGAGTCGCAGCAGGTATGCTCCGACACTACCTGTGCATGTCTGTGCGTGAACGGATATCATGGCTTTGTGACCATGTTTCGATCTGCCTCCTCAGAACAAGGGTCGGACCGGCCCTCCAGGGTCCACAAACGGGCAAGCGGGAAGAGTCCCTGAAGGTGCAAAATGCCTTGACGCTGGCCAACTCTTATTGTCCCCTCAATCTAATTTACGCCCTGACGGCCCGGATTCAGCTGTCGTTCTTCCTTCGCTTTGCAAGGTTCCGCAGACAGATTGTCCCTCTGTTTACTTGATGAATTGCCGAGAAATCGCTGTCTCGATCTCTCCAAATGCAGTCTCGAGGACCAGCGCAGCCCAGGGACAGTCTGCCTGCATTGTAGGTATTGCCACAGCTCCATTTACTGCTGCTTAGCTACCCACTTTGTGGATGCATTGGAATGCATTATTTTGCTAGCAGTGTATGTAACATGCATGACATAATATACAAAGTATGAATTCCAAGCATCAGCTTCAGGATTTTGATTTCATTGTAGCCCTACATGGACTTGCATGCCTTCAAATGCCTTACTTGGAAGTGTACTAACAGTGTGCTATATGACCAGGTACCAGCAGTGTATACTGACACGTTGCTGTATTTTGTTGTACTTAGTGAAGAAGACCCGTTCTGCTGCAAGTTTTGCAGACTCTCTCCACCAGTCTGACAGACTTTGAACAAGAGTGAATGTTGAACTCAGTTTGAACTTGAACCATTCAGTGTACAATTTATGCCTGAATGCATTGATTACATTGGTTCAATTTCTCACAGCTATGTACTTCAGGCTTCTGTTGTGTTTGCCTCAAAACACGAGTTAGCAGACCAATTGGATTCATATCCACATACATGTGCTCAGATGGAGATGCCGATGGCCTGGATGTTTCATCTTGTGATTGCACATGTAGCTAGCAGGCGTGTCGATTTACAATTGAGTAGTGATGTGGTTAGCTTGGGTTCGCTTGTTAGTTGCAGGCATTAATTAACAGTCTAAATGTAGTATAATTATGTGGTAAGCTGACTGGCAATGCACTTGGTACGGTACGCTTAGTCTAGCGCGCTAGACCCTCTCCGCCCTTAAACGCCCAGGCGGAGAGGGTGCAGCACATCCAGGCGCTTACATTTTGGTCGTCACGGCAACAGATTAAACAGAATCATGGCCGGTCCATGACACCAGGCAGTATTGGCCAAGGAATTACTCGCAACTCATTCTGCAGTTTTCATCGATGTTATCGCCTTCACCTGTTGGATAAAGATTTGCATGGTCAATTTATTTAACTACATGTGTCTCAGATTTCGATCACTTTGAGGCAGAATTCTTGTGAGGTATAGTCCTAGCGCGATCAGGAATGGCCTCACACAAGGGTGACACTGAACGCGCCAGGAGCTCTGTGTCCAGAGGTTACGCATCCATCCCTGGTAAGCGAGAGTGCAATTCGCGGATTAGCGCCCTCTCCGTCGACTTCGAGCAGGTCCACATTGTCTCAAGAAGAGGCTTAGGCTTGTCTGCTGGCTCCGTCACAACGGTGTCATCCAACGTTGAAGGAAGCAGTACGCGACCCTCCTTCCCCCTCAAGCAGAACTCATGGGTGCTTGATCCTGACGCTGAAGAGGAGGCGTGCTGTCAGCCTAAGTTGCTACAAGAAGACCTACAGTGCTTCTCTATGCCTACAAAGCCCCTCTCGTCCAGGGAAAAAACGAGTGTGAAACCAAGTGCGTCATCACGTGACCAAACGGCACGGAGCAGTTCTTCCCAGCAGCCGAACCATGCTTACCGCCTTTCTAGCAAATGCAGCAAACTGCCCTTGACTGGTGCGGCTAGCCGCCCACACACCACCTCTGCAAGCAAACCTGCAAGCAACCAAAGAGGCAAACACTCTCGAACTCCTCAGACCGTGCCCAAGAGGTCCACTTGTACAACAAAAACTGTAATGTGCAGAAAGAGTCCATTCAGTGCTGATGAGGAGCGTGTTCCCGGTGATGGTTGTGAGTGGGATGAATGGCGTGATGAGTGTGTGTTTGAGGAAGACTCTGATGTCCTTAGTGGCCTGGATCAGGAAGAAAGTGATGGGGAAGAAGAGGATGAGGATGAGGATGGTGGTGTGT
The DNA here is from genome assembly GCA_964019415.1 of Ianthella basta. Lineage (NCBI taxonomy): Eukaryota > Metazoa > Porifera > Demospongiae > Verongiida > Ianthellidae > Ianthella > Ianthella basta. The sequence continues at coordinate 5,567,964 of OZ025880.1, read as the reverse complement.
TCTTAAGTGACAGCTGCAGCAGTGGAGGGTTGGTGAGAGGCGGGGCAGAAGGGCGGAGCCTCTTCCTCAAGAAAGTGTCGAGTTCCGACTCATCTGGTGTGTGGTCCGATGCATCAGCTCAAGACCATCACTCAAGAGGTGCGTTCAAGTGATTGTAGAGGGAGGCTAGTGATGGTGGTGGTTGGATGAGTGGCGACTGTAGTGTTGTGCTATAGCATACTTGTTTTGACGTTCTCTCTTGTATCTGTTGTACACTCCATTTCCCATCCGCTCTTCTTTGGCAGGCGGTATCCTAAAGTTGTCCAGTGATGTCCTGCACCCACGCAGCAAGACAGTGCGCTTTGCCTCAAATGACACCTTAACTCCATCACAGCCCCAAGTTGGAGGAGGAGCAGAAGGAATGGGAGAGAAGCTGAGGAAGCGTGCAATGAGTGTGCCAGATCTCTCCTCTTCTCCATCACCTCGCCTCCAGCCTGTGGGGGCCTCAGTCAAAATCGATGTGATGAGCACCGAGCAGCCTTCTCCCCCCCTCACAGAGAGCCTCTTTCCTGGACTCCCACCTACTGTCCACTTCCCTCTAGCGGACGAGGAGTGTGAGTATGACCACTGTCAAGCAAAAGTATCTGCATACATATGTATGTGCATGTATGTATGTACATTCATATGGGCACATACACATACACGCGTGCACACACACACACACACGCACACACACACACATGCATACACACACACACACACACACACACACACACACACACACACACACACACACACACACACACACACACACACACACACCATTCCTATGTTGCCTTGTCTGTCTCTCTGTTGCAGATGAGTGTCTACCGGAGGAGAAGCGTGCCCTGCTCAAGTGGAAGATGAGTCCCATTACACCGAACGTGGTCAGGTCCTGTCTCACACGAGTGGGATTTGCAAAGCTCAAAAGTAAGGAGAGGGAGGGCAGAGACATCAGAACTGCACCTGACTGTGCTGCGTTGCATTCCAGTTGTCCCCACTTACATATGTACACTGTAGCTTATCCCCACCCACCTCCTCTCATCATCTCCCACACCCTCCCTTCCCCTCCTCCCTTCCTCCCCCTCCCTTTCTCCCCTCTCCCTTTCTCCCCTCCTAACTTCCTCCCTTCCTACACTCCCTCCCTCCCCCATTCTCTCCTCTCCTCCCCCTCCTTACAGAGGGCGCTCATTGGCTTGGCTACTGGGGCAAGCACATGAAGGGGGAGGCCTTCAAGGAGCTCAAAGAGTTTCAGAAGATAAACCACTTCCCAGGGAGCTTTGCCATTGGGAGGAAGGACCGCCTGTGGAGGAGTCTTGCACACATGCAGTCACTCTATGGGAAGAAGGTGTGTGTGTGTGTGTGTGTGTGTGTGTGTGTGTGTGTGTGTGTGTGTGTGTGTGTGTGTGTGTGTGTGTGTGTGTGTGTGTGTGTGTGTGTGTGTGTGTGTGTGTGTGTGTGTGTGCACGTGTGTGTGTGCACGTGTGTGTGTGTGCACGTGTGCATGTGTGTGTGTGTGTGTACATATGTACATGTGTACATGCGAGTTTGTGTGTTTTGCTACTAATCACTTGTGTGCGATGACAGCCACAGCTCCTGTCTTCCTTCTTTCCTTGCTTGTTAGGAGTTTGACTTTGTCCCTCAGACGTTTGTGCTGCCCTCTGATCTGCACTTGCTCAAGAGGGAGTGGGAGGCAGGAGGACAGCTGAACAAATGGATCATCAAACCAGTGAGGAGACACATACATACAGAATATATGTACACACACAGTACGTACATGCACAAACGCTTTTATTGTCACTGTCACTGTACTCACCCCTGTACTGTGGAATGTTGTGTACAGAGGACAAAGATGTGTAGTGGCACTGGGGGGGAGTGTGTTCAGTAGTGTGTCGTGGAGAGAAAGAATGGATGGCAGTGTGTATTCGTGTGTACTGTTGTTATAGTGAGTGTCTCTCCCCTCCCTTGTCCAGCCTGCCTCCGCACGAGGCATTGGTGTCCATGTCATCCACAGATGGACTCAACTGCCAAAGAAGAAGGCTGCAGTGGTACAGAGGTGGGTGTGGTGTAGACCACTACCAAAGACCGACACAACACACGTACATATTACACTGTATGTGTACCAGTCTTGTGTGTAATTTATGTACGTACATACGTATGTAGATGTAGAGTAGATCCTTGTACAGTAGTGTAGCTGTGCTATGTTGTGCAATGTGAAGTGGATGCACTTGCATCGCTACTTTATGTACATGTACATATGTATGTATGTATGTATGTGTGTACGTACGTATGTACTGTATGTATGTATGTACGTATGTATGTATGTATGTATGTTTGAACATACATAAAAATGCTCTAACACTATACAGTATACGTACACTTATTTACACAATTCACCCTTACACTCACTGCAACACAATACTGTAAAACTCCATCATGACTCACCTACGTAGTGATCCTCCACCCTCCCACCATACGTATGTGTATGTATGTACGTACGTACACCTACACCTACGTACTCTGTACTACTGTACACGCCCACTGCTTCTACTGCAGGTACATTGGTACCCCCTTCTTGATCAATGGGAGCAAGTTTGACCTGAGGGTGTATGTCTATGTCTCCTCCTACGACCCACTGAGGATATACATCTGCAGGGAAGGGCTGGCTCGGTTCTGCACCAGCAAGTAAGGGAGGGGGACAGAGGGGGGGGGGGGCTTTAGTGACACATGCATCAAAACATGTGAACTGTCACAGAGTGGGGAGGGCAGTTCGTGTGAACTGTCACAGAGTGGGGAGGGTAGTTCATGTGGACTGTCATAGAGTGGGGAGGGTAGTTCATGTGAACTGTCATAGAGTGGGGAGGGCAGTTCATGTGGACTGTCACAGAGTGGGGAGGGCAGTTCATGTGAACTGTCACAGAGTGGGGAGGGCAGTTCATGTGGACTGTCATAGGGTGGGGAGGGCAGTTCATGTGAACTGGCATAGAGTGGGGAGGGCAGTTCATGTGGACTGTCATAGAGTGGGGAGGGCAGTTCATGTGAACTGGCACAGAGTGGGGAGGGCAGTTCATGTGAACTGGCACAGAGTGGGGAGGGCAGTTCATGTGGACTGTCATAGAGTGGGGAGGACAGTTCATGTAAACTCGTAACCTTCATTTGTCTGTGAAATTCCTCACACATTGCATTTGAGTTCACGCTAGCCCTAACACATGTGACAGGTCCTTATGCCTCCTTCCCCTCACCTCCCTCTGCAGGTACTCCTCCTCAACCAAGTCCCTCTCCAACCGGTTTGCTCACCTCACCAACTACAGCATTAACAAGAAGAACAAGGAGTTCACACCCAACACAGATGAAACAATCTGTCAGGGACACAAATGGTGCGTGCGTGTGTACGTATGTGTGTACATGTGTGTTTCAAATACTTTGCGTGCTTCTGATCTGTAGGCATTGGCTCTGTACATATTATGCGTATACCGTGAATGTTGGGCTGTACTGTAGTGTTAACGTGATGTAGTTGTGTACGTGTGTGTGTGTGTAGCACTGTATGTACTGTATGTGTGTGACTAATGTGTGAGTATACATACGTACGTATGTGCATGTATGTGTGTGTGTGTGTGTGTGTGTGTGTGCGTGTGTACATACGTATGTATGTACAGTGCATGTACGTATGTACAGTAGCGATTAAAAATACTTAGCCAGACAACACGCAGGTGAATCTAGCGTAAAATCGTACTCGTGCGAGTGAAATCCTACTCGTGCGAGTGAAAAGCTCACTCGTACGAGTAAAAATGGCCGACGTGTTAACCATAGGCGTTAACCAACGACTGCTCTTGAGCAAAAATCATACGTCGGGAGTGATCTTAGAGAGCGACGGGCCTTTTAACAGAAGAAAGAAGACATGTTCACCCTTTATCCGGTTATTCATGGCAGTGAAATGTTAGTTCGTGGACGCAAGGTATCTCACGCATCGCCAGGACTCTCCCCGCAGAGAGGGGCAGCAGAAATCGGGAACCGGCCACAAGGTGTCTTTCTCTTGAGGAGGCAAGAGCAGAAGAGGAAAGTGAGGAATCGTATGGAAGACATTTTAGCTATATTAAACATTATATTGTGCACGTTGCGTAACGGGGATTATACGGGGATACGAGCTAACCTGCTCTGCTGCTTCCACTTTGTTGGCTCTTAGGAGGGTCCCAGTCTAGCAAACCAGCCACTGCGCCGAGGTATCGCTGGCACTAAACCTCACGACAACTTCTGCTCCGACCGCGATCTCCGCGAGCTGTCCAATAACCGGCTTCGCGTTCACATGGTTTGTCTTCCCAGCGTGACTGCGTACATCCTTCAATTCCTACCACTTCACTGCCATTTCGTTCGGTATACAAGACAACGTCTTCTCTTTGGACACGATTTCACAGGTAAAGACGATTTCGCACGTTAGAATGAATATAGAATTAATGCTTAAAATGTGTTAACTTTCGAGTACATTCATCACTCGTACGAGTATATTTCTTACTCGTACGAGTGAATTCCGTGCGCGCACAGTATCTGCGAGCTGTATGCGATTTTATGGTTAGCTATTTTTAATCGGTACAGTACATGTGTCACTGCATGCACACTTCTGTGTATGTGTGTCTGTTTGTGATCTAGTACGTACGTATGTGTGTAACATATGTAGTAGTACATCCCTTCACTTCTCCCTCCTCCTCACCTCTCCCGCCTCCTCACCTCGCCCTCCTCCTCACCTCACCCTCCTCCTCACCTCTCCCTCTCTCTCTTCTCCTCTGTTCAGGGGTCTCCTGGCATTCTGGGAGTACATGAGGGCTGAGCTGCACTTGGACGCTGATGGCATTTGGGAGTCCATTAAGGATCTTGTCATCAAGACAATCATCAGGTAGGGCTCACATCCCTGCATCTGTGTACTGTGTGTATGTACGTACGTACAGTATGTGTCAGTGGACAAGAATGTATTGGGCTTGTTGCATGTACATGCATGTATGTACTGTATTGTAAGACTGCTCACTGGAATGTTACTTTAGAGTACATGTACACATGTACACGTACATTGCACTGTCTGTACCTTTCCCTTCACTGTATCACGCACTTCCCCTCAGCTCGGAGGCAGCTGTTGTCAGCAGTATGAAGGCCAACGTCAGGAACAGGTGAGTACAGCGTGTGCATTGTGTGTGCAGTTGTATGTACGTACGTACATACACAGTACTATGACTTGTGCAGGGACATGACCTGTAGCACTTCTTATGTACACACACACACATTCCTTACAAACAGTACACCGTATCCTCCTTACCAGTACGTGTGTGCAGTCTGATGTGCAGTACAAGTTCATGTGTTTGTACATGCATCCTTACGTACGTACATATGTGTGTACATACATGTACATGTACATCTGCACGTGAACATGCCACTGCTCATTTTTGTCCTTTGTGTTAAGTACATGTATGTATGCTAAACGTGTCTCACCTTTCTGTCATTTGTCATTTACCTTCCTCATCCTTTGTACATGCACTGTAGGTGGTCCTGTCATGAGCTGTTTGGGTTTGATGTGATGTTGGACAGTAACCTGAAGCCGTGGATCCTTGAGGTCAACATCTCTCCAAGGTACACATGTACAGTATGTGTGTGTGCTTGGTGTGTGTGACACTGGTACTACATACTTTTGTATGTACGTATGTAAGTAGACATTGGTACTAGATGAGGGAACAAGGTATAATATAATTTCATTCCTGTTTTGTATGCGAGTGGAATGTTCTGGTGTTCAGAACTAGACTGTACTGTACCAGTGATTCTCTTCTACTCTTCCTTCCTCATCCTCCATCCCACACCATCCTCATGTCCTCCCCTCCCTCCCCTCCACCCTCTCCTTCCCTACCTCTCTTCTCCTTCCCCCCCTCCACCCCTTCCTTCTCTGCCTCTCTTCTCCCCCCCTCCTCCACCATCCTGTCCCCTTCCTCCCCTCCCCACTGCAGCCTCCACTCCAACTCTCAACTAGACATCAACATCAAGGGACAGTTGGTGAGGGATGTGCTCAACCTCGCTGGGTTCACACTGCCCACCAAAGAGACAAGCGGAGACTTGTAAGTGCATGCACTGCATACAGTATGTACGTACCTCCACTACATTGTATGTGTTATGAGTGTTCTGCCCTGGCTGTGCTCAGTGGAGTGGTGTGAATGTAGAATTCCCTCTTTTCTGTCATTAGAAGGAGTTCTGGAAGTGGACTGCGCTTTCTCTCCTCAGAGGAGAAGGCCAAGGTTAGCTGCTTCTCTCTCCACCACTCGCATGCTCATGTGTATACAGTGACTGCATATGTACCCACGTGTGAGATGTGTGATCTAACACCGACACATCTTGTTCCCTCCCTCCTTAGCATGCTCAGTTTGTCCAGCGCTCTGGTAACAGTGCGTCTGTGAGTGATGCAGGCACTTGTGCTACATGAAGCTGTAATATACATACACTGTATTGGTCAGTGTGTATGATACTGTATGTTCATATTCATTGATGTATGTTTCACGCCCTATCGTATGTGCTTACGTGCACCTCTGGCATTATCATACACATGCTTTGAACTGTCTGTGTTCTCGCTTTTCCTCTGTGTGTGTGTGTGTGTGTGTGTGTGTGTGTGTGTGTGTGTGTGTGTGTGTGTGTGTGTGTGTGTGTGTGTGTGTGTGTGTGTGTGTGTGTGTGTGTGTGTGTGTGTGTGTGTGTGTTGTAGCCGGTGTACTGCTTTGACATACTGGACAACCTGACGAGTGATGACCTCAAGGTCCTCATGGAAACAGAGGATGAGGTGCGGTTTGATGCATTGTGGTGGCGCATTTACACACAGAATTAACCTTCCAGCGAACCTGCCCCTCTTGAGTACGTGTGCACATGCACAGTCTGTAGCTCAGGCTTAGTTTTTGGGGTACACATAATACACAAGGCATGACTCTATAAATGCAATTTTCATGTACGTATGTATGTACATATGTAGTAGATGCACTGTCACACAGTGGTGCATGTACTGCTGTAATACGTATCTATTGCAGTCTATCCATTCAGAGCACCATGTATGTATGCTATACTGTTCTGTCTGTATGCTGTCAGTATATTCTCTGTACTGTAATGTTTGTATATTGTCTGTATATTCTTGTATACTGTCAGTAATTCTCTGTACATGTTCTCTGTATACTGTTTGTATATTGTCTGTGTATTCTCTGTGTATTTTCTGTGTACGCATTATGCCTACAGGTGAGGAGGTGTGGAGAGCTGGTCAGGATATTCCCTTCTCCCTCTTCACACAAGTACCTCAAGTTCTTTGAGGTCCAGGTATGTACACTTACATACATACATACCTGACAGTGTACATGGGTTGCCCAATGTGTGTGCAGATGGGACAGGTGTGCTCCCTTCATTATTGCTGTACACACACGTGCTAATGATGGATGTTGGTGTAACACTGGCAACTCTGTTTTGTGCTCTGCAGCGCTACTACAATCTGTTGTTGAATGCTTGGATAAGACGGTACCACAAACAACATAGCAGAGGTCAGTAGGGGGCAGTGAAGAGTGACATATGACCTTCACATATGTCGTTGAAATGCGCACATGCCCCCGCATTGACACACATGGACATGTTTATGTACAGTATGTTACAATATAAAGTTAATGCTTCACTTTATAGAACGCTCCAAGTAAATGGTGTTCTCTTCCACTGTAAAAGGGCATGGAGGCATTGTGAGGGTAGCTAAAGTTATTACAGCTGCGTCCGTGCCTATTTATGGTCTCCACCATATCTAAGAGATAGGGTAAAGACTGCTGTTTGGTTGAACGCAAACTCCTGCTTCAATGTTTCACTATTCTACATATATCAAACTTAGATGGTCACATCACAGCAATATGGGAGTGACCTAAGGTGCTGGCACCTTCGCCGCTGGACTCCTGTAGAAAAAATGAGGCGGCATAAGAAAATTTTGTTCCCATGGAGTTTTACAGAGAGAGAGACTATGGATTCCTCCCAATTAAAATTAGACTATTTTATCAATTGCTCAATTTACAGATGACACACTGGAAATCCACCCAAAGGGTGGGTATCCAGTTGTGTAGTGCTTCTAATCCCTAAACCAAGGTAGTATTTAATCTAGCCTTGATGAATGAACAAACAAAACAAACGTCACCTGGTGTGAGGCCATGTCCTCACCGTACCATGAGAAAAGTGCTGGAAGGCCTATTTGGGGTAGCCTATTCGGGAGGGAAATCGGAATGGAAATAGGGACTGGGTACGAGGCTATATTTGGGGAGTTCTGCTCCTCGTCACAGCAGTGGGCAAGCAGCATCCAGACTCACACACCTTACACTGGGGCAGAGAACAGGCTTGAGGCCAGCCATGTTCACTTGTTGCATGTGTGGAGGAGTGAGTTAAATGGGTTGACAAACCCGAATTTGACCACTTATCATTGTGCGTGTGATAGGGATACTGTAGTAGATGTTACGTGTACACTTGTAATCCTGTTTTCCTCCTGTCCTACCTCTACAGGTGTCTCCCTGTTGAGAGAGCTACAACTGAAGAGCTTGAGGGGAGCAACACGATCATGACACATTGATGGTGGCAAAGGATCTGTCGTCTGTACACCATGGGAGGCCATGGGATTCACCTAACACAGCCGTTCAACTGGTGCTGCTATGGATTGACTTTTAACCCATTGGCCTTAGATCACTATATTTGGACTTCTGTGGAAATGATGTAATTAATATATTGATGCTATCATCATGTTTGCATTTGCATGCTGCAGTTAATTATAGCTAGCACATGTACATATTCACACAGGGTCCGTGTACCTTGCATGCAGCTACACGTAGTTTGTAGACAATGATCACGATTGATCATGATCGATATTGATACAGGATGATCTCGATTAATATATATATAGGGTGTGCAAAACGTTTCCAAAATGAGGGCTGCCGTGTCCTTGATCATATACCCACACGTATGAATATCATTGGAGCCGTCGACTGTGTAGGTCGACCTCAGCAAAATGATATTAGAGAGGTTAAGATCAACGTTTACGGCGAACGTTGACGTCATAAATCATCACGTGACACCCTCCGCGAATAACGTACACGGTGAATTTGTAACGTTTTGTACGCCTGGAACCACGTTCCACCATAAGCGTATTCCGGTGAGTTCTTTCCTTGTCCGGAGGCTTCTGTTCAACGTTTCGTGAGTTTCCAGGTTTAGTTCAATATCCGTAGTATTCGAATAAGAAAGGCAGAGTTTTAAGTCATCTTCTTCGCTGCGGGACGAATCCGAACGGCTGTCGTGGTCATATAACGGCAGCTGAACGTCGATCCCAACCACATCCAGATCACTCGGATCGCTTCTAGAATATAGGGAATGGCCATCAAGAGCGTTTACCAGCGGAGAAACGACACAGCTACCCAACTCTAAGAAACAAGCTTACTCTGAAACGCCATTTCGTCAAACGTTTACATTGATCTTAACTTCAACGCCGTCTCTCACGGTGACGTTGACGTCATCTCTCGGGTCACATGACCATTCAACGTGCGGTCAGGCGAGAAGTAGGTAAAGAGGTGCGCCTAAGCACAGATAAAGCTATGGCCTAAGGGTAGCTACTAGGATATTGTAGTGTAGCCGTACGTAAGCCAGACCGTCTGCCTTCGATCACGGATTCCAAAACAGGACGAATGAGGGCCAATCCATGTGTCGTGTGTCTAGCAAGAATGGCTCGGTGTGCGTGTTGTGCCGAAGGTGTTGCGGCCTACCTGACCATGGCAGAAAGTCTTTAATCGTGGTTAAGCTGGACTCATGTGCTAATTTATGATAACAGGGAAAGGGTAAGGTAGACTAAGGGGGATTCCGAATAAGAGGAGGAATGCGCGAAAAATGGCGGGTGGACGTGAAATGATGAACGGGGTGATTTTGCATTGAAAACCTACGCCACCGCAGTAATCGTTATCCCCAAGTACCCGGGAATTGATAATAATGACCTGCTGTCGGTGTAACAGAAGTGGAATTTGCCGTAATTGTTCCTGTGTTCGAGAAGGAAAATCGTGTAGCAGCTGTCTACCTCAACGGCACGGTCGCTGCTTGAATGTGGACAAGGATGGTTCTATGGAGACAGAGGCAGGGCACAACTGTGATCAAACTGAGACCGCTAGTGAAGCTACTCAAGAAGAGCGTGCAGGAGAAAGACAAGTAGACAATGTAAGTCAAATTGATGGTGATGGTGATTGTAATGATCAGATCCAAGCCGAATTGCCTTCCTACCCACCAACTAGCCGTCTTAATTTTACTTGGGGAGAAATTGATGGAACCACAGCTAAAAATGCTATTGATAAGATCTATGATGAAATTGTTCATTGGAGACACAATCTCTTCAATATCCCTTCTGGCAAACATGGGAAAAGTTTTGTCTGCGAAATGGCTCGCCTGTTCAACAGCTATGCTGAAGGAACACCCATGGAAGGAATGGCTCTGAAAGCTGCAATGGTGCTTCCAGCACTTGTGCTACAAAAGCCGTTCAGAGCCTCGAAAAGCAAGGATCATACCAGCTGCTTAGAAAGGCGAATGAAGAAATGGGAAGATGGCCACCTTGTACAACTTTTTCATGAAGCGCAATCAATCCAAGCCAGACTGACGGCATCACCGCCCCCCAACATCAAATCCACATCAAGGCATTTTGCAGAATTGATGATGCAAGGGAAAGTGAAATCTGCCACTCGTTTACTAACAGAAGAAAACCGATCAGGGAGAGTGCTTCCTTTAAGCCATGAGATAGAAGGGAAATCGGTACGAGACATTATTCTGGAGAAGCACCCACCAGCTCGACCACTGAACAGTGAAGTTCTCTCTGCACCAATGCCAAGCCCTGTTGAAGCATATCCCGCCATGTTTGATGAAATAGACGGCCTCACCATTCTGAAATCAGCATTGAATACAGAAGGAAGCGCAGGTCCATCTGGTATGGACGCCCGTCTATGGAGAAGAATGTGCTGCTCGTTTCAGAATGCATCATCAGCTCTACGTGAGGCATTAGCCAGTACTGCAAGAAGAATCAGTTCCAGCTTTGTTGATCCGGAACCCCTACAGCCACTGATTGCCTGTAGGCTTATTGCCATGGACAAGTGTCCAGGTGTTAGGCCAATAGGTATTGGGGAAGTGGTGAGACGCATTCTGAGCAAGGCAATCCTCTCAGTCATTCGTTATGACATCCAAGAGGCTGTTGGATCCCATCAGCTTTGTGTGGGGCAGAAAAGTGGATGCGAAGCAGCCATACACGTGTTGGAAGAGCTGTTTCATGAGGATACAACGGAAGGGATACTGCTCATTGATGCCTCTAATGCATTCAACAATTTGAATCGCCAAGCCACTTTGATGAATGTTCAGTCACTGTGCCCAGCCTTTGCAGCCACCCTGGTGAACACCTACCGATTGGAACCGTCACTTTTCATCGATGGGGAGACTATACAATCCAGGGAGGGCACAACCCAAGGAGACCCCTTGGCGATGTCAATGTATGCTATTGGCATACTTCCGCTGATCCTGCGTCTGAAGCACTTGGCCTCACAAATCTGGTATGCGGATGACTCTTCTGCAGCTGGAGCTATCAAGAGCCTTAGGAAATGGTGGGAGGAATTGCAGAAGGTTGGTCCTAGCTTTGGTTACTTCCCAAATCCATCAAAGTGTCTTCTAGTTGTGAAGGAACAATGGCTTCCAGAAGCCCAAGCAGTCTTTGGAGACACTGGAATCCAACTTACTTCTGCCGCAGGTAGATACCTTGGCTCGGCCATCGGTGTCACTTCCTTCAAAGAAGCCTTTGTGAGGGAGAAGGTTGACCAGTGGGTACGTGAGCTAGAGAAGTTGGCAGACATAGCTGCTTCCCAACCCCAAGCGGCCTATTCAGCACTAGTCTTTAGTCTGAAACATAAATGGTCTTTCCTAGCAAGAACCACACGAGGCATCTCAGAGCTGTTGCATCCTGTAGAGGATGTCATTCGCCACAAAGTGATACCAACCATAACAGGGAAAAAAAACATCAGTGATGCAGAAAGGAGGCTGTTTGCTCTACCCACAAACCTAGGAGGCCTAGGAATTCCCATCTTGCCAGATAGTGCTGATAATGAGTTAGCCAACTCCTTCCTTGTCTCAGAGCCACTTATGTGCTCCCTACAGAAGAAGAGTGCAGTTCATACTGCTGAAGTTGAGGCTCAACAAAATGAGGCCAGGAAAAGGGTCAGACAACAGAACAAGAAGCGACAGGAGGGCGAGATGAAGATGACTTTGGAGGCACTCAACAGCACCACTCAGAATGTAGCCACTCTAGCACAAGAGAAGGGAGCGTCTGCGTGGTTAGGAACCCTACCGATTGAGGAACATGGCTTTTCCCTGAATAAAGGAGCTTTCAGGGATGCCCTGGCTTTAAGATATGGATGGCTTCCAAACAACCTTCCCTCCATATGCTCATGCGGCAAGGCAAACTCTGTACAACATGCTCTGAGTTGCACAAAAGGAGGTCTTCCAATCCACAGACACAATGACATCCGTGACCTTACAGCCATGCTTATGGAAGAAGTGAGTCGCTCCACAGAAATTGAACCACCGTTGCAGCCACTTACTGGGGAGAACCTACAAGGGAGATCAGCCAATGTTCAAGATGACAGTCGTATGGACATCAGATGTATGGGGTTTTGGATCAAGCATCAGGATGCATTTTTTGACGTGAGGGTTTTTAACCCGCTGGCAGCCTCCAACCAAAATCCTAACATCTTGACGACTTTTCAGAGACACGAGAGAGAGAAGCGAAGGATGTATGACCAAAGAATAAGAGAGATTGAACATGGCTCGTTCACTCCCTTGGTCTTCTCAGCATGTGGAGGAATGGGTCCATCAACTACAATTGCCTACAAGCGTCTAGCTGCACTGATAGCGGAGAAGAGAGGACAGAGATACTGCCGCGTGATGCAGTGGCTCCGGTGCCAACTGTCATTCAGTCTCCTGCGAGCAGCCATAGCAGCAATCAGAGGATCAAGGTCTGCTCATTCCTCCCGTAAATCTGCTGCAGTGATCGAGTTGGCGATTGCAGAGGGTCGAGTACCCTCGGCATGACTCACAATCTGACAATGACATGACAATGACATGACAATCTGTAATGTATGCATTATTTCATCAATTATTGTTTGTTATTTTATCAGGCATTGCGCATGTATGCCTATGTAATCCTCATTATCATTAATTCATTTATCGTCTTGTAATACTATGAAAAAAAAAATAAGATGGGGTTTCCGAATACGTCGCCGCATTTCGCGTGTACGTGAAGGAACATCTCACTACTGTGGCCAACACATTGACTCTTGCCCTAACTGCGTACAAAGAATGAAGCTGTTCTACTGTGTACAGGCGAAATGCGGTGCCGTGTTCGGAAGCTCCATCTTGTTCGGAATCCCCCTACCCTACCTTAGGATTGTACAGCGCAAAACGCCTCTATCTATGGTGGCACCACTCTCGTCAGGTTTGCCCCAGTGGGAATTTTGTCGGGGGAGGTGGAAGGTGATGGTCTGCCGGACCAACCTAGCAACCCATCCCTATTAGACCTTCGAGAATTGAACTGGCTTGAGCCTATTTTAGGTCTTTCGCCATGAATTACATCATTTTGATATGTGTTGCCAATGGCATACCATAAGTCAGCTGTCTGGCTACGAGAAAAGTGGTCCTGCCCAAAACCAGTCTCCCGAACCACTTTTGGCTACCAAAAATGGTCCGGTGTCATTTTATTAGCCCAAACTGTTCCACTCAGGACAAGTTTTGGCAACCAGTAGCTACTTGAAAGTTCTGTGAAGTTACCATGCAGACAAATGGCTACGATTACTTTTGGTTGCCAGTAGTGATCATAGCCATTTGTCTGCCTGGCCACTTCACAGAATTTCCGAGTACTGGCATTCTCGTCTGTCTAAAATAGTGTTGTAATCCACTGCTGGTGATAGCCCCATTATATGACCACCTCAGCAAATTCATTTCTTAATGGCAATAAATTTGCTCATACCGTCATGCCATCCATTGCCTGCTTCTGCTTCTCAAGAAGGAAAATCTAGCCTTTGCAAATGATAAACTTAGTTTCGGTTGGTCTCTTACAGTGTTCCACACAGCAAAGCAAGGTGCTGGAAGAAATCCTGCACCAGATTGCCAGCTTTCTCAGTCGCCTCGTTGACCTTGAACGATTCCATCTCTTTCTTGAGTACTTTAGAGATGATTTGTTTGCAACAGAGCTGAGATTGCACTACTGTGTTTTACATATGTCCATGGTGTGTGTGGATGATGCTGGTAGCTCCTATTCCTGCACAGGAGAGAAATGTCAGCTCCAAGACAAAGAATTGCAGAAGCACAAGAGAATGTGGACCGGACAACGGGGGTGAGTGACATTGTGCCCATCTCTGTGGCTGTACATGTAGTACATCACAGAAAACAGTTAGCGTAGTATGGATGTAGTATGCATACAGCTACAGGCACAGTACATACAGGCAAATGTGTACAACAAGCAGGTGTCTGCATAGTACACTCCTTACCTTATTATGTGCTCTCAAGTCAGTTCATGAAGCTCCAGCCAAAGTGAAGTTTGTGGGGTGTGCACAGTAGAACAATGAAGCTGCTGTGATAAGGCGGACGTCACTGGGGTCACGACAAAATTGCAAAAAGTGCTGGCTTCTTACAACTCTCGCCTTCTAGAACGAGCTCAGCATAGTTGCTGGATTGGTAACCATGTTTGGCAAATGCAAGATTTTATGATTAAAGGAAACATAATCAACATAATCTACTACCCAGCCATTCTACATATGGGTATTACATATCATGGTGCGTATGGGCATAGAACGGATATGGACATGTACATACGTAGTTACAAATATGGACATTCTAATCTATTGGCATGGGTGTACCAATAAAACATTCCCTTGCATGCGTATGGATATAGTACATTAACCTTATTGTCTGCCTCATACTGTACGTAGCCACGTTGCTTATAGTCCTGCATAAGCAGACTGGTTTTGGGTTGCAAGAGTCTGGTGCAATGCCTGCCAGCTTGTGCAGAGGCTGTACACCTCGCCTCACCAGGCAACCACCCACCAACTACTGGTGTCATGCAATTGAGTTGAACGAGTGCAGATTTGCTGTGAGATTACACAATTCAATGAAGGTAAATGACATCATTATTTTGATGTTCTTTGTAGGGGATTCAATAGACTGTTCATGCCGCTAAATGTGAATAGTCTATCTAATGTGCTGTCTTGTCTCATCTTTTAATGAATCTGCCTTTGTTCAACTGGTGTGCATGACACCAGTAGCTGTGGGTGTGTGGTTGCGGGTGACACAAGGCATGGAATGTACTATAGAGGTTCATTCCCTTGTGTATGTAAGGGTGTAACCTTTGTTTGCCATGTACTGTAACCATGGTTGCTTATAGTCTTGCATAAGCACACTGGTTTGGGTTGAAAGGACCTGATACAATGCCTATACACAGCTTGTGTAGAGGCTGTATAGCTCACTTCTCTAGAATGTAATGTAATGAATACCCCTTCTTTTGGTGGCCTCTGTGTGAGCTGCATGCAGGCATTGTACCAGAACCTCTCCCTAGACAGCAGTTTGGCTACCCAAGACTAGGTTGCTCGTATGTTTATTCAGTGTGCATTAGATTTATGCGTACTAACAGCACAGTGGAATGATCTTGTTGTACGTACCTACGCATGTGTACCACTTTGATTTGGTGTGATGATTGTTCGCATGCTTGAGTGATGCTAGACAGTGGGTTACATAATTGTACTGCGTCTTACATTTGGTATCTGTAGATATATCACATCCGGCAAGGGTTCACTGGAGAGAAGTGGCTTGACATGGTCAACTTCACTGCAAGACCTCTGGAGGTAATCAGGGTGTACTGTGATCACTGTTGTTCTAGTACCGTAGCTTGCTCACTATGTGATTGCCATGCCATATTATTATTATTATTTTCATGTGGCAGCAGCTTGTAGTAGGGGCTGCTCAGCCAGGGGCTGGCTTACTGGCCTGTCATGGCGTGTAAGTTCCCCCCGCCAAAATGGTTCCGCTGGGCCAAAAACAGCAGAAAATAGCTGCCGTAATGGTTCTGCTGTAGTGACAAAGTCCCTTTTTCTCTCGATATTCGTTGTTGTGGTGGGTCTTGAGCGTGCAGTGAAGACATGTCAGCTGAAATTGTCTATTCATTGAACCAAATCGTCCACTCATTGGATGAAATCACCTATAAATCGACCCAAAGCGCCCATCTAATGAACGAAATCACCTTATCCTGGATTGAGAATGCGTCCCAACTTGGAAAAGACGTAAGGGTACAAGTACACGATGAATCTGATTGTCAATCTGCGCTGGTGCTGGTGATTTAGCAGAGGGGGAACAATTTCGGTTGCAGTTTCGGTTCTGCGGGGAGCCTAATTATGGGGGGTCCAAATTTGGCATGACAGGCCACAATAGTAACTTACAAAAATTAATTGCATGCTGTTATGATGTGACACAGACATAGAGGAGAAAAAGAAACTGCTTCCTACTGATATTAATTGCGATATAAAGTGTGTTGTCTGTGATTATACATTTGCAAAATAAACTTTACCATGGGGACATTACACTGACATAGAATAAACTTAGTCCTAACCTGTGGTGAATAGTGATAGAAACTAGGGTCTAGTAACATACAGTGATTAAATAGGTTCTTTAATTCAATTATTTCTTATATGATCAAAAAGGTGTTTCAGGGAGATCCCCAACACTATTTACTACTAACATGTCTTTTGCCAAAACTCACATTTCACTGGGGAGAGGGGAGTCAGCCAGTTATACATATCTAATATGACCGTGTATCCCCGCGTGTACATTAACAGTAAGGCGTCAGTCTCACTAGATCAGAAATAATGGCAATGTTATTATAATGGTCGCGTTTTGCTGGTCACACTACAAGTTACGAAGTGTTAACATTGATGTGACCCAAACATGACATGTTGCTGTGATAATGGTTGCCACATTAATTTTACGTTCACATCAATGGAGAAGTCACATTTGACAAAGTTCAGGGAAGATTTCTATTCAGCTAGCTAATGAAACAACAATCCAGGACGGAGGACAATGAAGACAATGTCGAAGAGGAGGGGATTGTTTGTGACATCTGGGTGTAAAGATAATGTTTGCCCAGTGACGCATGACAGGATCCAATAGCAGCAAAGAAGCTTTCTAAGGCTCCAACACCAATTTCTTTGCTCACTAAAACCAATGTCAAGCTAAAAACGGAAAATATGTTGGATTCACTTACAGAGTGAAATTTGCCATTCGCCATCTTGTCACATCAACATTAGCATCAACACAGTTGACTGTTATCTCGAGAATGATTGCCAAATGTCAGGACACTTGTCTTTTGATTATCATGCTTATCTCCCATCCTGTCACTCAGGTTGACCGGAGCAAGAGACCCTCTGCAAAAATGCTGCTCATGGATTCATATTTGGAGCAAGCCCGCTGTCTTCAGGACTCAGTAACAGGTGAGGTCTGCTAGTATGGTAGTATGGTAGTATGGTAGCACTTACTATCTAGTAACAACTACTTGTTGCGGCTTTTGAGTGGACTGTCAGCATCACTTGCAGTACTTTTTGAAAGAACTACTATCTATATATTGCCTCCCTAGCTAGGTCAGCAGTTTCATATTTTTGGGCGCCCCTATATTGTTTTCAGATTTAGGTCTTCGTATGGCTTCATGTTCGTATATATATATATATATATTTCTGTCATTTTGCAAATGGCGGTGCTCACGTCGTTCTTTACAAAGCTTTAAATCCTCTCTAATGACGTTTCGCCGTGTTTGAATCGAACGAAACGTGGTCATAAACATGTGTTAATAGAGTGATACTAATAAAAAGCCTAAGGAACGTCTCTTCTGCGAGATACAGCTCCAATTATCACTGAGGACATTGTAAAATGGCCGCGCGCTCGACGCTTTCTGTTTGCTAGGCTCAAAACCATCTTTCTTTAGATTTCACCGTGTATCCAAAGAACGCAAAGTGTTTCTAGAACATGTTTAAGCAATATTATTGTGGTAGAAAGCTTACTTAACTGTTTTTCTGCGAGGTACAGCCCTAAATACAACAGAAGTCTAGTGACCCGTAGGCCAATAATGGAGGACCAGCGAGTCATGACACATAATTATAGCCATGATTCGCTCATATAGTCATCATAGGGTAGCCTTTTAGCCAGCACACTCCTCCTCCAGGCACAAAGTAACAATTGCTCATTCAGAATGTCATATAGATCAAAAAGCAGTAGGCAAACATTTGACAGTTTGGTAGGGATGCTTTCACTGGATATGACTGGCTGCTCTGGAGACTTGAAACTCTTGCAAACCCAACGGTCTAGTGTGTCTTGATGTATCTTTCAGGCCAACAACAATACTGTACCCCCAACTATCTAATTTACTGAACGTACATGGGAAAATTGCTAGCAGGTAGTTTGAGGTTCAGGGGCGCCCTGGCGCCCCACGAGTTTTTTAACTCGAAATACTTGTTCTCTCAGCCTTTTGTGTACCCTTTTATGCTGCAGTAATATTGCCACATCTCACTTGCCAGGAACTAAAACCAATGTAATATGTAGTGGTTCAAGTGGAGTGACTATGTTCTAGCTAAATTGTGTCACCCATTAACCCATTAGGACCCAATTTCAAACTTTGCGCTTGTGTACTGTGAGCCCAACATAAAAATGGCGGCTACGTACAAGACCCGTAGTTTGCTTTTCGGTGTGCTTTCCCGGCCTTTTTCGTGCAAAATGTTGACATTGGGTGTTGCATTTCATGGTGCTGTTTCCTAGAAAGGCTATGGGATGTTCGTGGCCCAGCTCTAGATTCTTTGCAAGCGTGTGCAGCCGAAGAAGACGAGAACAGCAAGCGAACACTTGTATTTTACTTGCTGGCACTTCTATGACCCAGAAAAGGACCTAGGAGCCACTCTAGCTGCTGGACTATTTGTTCAACAGCCGACTGCATTCATTCTTGTCGCTACGTGGTACGTGGTAGCTTTCTGGTCACGCACCAAAATGGTGCGTAACTTCGCAAAACGTTCGGCGCTTGATTGTGCGGCACGAGGACGACCAGAAGAGACAGTGAGTACCCGAAATGATGTCCAAATGACTACTAGGCATGCTGTGAAAGGTTCGTACTATTCCTCCTGTCTTGGCAGCCAAACGAAGGGAAAGTTCCTCTTGACGCAAATCTGCGTCAATGGGCCTAAAGCACATACAAATATTTGATGCAAATTTGCGTCTATGGGCCCTAATGGGTTAAGGGCAGAATGAGCTCTTCCACAGCATCCTTGTCAACAGTTTAAAGGGAATGCAATAACTTAAATTGCATCATCTTCAATATTTTGATTTTCTATTTCTATTTGCTCAGACTGCACACCCAGGGATGACAGCACCTTGCATGAACCTCACAAGTCTGTCAGTGAGTATCTAGTAGTGATGTGATGACATTGTATTCGCAAGGGGCTTGGATATATTATTATGCTCTACTTTTGACCTTTAAAGATGACAATTCATCTTCAGGCAGCTTAAATATGTGGTGTTGGAGGAATGGGATTTAGTGTTAAATCATTAAGAGCAAGTGTAACACTGAGTGTGGGTGCATGGCTTGCGCTGTGCAGTAATGATAGTTGAAGTTACTGGTTTTCACCAGTGTCTGTATAATGGATGTAATGGTAGTGTTGGCGATCTCTATATATGTAGCAATCAAGTTGCATCCCCCACACTTCCCACTTGTTTGTACACCATTGCTACAGAATTGAGTACTGGCACATATGTGGATGGAAGTGGAGCAAGGGGGACGTTGGAGAAGGTTAGGCATGGGATAATGTGAGAGAAGAGGGTAATAGGTGAAGGGCTTGAATATGACAAAGGGTAGGCAGTGCAAGCGAGAGGGAAGGGGCACTGGTTGGATGTGATGTGTATGGGCTGCCACTGTATGGACTAAGATATGAGCATGTTTCACTGGTCGCTGTGGTTTTTAAAAACTGCTTGCACATTTTGTCTAAGGCCAAGACCACTTCCTAAATGTGGTAGGTAAGTAGTTGTCCACCAAGAAGCTTGCTGTATGTATAAGTTAGCCCATAAATATTCGTATTAAGAGTTTTGTTTTGCCTAAAGTGAAGGTGAATCTCCTTGTGTTGTGGGAAATAACGCTTTGCACCATTAATTAAGTTCCTCCTAAGTGATAGCTGAATGACAGTCATGCTGCTCTCCACCTCTCACTCAGGTTGACCATAAGAAGAGACCCTCTGCAGAAGTACAGCTTGAAGGTGACGTTTTGGAACCAGTCACTTCTTTGGGACACTCATCTGCTGGTGGGTTGCAGTTCCACTGCTTGGTTTACTCTTGATTGTGGAAATGCATGCAGTTCATTCATGTGCTGCTTCGTTTATGATGTTGTGTTCCTATTCATATAGATCGGGACTCTGATGGAAATTTTCAACAAGTTTTGCATCTATCTCCAAGAAGACCAGCAGCAGATGCAGTGCCCTCCAAGTTAGTGAGCCTGCACTTTTGTAAACGTGTAATGAGAGTTGTGTTGAGAGCAGTAAAATGACGGAGACTTAGACTGGCGCTCTCATGTTTCAAAGCATGTATGGCAAGTTAGCCAGGATAGGGCTACTTTTCTTTATAGTGGTGAGCAACAAATCGCAACACCTTGCGCTTGAAAGCTCAATGTGGAATACCAGATGTCCTCATGCTAGAAAAGCTGAACACAATACAGTGTTACCTGGTTTGAGAGACCACTACATGGTTCAGAAAAAGTGGTCTCTCAAAACATGTCACTGATCGCAGGTCAGCCAACACATTGAAACATCTATATTTCTTCCAGTCACAGCATAATTCTTGAGGTCTGCAATGAGTTGGATTGCCTTTAAAGAAGTCAAGGACTCCGTAACTGATGTACCAGATACATTGTTATCATCACCGTCGCGTTGTCTGTGTATGTATGATGTCATGATCAAAAAATGGCCACCAGCGGACAGGTGGGGCGGGTCTGGTTCCTTTTATACAGAACAACTGCACCTGGGCTGATATTGTTCTGAAAAGTGGAAGTATGCCCTATTACTTGCCTTGTCGCATCTGGGCAGTCGCTCATGATAGGTAAGTTTGTATTATGTTTGACTGCAACCGCTGGTTGCATTTTACAGGTGGTCGCTCTTCAAAGGTAAATGTCTATTGGTGAGCATCGGTGCCTGAAAAAAGGTATTTCAAAGCAGGTGGTCGCTACTGACAGTGGTCTCTCAAACCAGGTAACACTGTACTATATTTGGTAGGCACACCTGCCTGGCGGTTGTATATATCTATGTGACGGTATATAGTAGCTGGATGTTGTGGTTGGATAGTTTTGAGCAGATGTACATGTGGGTGATGCTCTGCTCCTACATAGGTGACAAATGCCTGCAAATTGGTGCCAAAATGTGATTGTTCCAAACATCTCCACCATTTTGCGACTAATCAATCCTGTTAATCCTGTTAATGACATGAGGAAATGGATCATCTGACTATGTCGACTAAGTGTCATGACTTAGCGGGGGCCGGTTAGTGGGATATACAATACACCTCACTTCTCGCGGCCATTTTGAATCTAATAATATCTAAAAGTATCTAAAAGTAATTCTGCTAATGACATAGGTAGATGAGCCACTTGAACGTGGCCACCAAGTTTCATGCCGCAGCGTGCCCAGTTGCATAAATATACCAGATACCCAGGTGTATATGTGTGTCTAATGCTCTTCTCCTGCATAGGGGACAAATGCCTGCAAATTTGTGCCAATATGTGATTGTTCAAAATGTCTCCACAATTTGCAACTAATTAAGCAATCTGCTACTTGCATGAGCAAATTGATCACCCAACTATGTCCACTAAGTGTCATGACTTAGCGAGGCCTGGTTGGTAGGATATACAATACACCTCACTTATCTCGGCCATTTTCTGACTAATTAAGTAATCCCGCTAATAACATAGATAGATGGGCCACCTGACGTGTCCACCAAGTTTCATGTCATAGCGAGCCCAGTTACATTAATATACTAAGTACCCCTATGCATCAATATAAATGCCTCATACATTAGGTGTTATGCTATGCACATTTATATTAGTAATTTGCAGGCTGCTTGTAGAAGAACGAAAGCCTAAATTTAAAATGGAGTTAACCTTGGTTGAACGTAGTTAATGGTGAAACTCGGGAGCTTGGCCATATTTGGCAGTCGAATGGGAGCGAGTCACGTGGGGGCGGGACGTCACTACACGTTGCAGGGTTCGGCGCATGCGCGGCACTTGCTGCGTGCTACTTCGATGGCTCAAAGTTTTTTTCTGGTTGTCCGGTTCTGTGGCTGGTGTGCTCTTGTCGGTGGCCTGCGGTGCTGTTTCTTGTCTACATTGGTTGCAACTGGGATCGTCTCGGCTAGGATGGCTGAACAGCCTTCCGTGGACTCTGAGGCTGGTAAGTTTCTTTGCGGCCACTGAGCGCCGTTTAGTAACGGGTCTGCAAGCCTGTGCCCCAAGTGTGGGCCAGCCTGAGTCGGTACCCCAAGCGGGGCCAGACTGAGCCAGCACCCCGAGCAGGGTTAGTCTGAGCTTGCTCCCCAAGCCGGGTTAGTCACAAGAATGCATGCAGCCCCAGCGGGGCAGGCGTCAGCAGGCACCTTGGCGGGGTGGCCTCACTCACAGGCAGGGCAGGCAGGAACAGTCCCTCCAAACCTGGTAGGGCCAATGGTGCTGGCTCATCACACCAAGGTAGCCCAGCCAGCCTAGTGCAAGCATGTAGGAACACATGCAGGTTACGTTGCAAACGGCACAGTACCCCCCTCACGTCTATATGGCCATATACATGCAGGTACTCTCTCGGGGGCCCAGCCAGAGGTACCAGAGTGGGCTCACCTCGCCCAGGAATTGGGTGAGGGGGGTGGGGGGGGGGGGGGGGGGTCCCGCAGCACGCGTTCGGAGCAAGAGGGGCCTACAGCCCTCCCCTCAGCAGAGGTCCCGGTAGCACAGGGGCAGGTCGACACGCAGGTCCCCCGAGCTCCACGCCTCCGGTGTTCCCAGCCAAGGCCGCAAGCAAGGTGGCAGAGTCCCTTGTCTTGCCAACCTCAGGACTTCCCCCGATTCCAGGGTACATGGTACAGGCCATCAAGACCAGAAAAACGTGGACTTGGCAGATCTGCTGCTGGAGGCTCTCCATGAGATGCAATTTGATGAGGCTAAAGAAACCAAGGCCAAGGACGAGGCCAAGAAGAAGAAGTTCACAATCAGCCCAACTCTGGATTGGTCGGTAGCCTTCTCGACTTTTATGGCCGTCACATCGTACTTTTACCCATCATGGGCTTTTGCATTGTTGGCATTCCAATCTATCGTGCTGAATCTGGCTAGGGACGTGGGAGGACAAGCGTGGCTCATATACGACAAAGTGTTCCGCCAGGCGGCAGCCGTCAACCCTGGGCTAGACTGGCATAAGCGTGAACAGGACATATGGTTTATGTCAGTGGCAGCCCCCTAAGGGAGCACTCTCCCGGCGTCAAGAGGACCCAGTCGGAGTGGGAGTCCTCTGCCTCAGCGAGCTAGGGTGAACCCGGACGAGATCTGCATCAAGTGGAATCAGGGTAGATGCAACTTCCCTTCTTGCAAGTTTAGACACGTGTTTCCTGTGTCAGGGGGCCCACATAACCCACCGGTGCTATCGCTACCAGCCAACGGAAGGATCCCAGCAGTCAGGGGGGCGGGCGTCAAGCAGTCATGCCAAGTAGTGAGTGGGCCGGCCCTACGTCGACCATCAGGCCTTGATAGGCAAGCCAGTGCGGAAGCTCCACCACCAAAGCCACCATTTGATTCTTGCTAGGACTGCAAGCGGTAAGGGTTTAGAGTTATCTAGCATCTGGGTGCCTTTTTAGTAACCTTCTCCAAACAATGTATTTTGCTTTTAATTGCCTGCTGTGAATGACAATTGCAGTATTGATTGCTTGCGTAGGGGGGCTTGGGGTCCCACCTAGAGGGGGGGGGGGGGGGGAATAACCCCAGTATTGGAATACATAGATCATAGCGGTCGCACCCAGCAGCTCCATGCAGAGTCCCACACAAGGCATTCATTCTCTACCTGCAGGCGCAGCTGGCATGCTAATCTCTACGTCATGATGGCCTCAATCCTGGCGCAGCAGTTCATCAAGCTGCAAGCGCTACCATTTCAACAGCGGCTAAGGAGGGTGTTCCACCTGCCCTTTTAGCGATGCCGGCCTCCACGCCCTTTGTGGCGGCAGCGTGGGAACAGGCCCTAGCCACCCACCCAAGTTGGGAGTATGCCCATGCAAATGGTCACGGAGGGCATCAAGCACGGCTTCAGAATTGGCCTCAAGGGAACTCCTCCATCTAGGCCAGTATGCAAGAACTCTCCATCAGCCCAGGATAATGCTCGGGTTATTGACGAGTTCATCCGAGCCCAGGCAGAGAAAGGGTACATGGTTGATCTCTTCGAACCCCAGCAATGTACCAAGGTCATCACAAACAGTATGGCCACAGTACCAAAGAAGATTCCAGGGAAGTGGCGCGTCATAGTGGACCTCTATCGCCCAGATGGCTCGGGTGTGAACGACCACCTGAGAGGGAGGCCACCCACATGGCTTACTCCTCAGTGGAGGATGCGGCCCACCTCATGCACTTCTTGGGTCCTGGATGCCTGATGGCTAAGCTGGACATCAAAGAGGCTTACAGGATCGTGCCCATTCATCCAGACGACCGCAGATCTCTGGGAGTCTACTGGCGGGGGCAGGTCTGGATCGATTGTCAGCTGCCCTTCGGCTTAGCTTCAGCCCTGGCAATTTTCAGCGCATTAGTAGAGGCATTGGAATGGGTCCACCGTCAGAAGGGAGTCAGAGCAATGATCCACTATTTGGATGACTTCCTCTTGCTGGGTGCCCCAGGCTCTGGTGAATGCCAGCAGTACCTATCTGTAACCCTCCAGGTCTGCCAAGAGCTGGGAGTCCCAGTCGCACCAGAGAAGACGGAAGGTCCAGCCCTCTCACTCACTTTCCTGGGCATCCAATTGGACTCGGTGGCCATGTGTACGTCTCTACCAGCAGAAAAGCTGGAGAGGTTGCGGACAATGGTGGAGTCTGTCCGCAGGGCAAAGGTGATCAGGGACGTGCACGCTTTCAATTTCCTACCGGGTCATCTGGTACACGCTGCTACAGTTTGCCCGATAGACAGGGCTTTCCTAAACCACTTGTTCTTCCTAAAGGTGACCCTGAGGCCGGGCCAGCTCAGGCGTATCAACCAGGAGGCCAGTGCAGAACTGGCCTGGTGGGCGTTGCTCCTCGACAAATGGACAGGCATATCGTTCCAGCAGTTCATTGTTCTCCGGCAGCCTGATCACCAGCCCTTCTGTGATGCCTCGGGCTCCTGGGGGTGTGGGGCATGGGCCCCGCCCCTTTGGTTCCAGTTCCCCTTACTAAGCAGCACCCCCCATCGTGGCAGCAGCAGGCGTTTGGGGTGGGCGCTGGGCGGGCAAGCTGGTTCTGTGCCACTCAGATAATGCCTCAGTGGTGTCACAGGTCAACTTGTTGCACGCCCGCGACCCACTGGCTACACATTTGTTGCATTGCTTGGCCCTATTTCAAGCCCTTTACGACTTCCGTCTGAGGGCAGTGCACATCCAAGGCACAGCTAATGTGAGAGCGGATCTGCTCTCATGCAACCAGACCCTGGTGTTTCTGAGCTCTCACCCAGAGGCTTTCCCTTCCTCGTCACCATTGCCCCCAACCCTAATCTCTCTGCTTTATTCTCAGGTCCATCCAGTAACCTCAGCAGCCTGGAGGTAACTCTTTGCCACTTTTTGGAGGGGGGGGGGGATCGCACTAGCAACCAGGAAGGTGTACGCCACAGGCTGGCAAATGTACCAAGCCTTTGCCGCTGCATTCTCCCTCCCTCTCCACCCCATCTCCCATGAAAAGGTAGCGCTCTTCGTGGCCTACCTGGGTCAGCAGGGGCTGGCCGTCTCCACCATTGAGTCATACCTGGCAGCTTTAAGATATTTTGAACTACTCGCGAACCCTTCTGATATGTCCCCCTCCTTGCAGTCCCCTTATATCAAGCTCATCATGCGGGGGATTAGGAGGGCAAATGCACAGAAACAGCCCGCCCTGGTTCGGCTCTCAATCACTGCAGGTATACTGGCGAGGATTAAGGCGGCTCTTGCTGAAAAGCCCATGGAATATAATAATGTCCTTACCTGGGCACCTGCTGCACGGACTTCTTTGGGTTTTTGCGATGCGGTGAATTCCTCTGCCAGGACAATGGGCAGTTTGACCCTCAGACCCACCTGGCGCTTAGCGATGTCACCATTGTAGAGGACAAGGCACAGTGGAGGATCCACTTGCAGATAAAAGCATCAAAGACTGACCAGTTCCGCACCGGCTCTATTGTAATCTTGGGAAGCACAGGAGCTGGAATTTGCCCGGTGGCCGCCCTGTTAGATTATCTGAATAGGCGGGGAGGGGGCCCAGGACCGCTCTTCATTAATCAAGATAAGTCACCGCTGCGCCGTCACAAGTTTGTAAGTTGCGTTCAGCAAGCCCTGACCAAGACAGCTCTTCAAGGATCGGATTTCAATGGGCACAGTTTTCGCATCGGCGCAGCAACGTCAGCTACCCAAGCAGGAGTGCCCGAGACCACAATTAAGGTCCCGGGCAGGTGGCAGAGTATGGCCTACCAAAGATATATCAGACCCTCCTCATCAGAGCTGGCGGAGGTAGCGGGAAAGCTGGTCCCGTGACGTGAACGTGGGCTTATAAGACCCCTCTTTTTTACCAGCAGTAAGCTCATTTTGGAGGTTGAGTTCTTTTAATACAATAATTAAATAGGTTATACACACTAAGCAGTACTAACAGGACTCAGATGTACGAGGGGTAAAATGGCCCACTTGGTGTGACCGTGGAATTACATTAACCATTACCTCGGGTCCAGTACAAAGGTCAGAGGCCAAAGATCATGAGGCCAGATGGCAAAGGCCTGGCAGGGGCTCACACCCTTAACACCAAGCATGGTTCCAGATGCACGTGCTGGTACCATGATTCTCCTATAGGGTTGGGTCGTTGTGTAGCTATAGGCTCTGTTAGTACAGGAGGGGCTGGATGGCGTTTAGGCTAGTGGCAATATATTAACGCTTGTCTTATCCTTCGCCCTATCTCTCTGTCTGGCTCCTCTTACTAGTAGCATGCCGTGCTTGATGGACTAGGTACAAACTGTTGGCAAGTCAGGGTGACTTGGAGCGAACCTTGTAACAGCGGAAAGGGCACTACTAAAAGCACTTTGCTTTGTCATTTTGAAGGCAAGTTAGCGCCCCTCCTGACATGCACTGCCTGGGCTTCTGGCTTCAGCAGAGTCCTCAACTCGTGTCTTCAAATGTGGCAAACATCCTGTGGTGGCCGATGGTCAGCCTACAACTGAGCATTCCTTGTTCAACATTGCAGCATTGTAGCATGTCCTGTCCACAAACTGTTCCAAGTTACCCCATTTGTCATTTTTCTGCATGGCTGCAATTTCATAGCTCGTATGTCTTGAAGCGTGAGTGAAAGTCAGGCCTGTTTACTGTACTGTGACTGGGAAAGGGTAAAGTTCTATATCAACGCTTTTCAGAGATCCAGCTTAATTCATCTGGGTATGAGACACAGATAAGTATTTTTGTTCTATGTTACTCATTTTGTCTTGTAGCACCGTATGCTATGTCAGACTAGAGTACTAGAGCACTCAGAGCTTACAGATGCAGCATGGCAGTAGCTAATACTTAATGATCTGTAGTCTCTGGAAAATTGCACTACTGTGTTTTACATACGTGCATGGTGTGTGGATGATGCTGGTAACTCCTATTCCTGCACAGGAGAGAAATGCCAGCTCCAAGACAAGGAAGGGCAGACAGGGCTAGACCTTACCATTCACCCCAAATGGATTTTAAAGGAAAGTGTGATAATGAAGTTAGACGAGTTGTCTTTCCGAATTCAGTTTTGAAGAGAAAGATATCAGAATGTTACCATCGAGAATCATACAACACAATAGCAGATAAGCGTATAGTGGTTTTGGATCAAGACTCTGGTGACTGTCATGTCACTTTCCATGGTAGCCCACTAGAAGTACCTGCGATTGACAGAGCTTCGAATGACAACTCAGGAAAACACAAACTATTCAGAAGTTCAAAGAACTCAGGTGGACATGGAGGTATGTGTTGGTCATGTGTAATTTTTATGAGATTGAGACTAAAATGCATTCAATGCACATTGTATTGATGTGTATTGGAAAGTTTAAATTACATCTGTGTTAATCCCATCCGTAATAATTGTTTCTCAAAGTTCGCTTGACAACATTGTACCTGCATATGGTACTGCCACATCAGCAGGCTGGAGCACAAAAGAGATACAAGCTCTGATAACCTGAACAAGCTACTTGCGTAAAGCTAATGGCCAGCTAGATGGTGTGACCCAAAACTTACAATATTGTTTACAAGTGAATCATGTGATCACTCAGATGTAAGCTGCAACAGCGTATGTGTCAGTTGGCTAAATGATCAATACATGACTAGTCCAGCTTTATGGTACGCACGTAGGTCTGGAGTCTAAACTCCAGGGGCGTAGGGAGGTGGGTTTCCAGGGGTTTCAGGAAACCCCCTTTCAAGCAGCTAGCTATACATTGACAATATGAATTGAAGAGAAATTCTTCATAGCAACACAATTGAGGATGAGTTAGCATTGCTACTGTTGGCCTTTTCTGCTGCTGTTGCACTGCATAAGATAGTATCCATTCACCTCTTTCATCCCTTTCCCATGATTCTAGCAACCAAAATTTCACTTTGCTCTCGGCGGCCATTTTGTTGATGCACTATGACATCATATGCTGACAATAATTAGGCCTAATAAACAGGAAACCTAATAATATTCCTGGCTGCACCCCTGAAAATCGAAAATATGGCAGTGACAGAAAATGAGCTGAAGGCTACGTACTAGCATACAGGCAAAGTCCTTCATTCACCGTGTACATACACTTACTAAACTACTTTTAGTGTGTGTTGGATGATGAAAGGACATGAGAGTGCAATTATACAGCACAATTGCAAGGAAGGAGAAATATCTTTTCTAGGAACATGGTGGAAGTGTCTGTTAGTTATCTGGGCAGGCTGACCCTGGAGGCCTTCCACACTTGTCCACGAATGAGCATTGAATGTGAATTCGATTCACTTCAATGTGCATTCGAGTGTCCACATGTAATGCCCACCTGCTCACACCCCTCACCACTACCCACCTGCTCACACCACTCACCACTACCCACCTGCTCCTTACCCATACCCACCTGCTCCTTACCCATACCCACCTGCCCCTTACCCATACCCACCTGCTCCTTACCCATACCCACCTGCTCCTTACCCATACCCACCTGCTCCTTACCCATACCCACCTGCTCCTTACCCATACCCACTTGCTCCTTACCCATACCCACCTGCTCCTTACCCATACCCACCTGCTTCTTAGTCCTTATCCATACCCACCTGCTCCTTACCCATACCCACCTGCTCCTTAGTCCTTATCCATACCCACCTGCTCCTTACCCATACCCACCTGCTCCTTACCCATACCCACCTGCTCCATACCCACCTGCTCCTTACCCATACCTACCTGCTCCTTACCCATACCCACCTGCTCCTTAGTCCTTACCCATACCCACTTGCTCCTTACCCATACCCACCTGCTCCTTACCCATACCCACCTGCTTCTTAGTCCTTATCCATACCCACCTGCTCCTTATCCATACCCACCTGCTCCTTACCCATACACACCTGCTCCTTACCCATACCCACCTGCTCCTTAGTCCTTACCCATACCTACCTGCTCCTTACCCATACCCACTTGCTTCTTACCCATACCCACCTGCTCCATACCCACCTGCTCCTTACCCATACCTACCTGCTCCTTACCCATACCCACTTGCTTCTTACCCATACCCACTTGCTTCTTACCCATACCTACCTGCTCCTTACCCATACCCACCTGCTCCTTACCCATACCCACCTGCTTCTTACCCATACCCTCCTGCTTCTTACCCATACCTACCTGCTCCTTACCCATACCCACCTGCTCCTTACCCATACCTACCTGCTCCTTACCCATACCCACCTGCTCCTTACCCATACCCACCTGCTTCTTACCCATACCCACTTGCTTCTTACCCATACCTACCTGCTCCTTACCCATACCCACCTGCTCCTTACCCATACCCACCTGCTTCTTATCCATACCCACCTGCTCCTTACCCATACCCACCTGCTCCTTACCCATACCCACCTGCTCCTTACCCATACCCACCTGCTCCTTACCCATACCCACCTGCTCCTTACCCATACCCACCTGCTCCTTACCCATACCCACCTGCTCCTTACCCATACCCACCTGCTCCTTACCCATACCCACCTGCTCCTTACCCATACCCACCTGCTCCTTACCCATACCCACCTGCTCCTTACCCATACCCACCTGCTCCTTACCCATACCCACCTGCTCCTTACCCATACCCACCTGCTTCTTACCCATACCCACCTGCTCCTTACCCATGCCTACCTGCTCCTTACCCATACCCACTTGCTTCTTACCCATACTCACCTGCTCCTTACCCATACCCACCTGCTCCTTACCCATACCCACCTGCTCCTTACCCATACCCACCTGCTCCTTACCCATACCCACTTGCTTCTTACCCATGCCCACCTGCT
Organism: Ianthella basta; assembly: GCA_964019415.1. Classification (NCBI taxonomy): domain Eukaryota; kingdom Metazoa; phylum Porifera; class Demospongiae; order Verongiida; family Ianthellidae; genus Ianthella; species Ianthella basta. The sequence goes on along the minus strand of OZ025880.1, from coordinate 5,537,116 downwards.
CCTTACCCATACCCACCTGCTCCTTACCCATGCCCACTTGCCCTTTACCTGTACTCACCTGCTCCTTACCCGTATCCACCTGCTCCTTAGACCCAAACTTAGGAGCGCGGAGTGTCTAAGAGATGGCTGGCTGTGAGGCACATGCACACTGCCAGAACGGTCATGTTTGCATTTATGCCATTGCGTCGTCCAATCAAATGCCCATTTTTAATGGCACACACAAGCAAACGAACGAACGAATGCACAGACTGGAAAAGATTAAATATATTAAAGTTATGTGAAGCAAAAAATTAATGATGTGGTTGCTTGTGTAAATGAATGTAACAGTTCTATATACGTACATGTATAACCAAACTTGCAAGAAGGATGTCATTCTCCAGTGATGCCCCCCTCTTTGGCCACAATATTTGGTAGCACTTTGAAGGTATGGTTGATATACCTGTGGCACTTCTCAGGTGTCATCCTCTGATGCCAAAACAGGCAAATTCCTTCGATCAGCTCCTGTTTGCTCAAGGGTTTCACTGTTCTAGCAATGAAATGCTTAAGCTCCTTCCATACCCTCTCAATTGGGTTGAAGTCCGCACTGCTGGCAGGTATTGGCCACCAGTTGATCCCTTTGCTCTCACAGAAGTCCTTTGCCACATGACTAGTATGCTTTGAATCATTGTATTGCGTAAATCAATAATGAGCATCAGGAAACTTTGCAGTCAGGAAGGGCAAAAGGAAGTCCTCTAAGATTTTAACATACAGTGGACCCTCCATTGTCTGGTCAAACACAGATGTGTGTGGCCCCTCTTCTGGCTATGGCAGCCCAACATGCACTTTGAGAGCATTTTTAGCTTGTGACTTAAGCACACGGTCTTTTCCAATTTTGACCCTCATGGTCTGGGCATGTTGTGTCAACCGTACAGAGCTCTCATCTGACCAGATGACGTTGTCAAATGTGTCCTTCTCTTCAAGGCACTTTTTGCCGTCTTTTGATCTTGTTTTATTCTGAAATCATAGGACTGAATCTGGTCTGTACCACTACCCACTCCAGTTTTTTCCGAATGTACCTCCTTATGGTTGGTGCTGACATATCTGCTGAGAAATGCCTTGCTATCAGCCGGTGCAGCTCAGCAGATTTTTTTTCATCATTTTCTTCCATCTTTGCTTCCATAAAGACTGCCATTTCCTGGGTAATCTTATTTGGTTGTCCAGAGCGATGCTGATCCTTCAACCCACGGTTGGTTCTCCATCGATTTACCCACTTTCTAACTGTAGCACGCGAGGTTCTTCATCCCTCTGACTCCAAAAAGTGTCACAATTTGCAAGATGTTCTTGCCCTCCTCCAACAAAGATGTGATCCGTTCTCTCTGGTAGCTGTAAAGATGATTTGCCATGGCTAGATCAAGTTCGTAGTAACTTTTGTTCGATGCAACTGACTTTACACTTCGATTCCATTTTACACGTCGACCGCATTGCCGCCATTTTACGCCTTGAAGTTACAACAGTGTGTGCTAATCTATACGAGTACACCAAGGTACTTGCTAGTACCCTCGAATGCACATGAACCAAACATGCTTTACATGGTAAAGTAATTTTAATCACTGCTGTAGAACTTGGTGAGCCCCACAAATTCTGCATGCAAACTTTTGCTAATGGTCTATAGCGTTTAAAGGTTAAGCACTAACAGTTACCCTTCGAAATACTTGTTATTGTCATTGTAGCAGGCTAACTACTGAAAAGGGGTTTCCTGAAACCCCTAGAAACCCCCCTCCTACGCCCCTGTTTCCCCTCGTGTACGTAAGTTGTCATACTGCAGGATACTTTTATGTGGAAACTACAGCTTGGTGACATCATGCAATTATCATGGAGCCTGCCTGGGTATGGCTCTTTGTAGAGCTGTGACGAAGCTCAAAGGCTTTGTAGCTACTGTATGTGTACCAATTTTCATGGGACTTTATTTTCATGAATTTTGCGAGATAAACGTTTGCAAAGTGAAAATATGAAAATTCTCCGTGTTTAAAGTGCTAACCACTGCTGGGATAGTGTAAACAAGTATTTCCCTAGCTTGTAAATCACTTCACAGCATTACCCCATTCTACAGATCGAACTGTTGATGATGAAGCATGCTCTGAGGAAACTCCAGCTCAGGCTAGCAAGTCTGAGAAGTCAGCCGAAGATGAGGCTGTAAAGCTGAAAGCAGAACTAACCCCAGTGGTCACGAATGGTACATACATAGCACCGGGTCATTGGGCATGGTAATTATGCATGGAAGTAGCCTAGATGGCAACTTTCAATCTTCACATGCTACATGTAGCATGCATATAGAAAGTCATTTGTCACATGCCAGGCAGTGCTGCTCAGGATGCCCAGGCCATGGCCTGACCAGATTTCTAGATCTGACCATTTCTTTCTATTGTTAAGGCACTTCCTGGCCTGTGTGACCTCTCAAAGACAGTACATAGTACTGCAAATTTGTTTTGCCTTCGCCTGACTGCCTTTGAAATGCTTCCTCCTGGCCTGTTTGAGAATGCATCACGCTTGCTCACTTTGCAACATTACCCCATGCTACAGACCAAACCAATCCTGACGTGCTGGATGAAGTTGATAATGAAACTGTTGATGATTATGCATGCTCTGAAGAAGCACCAGCTAGCAAGTCAGAGAAGCCAGACAATTTTAACGAAGTATTGCTAGTACTGGAACAAATGCTAATGGTCGTGAAAGGTATGTACAGGGTAATTATACATGGAAGCAGCTTAAGAATGGCACCTTTCAGTCTTTGCATGTGTAACAGATCTGACAGAACTTGAACTGGTGATATGCATAACTGAATATCATGTTTAGAGTGCATGTCTGTGTAGGTCTAGAACATTCTGTGGACAGCTATATAAGTTGATTTCTGTAGCAGTCATGAGCGGCTCCCTGTTTATGACTGAGACAGTGTTGTGTGTGTTACAGTGGTAGCAGAGGGTGGTTGAGAGTTGATGGCCAGCAAGCACATCAGTTTACCCGTACGTACATATCAGATGCATTGTTAATAGAAAGCCATTTGAGAATGCATGCTGTATGCACTATTGCGTGCTCTGTCAATGTAACTTGCGTATTATGGTATGTGACAAAAATTTTAGTGTCTACTCCTATACGTACGCGCATGAATGTTCATTGGTATTCTCTTATCACCAGATTTGAACACCCGTATGTAGATCCCTTTGCCAAGTGAGAAGTGTGATATAACAGTGATATTTCCCTCATCCAAAGGGTCTACCGATACTACTTAGTGAATTAGAATCTGACACATACTGCATGCTCTTTCACAGCATACTGTTTCAAAACAGTTTGCTGTGAAAGAGCATACAGTGGAACCTGTCCAAGACAGCCACCTGTGAGTCAGATCTAACTGACCTTTATAGAGAGGTGGCTGCTCTACAGAGCTAGATTGCAATGCTTAGTGCTATTTGGGGCCAGGGAGACTGACTGTTTTAGAGAGGTGGCTGCCTAACCCAGTGACCACTGTAGACAGGTTCCACTGTAGCAGTGTTCTGGTGTGTACATGTTGGTGTTCGGTAGTGACTGAAATGTGTTAGGGACCACTGTAGACTTTGTTCTTTGTTGCAAGCCAAATCTGCGATGTATCATGTTTTGTGAGGGAGATTGTCAACTCTCCCTTCCGGGTGTGAAGAGCACACTTGATACGACAGTGATAGCTTCGCAAGCAATGTGACCCAAGGGCAGGAAGATCACTAGCAGTGCATTCTTTCACCTGTGTGCTCTTGTATCAAAGAGCGTAAGAACACTTTTCATGGCCTTTGTCAGTGTTTGCAGTAAAGTGTTCCGATTGGCATAAGCAGATGATGTCCAGGTAGGCCAAAGTTTAGGGAAATGGAACTTGAGAAGATCGCAAGTACTACGTAGATTCAAGCAGGACATTAGTTTTGCAGTGTGTTTGTACGCTGGGTTGACAAATGGCAGATTGTCTGTTTAGTGTAGTTCGCTCCAAGTAATAGTTAAATGCTGACCAAGAGGTGTGTCTGAGATTTAGAGCACAAGGCACGAAGGCGCGAAGCGCCCGAGTGCCGAGTGGTCTAAATCTTCAGAGACACCAATTGGTCAGCATTTAAGTGTTATAGATCCCGATGATTGGGCAAGGAGCCAGCAGCGAATCAGTTTACCTACTCATACTTGCGTCATCACACATCTTCCGCAAGTAGTTAGCAAGTTCTGACAATGGCCGAGAAAGCGTAGTTTGCTTATTGGGTTTGTCATCTCGCAGTAGATGTTCCTAAAGGTCGGCAGTGTTTGCAGTAAAACATAAGCTTACTCACTGTCAGCCCCATCAGCCACAGCGTTTCCCAGAGCGGTGTCCTAAGCCTGTTCCCGGCTCGTAACCAATTCCTTTCTCAGCTCTGCTTCGTAGACTGCTGCCGGATTGTTGCTATACCCTGTTAGTCGATGAAACAAGTAAGCCAAGCGAACTGTGCATCGTATGTTGTGGAGTTAGCTACTATTGTTATCACAGCTGCAGTTTCTCTGCTATAGACCACAGGCCCAAGCCATGCCCGTGCTCTAAATTGGTATTTAGAGTATAGTGTGAACGCCGTGCGTCAAATTAGAACATGGCTGGACGAAATAGACCACGACGCGAAACAACAGCTGGGGTATCTACGACGGATTGTTTAGATGCACGTTACCCCATGGCAACGGGATCTATTTTGTGTTAATGCGTGTTTGTGGTCAACAACGGCTGTTTTGGCTGGCCTTTCACTTGCATGCTTGACAACGTAGCAGCAGACACATGCTGCTAATGACTGTGAGTGGGTGTGGGTGGGTGGGTATGAGTAGTGGGTGTGGGTGTGTGCTTGTGCATACATGTGTTATTGTGAACAAGGATCTTTAAGGTAGAGTGCACAGAAGTACAGGATAGTACTGGTTTCTGTGTAAACTACTTTTAGCAGGCCCATAAACAGAACACAGGTGTGAGTGATGAATCGAGGAGATGTTAATGTTGTAGCAAAATGGGACCACAATATGCACCTCATTGACTGACATGAAGTGATTAGCAGGTAGAGATGTTACAGAAGTACAAGTGAAAGCTTCTTCCTTGCCTCTTTCAGAAGGGCACACTGCACTTGTACTCGTGTGCTGTTTGGCATCTTGTGACATCTCTTTACATGGCCTTGTTACATCACGGTTCTCATCATTTCAGGAGTGGTTGCAATGCATGCAGTTTGCATGTAGCCAATGCGATGTAGTGGTAATTGTACTGCATGTGATCATTGGACGTAAGTCCTGGAGCGAGCACTGAAATGAAATTCACCAAGCAAAAGGCTCCTGGCACAGCTAGCCGAGAATATGCACAAAAGAAGTAATGGTCACAAAATGCATTCAAATTGCAGATTGAAGGTTGAAAGACACTGTACAGTAGTGTGCTGTGTGTTGTGTGCAGTAATTTAGCCAACTTGGAGTGCCCATGTGATTGTGCATGTGTGTTACATGGCCTCTAATGTAGGTGATCAATGTACAGTACAGTGCATGCATGCATACATATGTACATGTGTATGCATGCGTACATGTACCTATGCTGTGTACACACTGTATTATGAATTTATTGTATTGTGGATGTTATGTGTGTATGTGTGTATTGTGCTATAACTCACTGCAGGCACAAAGAAGAGGTTTAATGTCAATGTGCAAGATGAGACTGGGTGAGTGACAACAAGTAGGGTGGAGGTGAATGAGGGAGCAGTTGGGTGGGGTGGAGGTGAATGAGGGAGCAGTTGGGTGGGGTGGAGGTGAATGAGGGAGCAGTTGGGTGTGGTGGAGGTGAATGAGGGAGCAGTTGGGTGGGGTGGAGGTGAATGAGGGAGCAGTTGGGTGGGGTGGAGGTGAATGAGGGAGCAATTGGGTGGGATGGAGGTGAATGAGGGAGCAGTTGGGTGGGGTGGAGGTGAATGAGGGAGCAATTGGGTGGGATGGAGGTGAATGAGGGAGCAATTGGGTGGGGTGGAGGTGAATGAGGGAGCAATTGGTTAGGGTGGAGGTGAATGAGGGAGCAGTTGGGTGGGTTGGAGGTGAATGAGGGAGCAGTTGGGTGGGGTGGAGGTGAATGAGGGAGCAGTTGGGTGGGTGGAGGTGAATGAGGGAGCAGTTGGGTGGGGTGGAGGTGAATGAGGGAGCAGTTGGGTGGGTGGAGGTGAATGAGGGAGCAGTTGGGTGGGTTGGAGGTGAATGAGGGAGCAGTGGGGTGGGTTGGAGTTGAATGAGCGAGCAGTGGGGTGGGTTGGACGTGAATGAGGGAGCAGTGGGGTGGGGTGGAGGTGAATGAGGGAGCGGTGGGGTGGGTTGGAGGTGAATGAGGGAGCGGTGGGGTGGGTAGAGAGTGAAGGAGAGAGTAGTGGGGTGGGACGGGGTGGGTTGGGGGTGAAGCAGGGATCAGTGGGGGCAGGAAGATCAAATTCTCTGAGTGTTTCCATTGGGGGATATCTGTACTCTACAAGCACCCCGTTGGTGGCAGTGCCTCTGTAAGGTCTGGTGCTACGCAGCCAGGAGTCTGTGGCTGCAACTGACTAATGCCCATTTAGTGGTTGTGGAAAGTTGTGAGGGATGGCATAAACTACAAGCAGACTCACAACCTGTTAAGTGGAATGTACTTGTTTCCTACTCTCCTGAGTTAACACCGCACACGTGCACACGACCATGCATGTACGTACATACGCACACTCTATGTTATAGTAGACATGTTATGCATCTACACACTTGCAAAGGGTCACTGCTCTCCATCACTTTGTTGCTAATAGATATGCTGACTTTGTGAAGGAGATTGTTGACGACGGAGGAGTGTTCATGATTGTGAACAATGAAGGTGAGGTTGTGTTTTTGTGTAATTATGTTTGCATCTGTGAAATGTGTACAGTGTGTGCTTTCTGGACGGATGTGTGTGTGCGTGTGTGTGTGTATGTGTGTGTGTAGTGTGTACAGTATGTGAATGTACATAGTACTGATTAACCCTATAGCGCTGAAGTTAATAATTCGCGCCATACCCCCAATGCCCAAGAGACTTGCTGTCTGTCACTTGGAGCGCTGTTCATGTGTATGTGGAGCCATGTCTCTGAAGAGGTCTAAAGGTGGGAAATTTTCAGCATTACCCGACAGTGCAATCGGTCACCGCACAACGAAGAAGTGCACCTGAATTCAGTTTACTTGAAGCGAAGAAAGGTTGCTGGTGTAGAACTCTGGGGGATGGGCTAGCCAGACTGTTTCTGTGCTGTAGCTGCTCTCTTGCAGTGCTGTACATTAGCTATGTTTCTTCTTTGGGGTTTCTTCTAGTCTCACGTGCCAGCCGCTCCTGTGGTTTTTGGGCGATTGTGCAATAACACGTTCATGGTGAATAGGGGCTGGATGTGAGACTAGGTTTCTTCAACTATCTTCACAGTAGCATGTAGTAGGCACAATTTGGGCTGAGCAATGCAGAATGTGTGGCATGCCGGGAGCGTATATACATAATAATACCTGAGACATATTTCCATGTTCTGACACTATTTTAGAAACCTAGACCATACCACTCTCTCCGCATTGGTCACATAATGGGGAAAGGGAAGATTATATCTCTAGCAGAAATACCCCCAGGCAGAGACAGTGTGGCATTTTATACCATTCTGTCATCTACGCTCCCATCCCTTCCCCAGTCCATCCCCTTCCTTTTGTCGCTATTCATTCATTCTCTCTGTTTCGTGTCCAGGTATGAGTCTCCTGCACATTTCTGCCTTTGTTGGTCAGTACAAGGCCACTTTGGTGCTGCTGATGAGGCATGCAGCATCTCAGACAGGAGACACACTGCTGCACCTTGCTGTACAGTATGGACACACTAGAGTGGTATGCATTGTGCGTGTGAGAGAGATTGACGTGTGCATGGCATGAGTGACTGGATAGGTTCAGGATATGTTAAAAGAGGAGTACTGTTATAGTAACAGGACTAGGAGAGGCTGTGTCTCAGCTGAGGGCCATGTCCTGCCCTGAGTCTTCCTAACTTAGTCTTACAGCCGTTCCTAACTCGCTTCTCTTGATAGATGTGATATCGCAGCGATTTGGTCTAGAGTCTTCTACTGTGGTTGTACAGTAGATACCATAGGGGCTAGGGGTCATTGCATAATTGTTGCACAATAGTACAGTAGGTAGCTTAATACACCCATGAATAGCACCACCATGCGGCATGGAACTCAACCCAGCCTCTTTTGATACATCATTATGGTGGTGATGACAGTGGAAGAATCACTGCCAATCGGCATGCCATAGAGCAGATGACAGGAGTATTGGCACCACAGCCAAGGTGCTATTGTTAATGAGAGGAGTCTTCCATGCCAGGTACATGGTACTGGTGACACGTGATGTCCCATTGACTCACAATCCGGCATTGGGACGGCTGCTTGGCAGCACTCGGGCACAGTGGCACTGCCTGTAGCTGTGCACTTTGTTTGTCTTAGACCTAGCCTGTGATGTCCAGTGGCAACACCGGTGCCATAGCAACAGGTAACACTTGGCAACAGTTTAGTCATTTGATACAGTTATGATTGATAGCAAGTAAGTGAATTTACACAACTGTGCGTAGGCGTTTCCTTTGATGTGGTCTGGTCGATAAATAACATATCGACCCGACCACAGGTTGATAAGTTTTTTAGCAACCTGGGGCTCTTATCACATTTGTGGACTCTTATTGTTTGAAATGATTATATAGGATCACAACGAACACAGCATTCAAGTTGGTTGTAATGTCAGTCAAGTGGTCATGTTAACAAATGTCAGCTTCGCAAAATGGTTCTAACCCTAACTCTTCCCTGAAAGTTAACAAGACTCTGTATGCTTCCATTGAAGCTAAATATAGCTAAACGACTTTTGCATGTCTTGCTAAGATGTAGCTTTAGGCTTTGAGTCTTAAGGCTCCTCTCCTTGCTTCATCTTCTTGCTGAGGCTTTGAATTACATCTGCCAGAGCCTTGCACTGCTGAAGCGACGCTTCTACTTTTCGCATTTTAAAGGAACTTGGTCAAGAACTGCCAACTGGATGTCAATCTTTACTAGACGTTAGTGGACCGCATCTCTTCTCATACTGCTGTGAAGCAGCTAACAACAGAGCGTCTTCCTCCTCCTCCTCTTCCTTTGTGAATAACTGTGAAGCTTGCAGCAGCAAATCATTAGCGATTCATCGTTCAGACCAAGGATCCATAGGAACGGCAGGAATGCAAAAGCTTACTGCAATTGTCTACGTCCCCCCAGATTGACAGTGGCTGCGAGAGGAGGTCGAAAACGTTGCTCCCAAATTCTACAGGGACGTCCGAAGCAGCAGTGCCAAGCAGTTCTTCCAGTAGCCGGTCCGTCATGGCCTTACGAGCGTGCGCACCCCATTCAAAGTAAACGCCCACGTTGTGTAAGACGGTTATTGGATTCGGTATCGGTTGAGATGTGATTTATCGCCCTCGGCGCTTCGCGCCTCTGGTTGATAAATCCCATCTCAACCTCTTCCTCATTCAATAACCTATACGTAGAGCGATGCAAACTTTGAGGAACGCCCGAAAAGCGTTCTATAGGAAATTGCACAATGCTCTCCTGTGACAGTTCCCATTGCAGAGCCCCTTAGTAGGGCATCCTGAATTCAGGACACCTTTCTAATGAGGACAGTGCCTATTGTCCCAGCAACACTGAGATGTGTACAAACAACCTCTGACATAAAGACACCTTTGTAATCAGGGCACTTGGGCATCACAGTGCCATAATAGAGAGGTGTCACTGTACAATATATGTCACTGTCGTGTGTGTACAGTATGTGCTGGTTGGATCACCTTTGTGTGAGATACACATACATTCTGTGCAAACAGGACTTCAGTTCTGTTGCAAAGGAGCCCTCACTGCTGTTGTTACATGTACAGGTGAAGTCACTGTTGGACAGTCTAGCTAACTGCAATCTACTGAATGTGTCGGGGCATACTTCACTATACCTGGCATGCCAGCACGGATACAAGGATGTAGGTTGTGTGTGTGTGTGTGTGTGTGTGTGTGTGTGTGTGTGTGTGTGTGTGTGTGTGTGTCCATGTGTGTACCTGTACACAATTGCATTGCTCCTGTTCACATAATAACACGGAGGCATCATTCATGAAGGAAACACATGATCCAGCCACTTGACCATTAACTGATGCACATACACTCATTACTCACTTGCAGTACATGTGGGTCAAGTTATCTGGCCATTACTACTGGACTGCTTGCTAGACTGCTTGGTATACTCATTGGTTAGGTTTGAGAGAGACAGTAGCTGTAGACAGTACTGGGCTGAACTCTGCTTAGTTATCCCATGGTGAATTGCAACAACAACACTTTCTTTAAGTCCTTCTTTTGTCCTCTACATCTTGTTTGCACCTTGTGTGCTTTACAAACACTTTGTGCTAACACATTCTGGGTGCTCTCCAAACAGCTTAATAGATGCATGTGTCTGCATCTCTCCCTCCTCCTCTTTGTCCCTCCCTCCCTCTCTTTTTAGGGGCTGCCGCAGGCAGCCCCTATATTGTTTTCAAATTGACGTTTTCATATGGCTTCATGTTACGGATATATATATATATATATATATAATACGCCAACCTACGGTTGTACGTCAATGCTTACATTTATATTGAATGTATTGGGCGAAGTATTGGGTATAGGGAATTTATATTGTCGGCCATTTTATTCGGCCGGAAGTGGACCGTGTGCGAGGCCAAGGGACTTTGAAAACCGGCTTCCAAACGACGTTTTAGCGAACTTTGGACGTTCTCTTCCGCCTCTGATCCTGGAACAGACTCCTACAGCACTTCTGGTCGACGGGCAAAGACACAGCTTCCAGACAGCGCCCAACAGGTCATCGACTTCGCCCCGCGCCTTCTTCGATAATGGCCGCGCCGCCTCGGAGGACTTCACTCCGCCGCCTGGAACACATGACAGGAGTAACGTAGAAACTGGTGAACGCCGTGATATGTACACGCTAACGTTCTTCAACCGTTTCTAGCGTTGAAAAGCTTAACTCGCACGGTTGCCCTTCTAAATGCTCTTCAAAACCTGGCCCACGCGTACTGCGCTGTAGCAAACGTACGTAGCTTTTGCCACCACAGACCACTAGCTACTCTGGCGACTGTGGGTTCCTTGGTACATTATGTTTCTGTAATTACTCACTGTAAATGCATGTGCTATAAGCAGTCATGTGTCTGTCTGCTGGACATTTCTATGTGCATGTGTTGTGGGTTTGTGTGTGTGTGTGTGTGTGTGGTGTGTGTGTGTGGTGTGTGTGTGTGTGGTGTGTGTGTGTGTGTGTGTGTGGTGTGTGTGTGTGCATGTGGTGTGTGTGGTGTGTGTGTGTATGTGGTGTGTGTGGTGTGTGTGTGTGTATGTGGTGTGTGTGGTGTGTGTGTGTGCATGTGGTGTGTGTGGTGTGTGTGTGCATGTGGTGTGTGTGTGGTGTGTGTGTGTGTGTGTGTGTGTGTGTGTGTGTGTGTGTGTGTGTGTGTGTGTGTGTGTGTGTGCGTGCGTGTGTGTGTGTCTCATGTGTCTGGTGATAGTGGTGTGTGTGTGTGTGTGTGTGTGTGTGTGTGTGTGTGTGTGTGTGTGTGTGCATGTGTATGTGTGCGCGTGTGTGTGTGTGTGTGTGTGTGTCTCATGTGTCTGGTGATAGTGGTGTGTGTGTGTGTGTGTGTGTGTGTGTGTGTGTGTGTGTGTGTGTGTGTGTGTGTGTTGAAGTTACTGAGGTATTATGACGCGATGTCATGTTTACCTATTGTGAGTGACAGAGCAGCGACCGAAGGGAGCAAGTACTTCGAGTTGGGGCGGCAGCCCCACGAGTTTTTAACTCGAAATACTTGTTTTTTTTTTCCGCTGCACATGAGCCATAATTATTCAAACAAGAACAAAAGGGTACATGTGTGGTCTTAGGTTACTCCAGACCCTGTTAAAAAGTGTTCTACAAAAACACATACACAGTTTACAGTCTGGCCTAAGAAGAAAATTCGTAGGATAAGAAACTATATTAAAATATGAAACTGAGAGTATTGTTATGACGTTCATGCAGCTACAATGTTACTGTACATAGATGAGTTCAGGGATAGAGCTATTCCCTCCAGTTTCTCTTGCACCAGATTAGGTGCGAGTGAAGGAGGGTAGTCTTCACCACTTCTGCCTCCAGCTTGTGACAGTCCTTGGCTGGCGGTGCTTCCAGGGCGCTGTACAGGTTCTGAAAGCTCTTCAGATTGATGAGGCCTCGGGAGCCAACCTCCACTGTGATGAGCTTGGCTACCTTTGCCATCTTTGAGCACTCCTGTAGGAGCTCACTGTACCTTTCTCTCTTCCTCATCGCTGCATCTTCAATTGTTGTCTCGAAGGGCACGGTGAGCTCCACGAGGTAGATGGAGGCCTTCTCCTTGCTCCAAATGACCAGGTCTGGCTGTCTGGCTGTGGAAGCGAAGGAGGCAGGGAAGCAGTAGGGATGGTTGGGGAGGTCCACTGTGACCTGTTGGTAGGAGCTGATGTGGCTACAGGTGAACTCATAGAGGAGTTCCAGAACTGCATCATGACGCTGGTTGTAGCATCTGCTCTGGAGGGCCACAGGGCAGTGGTTGAGGATGTGCAGCAGTGTCTGGCGATCAGAGCACAGGGGACAGTGTGGGGAAGACAGCTTCTTCCACAGGTGGAGGTTAGTGTTGTGGGGGAGAGTGTCTTGTACTGCATTGAGGGTGAACTTCATCACTTTCTCCGGTAGCTCCCACAGCACCTGTGCCCAGATGGAGGATGCCTGGTCATCAGACCGGCGGGAGATGTCCCCTTGCACTGTAAGCTGCCTGTACTCCTCCAGCCGCCTGCATTTGTCAGCAGCAGTGACTCGGTTCTTCACTCTTCTGATGATCTGCCTGTTCGAGGCTCCAGGGTCATCCTTCAACACTTCAATCACTTCCTGGTGGGGCTTGAAGGCCACCCTGGTGGACTTCTCCTCAGCCACTGTCTGCTGGCTGGCGATGAAGCGCACAGTGGAGTTGCGGGAGCACATCTGAGAGGCAGCCAAACCACATCTGGTCTTCTTGAAGATGCTGCTGATGGATGGCAGATTGAGACCACCACTGCTCTTCGGAAGGTAGAGTCGATGAGTTGCCGCACTTCTGGCAAGACCTGACCACCGCTTGAGGAACCTTGTTGCCATGGCTTCGAGGTTCCTGGTAACCCAGGTGATGGTAAGGTTGGTGATGGTCATGTCCCAAACCAGGCGTGGACAGATCCCATGGCTGTAGAGGTGCAGCTTCTGTTGTCGTGTTAGCAGGGTCTCGTCAACCTTCCTCAGCATGCCCTCAAGCTTCAGCAGAAGGGTGCTCCTATGGTCTGCTGTGGCATCATGGATGGTGATTGGGGCTCCAAGGAAGCGAAAGGTGGAGTTTCCAATAAAGGGGATGACTTCTCCCTGCAGCTTCAAGGCAGGGTCATACCCCTGGCCAGATGAGGCCCTAAATGCCACACTGGCACACTTGGAGACCTTGGCCTTCATTCCGGCCCACTCCAGCCATCGCTCAGTTTTTGTCAGAAGTGCTTGGCAGGATGCAGGGCCATCTCCAATAAGGCAGGTGTCATCTGCATACTGGAGATGGTTGCAGGTGTGGGGGGACTGTGTCAAAGTGTAGCCTAGGTCCCTGTGCTCAGACAAAGTGTCAACCAGTGTGTTCATCACTGTGTTGAAGATGGACACAGACAGTGGGTCCCCTTGGAAGACTCCAATGCCCAGGTGGAAGGGTGCAGTGGTCCACTGTCTTGTCCTCACGATGCCAGTCAGGTCAGTGTAAAGGTTGGTGATTATGTCAGTGAAGTGGTCAGGAGCGTGGTAGTGCTGCAGGGAGAACCGAATCAAATCATGCTGAACACTTCCATATGCGTTGGCAATGTCCAGCCAGCAGACCGAGATTGACTTGTGCTTTCGGCGTGCCTCCTCAATCATTGCCAATAATTTTAGGTGGTGCTCACTGCAGCCAGGAATCCCATCAACGAAGGCCTTTTGGATGGATGTGTTCTGATACCCATTGTTCACCATGAAGTGTTGCCATCTTTGCTTCAGGATGGAAGTGTAGACTTTGCCTACACAGGAGGTGAGGGCAATGGGTCTGAAGTTGGAAGGGCATGATGGGTCGTTGACTGCAGCTGGCTTCCCCAGGAGCTGGATGACCCCCACCTTCCACTGATGGGGGACCTGTCTGGTTGCCCAACACAGGTTGTACAGACTGAGGAGGGCTGGCATGAGGGAAGGGCAGTGCTTAAGCACACTGTAGCTGATTTGGTCAGTTGGACTGGGGGTGGAAGATGGCCTGCATTTCTTCAGTACTCCTTCGAGTTCCTCGATGGATATGCAATCAGTGGGGAGAGGTGTTGATGGAGGTTGGGATGGCTTCATCCAAGGTGGTTGCTCAAAGGTAGCCTTCTGGGGTTCATAGGTCTTTCTGAAGAAGCTTTCGGCTCTCTCTCTCTCCCTCCCTCTCTCTCTCTCTCCCTCTCTCTCTCTCTCTCTCTCTCTCTCTCTCTCTCTCTCTCTCTCTCTCTCTCTCTCTTTTTTTCAACTTGTCACCATTATTATTCAAAACTGCAGGTAAGTACATACTTGTTTCGAATGCATTAAAAGTGACAGGTGGGTTGAGGTGACCCCGACACTGCCAAAAAGAATGTTCTGAAGACAAACATGCACAGTTAAAGTCGGACCTCAAAAACAAAAGGAAAAAATAGATAGAAATACTATTCAGGCATGCAATTACAGTTAGGTTAGGTGAGAGAGTAAGGGTAAAGTTAAGCATGCAGGTTATCAAGTAGTCTGTTGTGTTCACTCCAATTCCTCTTGCACCATATGCGGAATGATTCCTCGATGACTCGCCGAATCACCTCCCTCTCCAGTTCACTCTTTGCCTTTGAGCTGGCATCCACAATCTGATAAAGTTGATTGAAGCTGGGGACATGGATGAAACCTCTCGAACCAACCTCAATGGTGGTGAGAGTAGCAGCAAAGCCATTCCTTCTGCATCTCTCCACGAGTTCTGCATACTTTGCTCGCTTCCGCTGTGCTGCATCCTCGATACCAGTCTCAAATGGGATGGTCAACTCCACCATGTGGATGGAGGAGTCACTCCAGACGACGATGTCTGGTCGTTCGTCAGTGGCAACAATGTTCTGGGGGAAGGTGAATGAGATGTTGGGGAGATCCGCAGTGATCCTGCTGTCCTGTGGTAGATGTGCAGAGAGGAAGGAGTGGATGCAGCCCAAAACGCTGTCGTGCCTGTCGTTGTACCGTCTCCCCTCCAGGGCCACTGTGCAGTTGTTGAGCACGTGGTGTAGGGTTTGCTCTTTGCTGCAGAGTTGGCACTGTGGGGAAGACATCTTCTTCCACAGGAAGAGGTTCCTGTTATGTGGCAGTGTGTCTGTGACGGCATTGAGGGCAAACTTGAAAGCACGCTCTGGGAGGGACTGCACTGTGGTAGACCACAGGTCAGCTGCTCTTCCCTGGAAGTCCCGCACTGTCTGGCCTTGGACAGTCAGACCTGCACTGTGGGCGAGCCGGGCTGCATTGTCTGCTGCCTGCACTTTGGCTTTGACTTGGGTGGTGATCTTCTTCTTTGTGGCACCTGGGTCTTCTTTCATCACGTCAACCACCTCTTGGAATGGGCGATAGGCAGGTCTCCTCTGCGCGGCCTCCCTCAGTGTCTCCTGGGTGGCAATAGATCTCACTGTTGGGTCCCTGGAGCACATGTACGAGGCAGCCTTCGCTGCGTGTAACTTCTTGTACATGGTAGTCAGTTCCGGTAGGTCCAGGCCACCATTGGCTTTGGGTAGAAACAGCCGGCTTGTGTCTGCTGACCTGGCTAGACCACACCAACGCTTCAGGTACCGTGTGGCCAGAGGCTGGAGCTTGGTTTGGAGCCACGTGAGGGGGAATACAGATACTGAGAGGTCCCAGGAGAGTCTTGGACAGATGCCAGCTTTGAAGAGCCTTAGCTTCTGCTGCCTTGTGATGAGAGTTGCGTCAACTTTCTCCAGAAGGGACTTCAGCTTCCTCAGCAAGCCTTCTCTGGCCTGTGCACTGGTTGAGTGAGCAGAGACAGGAGCACCAAGGAAACGGAAGGTTGAGTCACCGATGTAGGGGATGGGTTCTCCATTCAGTGTCAGCTCCGGATCATATGGCTTCCCACTGGATGAGTGGATGGCTAGGGACACGCACTTGGGTACATTGGCCTTCATGCCTGACCAGGTCAGCCAAGACTCTGTGGCAGCGAGGAGACTCCTGCAGGAGGATGGGCCATCTGCGATTAGAGATGTGTCATCTGCGTACTGAAGTAAGTTGGTGCTGCAGGGGGATGAACTGTGGGAGTAACCAAGGTCTGGGTACTGCTTCGTGATGGTGTCGACCAGGGTGTTCATGACGGTGTTGAAAACAAGCACTGAAAGTGGGTCACCCTGGTACACCCCGATCTGAAGATGGATGGGGTTTGTTGTCCAAGCCTTGCTGGATATCACGCCTGTGAGGTCTTCATAGAGGTTGGATATAGTGCTGACCATCACCTGAGGCGCATGATAGTGTGACAAGGAGAAGCGGATCAGTTCATGGTGAACACTGCCAAAGGCGTTGGCGAGGTCAAGCCAACAGACAGACAGGGATTTGTGTTTCCTCTGGGCTTCACTGATGATGGATAGGAGCTTCAGGTGATGTTCTGTGCATCCAGGTACACCGTCAATGAAAGCCTTCTGCACAGATGTGTTTAGGTACCGATTCTCCATCATGTAGGACAGCCACCTCTGCTTCAGCAGGCTGGTGAACACCTTGCCCACGCAGGATGTGAGGGCAATGGGGCGAAAGTGTGATGGCTGACTGGGGTCCTCCTCAGCTTTCTTCTTCCCAAGCAAGTGGATAACACCAACCTTCCAGGCTTTTGGTACCGTCTGCGTTGACCAGCAGTGGTTAAACAGGTGCAACAATGCAGGCATCAAGGATGGACACTTCTTCAGAACTGTGTATGGAATTTGGTCTACTGGGCTAGGACTGGATGCTGACTTTGACTTACCAATGACTCTCAACCTCCTCTGCAGTGAACTCACTGGTCACCATAGGTACTGTTGGTAGTGGAGGCTGTGGCATCCATGCAGGACGTGTGAATGACTTGGGTGAAGCCGAATAAGTGCTGGCAAAAAAGGATTCAGCTTCTTCCTTACCAAAGGTTGGTTGGATGGATGCATAATCATCTTCCTCCAGGATCTTCCGGGCAAACTTGTGGAGATCTCTGTGGCACTCTTTCCTCTGCTTCTTTGCACTCATCTTAGCATCTGCCTTCCTGGCCTTCTTGGCAAGTCTGCTGTGCTTGCACACAAGCTGATGGAACTCTTGGGCAAGTAGTCTGACTTCCTCAGGGCTGTTTCCACTTCTTCTCAATTGTCTCAACCTCTTCTTCACTGCATTCTTCTCAGTTTTCACCTTTGTTATCACAATTTGATTTCTTCGCGGCTTAGGTGTTGATGGTGCTGATTGGATACTATGGTACCATGCTTTGATGTGAAGAATGAGTAGATGCCATGGCAGAGGACCTCGTTCATGGTATCCACATTGACTTCCATGAGAACTGCTGGTACAATGGTGGTTTGAAAGAACTGATCAGCCTCCACCCAATCCTCTGTTGTCTGGGGCAGCTTAATTGCTGGTAGGGTTGAAACTGGTGATGTCACTGGTGACGTGGGTGGTTGTTGGGCTTGGGTTTGGGATGAACTGGGGTCAGGGACTGTAGCTGAGATTGTATCTACAGAGGTAGGTGATGGTGACGTAGATGGCTGGGTGGGGGCATTCTTACAGGTAGCACTGTTTCTCAGGTGAGTATCTAGACGCTCAAACTTGATACCACACTTTGGGCAGGGCATTTTCTTAGCCTTGGAGGTGTTCTTGGAGAGAGTCTTCTGTGAAAGAAGATGGGTGTAATCCCTTCCTTGCCTTTGAGGGCATCCTTTCAGGTGGTTCCCTAGTCTGGCAAAGACTTGGAGACAGAAGGGACAGGCTCTAGAACCATTGGGTAGGGCTTGTGGGTCCATGCTTGAGGTGGCAAAAAGGTGTTAAAAGTAGTAGCCTCCAAAACTGCTGAGCTGGTTG
This sequence comes from Ianthella basta, assembly GCA_964019415.1. Taxonomy (NCBI): domain Eukaryota; kingdom Metazoa; phylum Porifera; class Demospongiae; order Verongiida; family Ianthellidae; genus Ianthella; species Ianthella basta. Next base: position 5,518,975 of record OZ025880.1, on the reverse strand, counting down.
AGGGATGTAACTGATGATCTCCCAAAAGAGTACTGGGGGACTGAACAACAAGTTCCACTAGACAGAAATACTGAAAAGTAGCCTAGAACTCAGTTAGATCAGAGCCAACTTCACTGCTGATTAGAGGCCTTCCACCATTTTATTCGCACCTCTCTCTCTCTCTCTTTCTCTCTCTCTCTCTCTCTCCCCTTTTCGCCTGTTTCAGGTGGTCCACCTTCTCCTGAAGCCTTTTCCTGGTGCCTTGCAGACCCCCCTGCACATTGCAGTCAAGCATGGCCAGGTGGAGTGCCTACGCTTCCTCATCCAGTACGGCTATGCTGTTGACACGAAGGGCATGAGTGAGACCTCCCTGCATGAGGTATTCCTGTATAGGAAGCTGGATGTGGTGCGCTTCTTTCTGAAGGTAGGGGCAGACATGTTAGCTCTCAGTGGGCTGGGCTTGGCTCCACTGGATGTGGGCAACCAGTACACAGACCCTCGGTCTTCCCAGGACCGGGAGAAGGTGCTGCAGGGTAAGCTGGCAGTGTGCGTGTTGGGGGTACTCGTGCCATTGACGTGTGTGTGTAGTGTATCATTATGCTCTGTTGGCACCTAACCTTTAAAGTGTACATGTTCACTGCAATGGCTATCCAGCACTGTGTCATGATGATCAGTGATTGTTGGGCACAGTTGTGGCAGAGGTCACTGATTGACTGGATGCCTCCAGGGTTTGTTCTAGCTGGTTGCCATGTTTCCTTTTGTCGTCTCACATCACTGCCCTGTATTGTAGTCATGTGACCCCTACAATTCTGTCGTATACCCCTTTCACACATGGTGTAAACACTGAATGGAGAAGATCTATGGGATAGCTCTAGTGGTCCCGCATGCTACTGAGAACAAATACATTCCAGCACCTCAGTATCCTGGACAAATTGTCCAAAGAGGTTACTTTTCAAGAGAATGCTCTCAGTTTTTGCTAGTATTTATGCTGGTCGCCATGGTGATAGCTAGAACTATGAATTCACGTAGACTTGGACAGTGCGCTCACCTATAGTACATATGCTTATACACTCCAAGTTATGTACAGTAGCTCTACATCTTGCCATCAGTTTCTGCTAGCCATTTGGTGAGTGGAGGTGGTGATGGATTAGGTGCACCCAGCCTTGCACTAGTAATGTTTTTGATTCGGTAGAGGCTCATAGCTGCGATTGTAGATTTAGCAAATAATTAGATGAGCAATACTGCAGCTTGAAGAAAGGAGGGTCGCAGGACGTTTCGGCTCGCGAGCCTTTGTCAACTGCTTACAGTGAGGACTGAAGTGAGTGACTGGCTTATATACAAAACAGATGACAGTAGGTGACAGGTGTTGAAGTGGCAAAGTAATTGAATAAACATGAGTCACTGAAAGATTGATTGAATATACATGAGGCACTCCAAATAATTAATTGAATAAACGAAGCGGAACCAATTCAGCAAGCACACCATTGCCGTTTTAAGCCCAAGGGAACTAATTCAGTGGGGGAACGTTTACACCATGACAGTACACAACATACAGGCTGGGGCTCACTTTGCTAGTCTGAATAAATTGAGGAGGCCCCTAATATAATCTAGGAAGCAGTTATAGATTTCTTTGACATTGCATTATCATACCACTCTGCAGAATTCTTCACACCTGGAACAATGAATGCATTTGACAGGAGTAATTTTGACAGCTTCCTAGCTTGGTTTTCAGTATTATTGAAACAGAAGGAAGCAGAAGTACTTGAGGTGTGTCTGCAAGGGTTTGCGCAGACAGATATGACTGAGGCACAAACTGACGAGAGACAGTTATGGCAGGATGAGAAGAGACAGATTCACATGAAGAATGGGTTGTTACTATGTCAATGGCTTATAACTGGGCAAGGTGTGTGCAGTACATTGCAGTGTCAGTGTGTCTACCTACATACATGAGTTGAATGATGTGTGTTCAGTTGCTAATGTACATTTGACATAATAGTAGCTGTTGGGTTTCTTGTCCAAATTAATGGCAGATGGCTCTCAGCAGAGCTGAGCAATACATATTGCCCTTTGTTCATTTTTGCATGTACTTCTATCTTTGTGGTTGTGTTGTATTACACACAGTCACTCTGCCACTGTCTAGTTGGAACACTAGTAGTGTGATTAAGTCAGTAGAGGTATACCCACAAGAGTGTGTGTGTGTGTGTGTGTGTGTTTGTGTATATTCAGTAATGTTCCTTTTTGTGTGTAGATGAGCATTCTTCGTATTTATCTGAGCGGGTACCTGCATCTATTTTTGTATATAACGAGAGCTGCAGTACACTGGTGAATATGCTTCTTCTATTTCGTGTTTGGAGAGGTGAGTAGTGCACTAGTATCAGTTGCACAGGTAACTCAGTAGATTTTGATTAGAGAACATTATCTGAACCCTAGTTTGCTTATGTACTTTTGTACACCTTTTAAACATTCATAAATCCCTTTTTCTACACTTTTCATCATCTTCAAATACTCACCTTAAATGCTTCTAAATTTAGATTGCCTCCTGGCATTTACGTAATTTGGCAACTGCTTGTCACGGTTGTTCTCTTCACCAGCACCAGAAACAAATTACTCTTCGATGTCAATATCCCAAACATCTTTGGAAACATATCATCTCCTTAAAAATGCATGAATCTGTAAGAAAGGCTACTGGTAGCCATTTAAGTTAGGTATGCCATCGCTAAATAGTAGCAGAGAAGGGCTTCATTTTGCAGGAGGCATCTAATTTGAAGAGAGAAATTTTGCTCAGCCTCATTTTGTTGGGTACTTCGGCCACAGGTCTGTGCACGCACTGAATGTTCCTGGTCAGAGTGCACAGGAACAGAAGTTGGCGACACCGTTGCACAGCACTCAAAAGTACTACTGAAGCAGCGTGGAGAGGATACGAAGAGAATGTAGCCTTGTCCTATGGCAAGATTACCACCAGTTCCAATGCAGCTCCCAGCAAGACGCACTAAAATTTAAATTGGGGGCAATTATTTTTGGTAAACCACTTGCTACACGCTTTGATGGCATATGGCATATTTTACTGCACGAGACCCGAGCGCCCGAGGGCAAGTGCAGTAAATGCCATATGCCATTGAAGGCATGTAGTAACTACTATTTATCGCCTGATGACGTCATAGATGAAAGTCACCGCCCGGGTACCAACCCTGTGGTTAGGGCAGGTAAGGTGACAAGCGCCCCTAACACCTCCATATATGGATATATCAATTAGCTATATAAACAATACCTTCCAAAGGTCACCCAACACTTGCGCAGGTGGTTCCAAGTACAGACAAACGCAATAGAACAGTACAGCACAACAAAAGTAAGCAAAGATCTGGCAATGTAAATTAAAGTTACTGAAAGAATTCCTGGATGTTAATCTTGGAGAGGTAATCAACATCAGCCTGAAGGGTAGCTTGCATGGGTTGCTGAAAGTTGGCTTGTACAGGTGTGGCAACTTGGAATGTGCAGTTGTTGAAAGTACACCCATTAAAGCCTGGCAGACTCAGAGGACCTGCTGCAGGCTGAGCAACAACTGGCACTTTCTCAGTGTCCTCCTTTCGGCTTTGGAGTGCATTGCACACTTGCAATTCTTGCAGTGCACTGGTTCTCTCATAGTGCCACAAACCATCAATGGAATGATGCCCACTCCTCTCCATCATTACCTTCTCAGGAATGTTGGCAACAAACATTTTTGTCACACCACAGACGCGAAGGCTGTGGTTCGTCCCAGGCTTATCCAGTTTGCCTTCTTGAGCCATTGTTTTCATCATCTCTGACAGCTTGTTCTTGCCTATCGGAACTCCTGTTCTTAGATCCACATTCTGTGTACGTGTATAGCACACAAGCTTTTTCCCATTGACAGTAACCACCTCTCTGGCGAACTGAGACAGCTTTAACTCCTGATGTTCAATGCCTCCTCTAAGGCAGAAATTTCTGCCGTTCGTTGAGGAAAAAGGCGCAGTTCAGCAGACCTTGAGGGGTGTCGGGGTTCAGTACTCCACTGGCCCAGAACTTCTCCTTATCTTCATCATCAAGCACTTCAGTTTTCTTGACAGAAGTGCCTACTGTATGCCTGCCGAGTGTAGCTTTCGATACAGCGGATCAAGAAGATTCTGCAGTGGACGAAACTCAGGATCACTCATGAGGTTGATGTTGCACTGTTTCTGCAGGCATATATGCCTCTGAATGCCCATCAAGTAATGCTGAATTGTCTTGGGAGGGTAGTGCGTACCGTCTTTCTTTCTGGCTTTGATGCTGAATCTGCACAGCCATTTACATAGCTATCCCTTCTCAGTAAGTAGAAGGCCTTCAGGTACTTCGTCCATGGGGAATGAAGAGTTTCGTTCCCTCTTCCACTCTTCGAACAATTTGACGCACTTCTGAGTGTCTGCAGCAGTGGTAGCCGGTACAAATCCCCTGGTGTGCTCCTGGAAGTCGTCGTCGTCCAGCGTGAAGTCAAAGCACTTGCTCTTCTCCTTGCCCTTGGAAAGCGGTGGACGTTTAGCCATTCTTGCTCAGGAACCGTACGCAACAAATTCAAATCCTACCGCGCTTTCCGGGCGACTGCGCTTTTGGGGCGACTATTCTTGCAGTAAAATAGTTACTACAGGGCTACTATATTGCGTAACTTGTTTATTGTACTCGCCCTCAGGCGCTTCGCGCCCTCAGGTCTCATACAATAAACACGTTACGCCATAGAAGCCCTGTAGTAACTATTACTTACTCACTTCTCAGACATTATTTAAACATGCTGGTTTTGCGCTGAAAGTTGGTGACTATGCTGTCTTCAGAAACGTCAATCTTCTTCCTCCAAAGGCGGTCAATCTTCTTCCTCTAAAGGTGTTCTGAATAGCATTTCTGATACACAGTACACTGTACTACCCTATCCAGTCAATCATACTTCATGAAACCAAACATAGACTGAAAAATATCACTTGAAAAAGGTACAAAATAGTGGCCAATTTAATTGGATCCAGTTATAACTACCATGTGGTTATGTTAATGTTTCATTGTGTTTTTTACGTAAGACGGTATACTATTCTCTGGTCCATCCATTTCGTTTTATTTCATTATGTTTTAGAACAAAATGGTTGCAGAACAAAATGGAGAATACACATGAAATGATTAGGCACAGGCCAAAATGATTAGCACACACTAGTAGTGTTGAAGATGTGACAGAGACATCCAGCAGCAGCTCAACCATTCAAAATTGTGTCTCCTACCTGTGCCCTGCCGTTCATAGTTGCTTCATTCACCTGGACCTGAATTGTGTCAATTGTCTTGTATCATTTTATACACCTACAGAACAGTTCAAGACCTGTTTGTCCGTTTCGTGTTTTTATGAATGAAATGTTAATGTTATTATGTCACATTTGGCACAAGCGGAAAGTGAGCACTGTTTTCTTTCACTCCATGATTCCAATGCCTGTTTCTACAATCTGATTGGCCTGCCGAGAACCCAATAAGCAGGCTACTCTGACCCTACTGTGTTCTTCAGGGTTGCACAATGTTAAGTATTGTAGCTCAGAGATAATTATTAGGTCTTGATCAAGTCTGGTGTTAATAGCTTTTAATGATACATAGGTTCTCTGCTGGGCATTCCATTGATTATAAAGTAGTAGAAAGTGGGCAAAGTATCTGCCCATGTAATGTCAATTGTGTGTGCTTTCTCTTAAATTGTAATGGTTGTGACAGATATCTGTGATGGCAAATCACCGGACCCTGTAAGTTGTGGAACAATTACTCTACCATTTCCAGCCTTGAGACTGCAACTACCAGATGGTGAGTGTAATTGGATGTCTTCTGTCGTTGCTTGCATTATTTCACAGTGCAAATGCCCTTTCTATTGCTTGCTCAGAAGTCAAGAATAAGCTGAAATCACGGCTCAGACTAGGTATGTAAATTTGTGTTTCCATCTGTGATTGATCCATAAATTGTGGTGGTGACAATCCTGTTAAGTGACTATTGCTACAGCATTTCTCAACAAATGCTAAGATCACAGCTCAACCACAGGATCATTATTTATGTGGCAGTAGCTGGAAATAGCCGCTTTTAGCGGCATTTTGAACCGACATAGCATCACTCTCTGTTCACTTATGTGAAATTTGAACAACGTAAATGTTCTGTTTCCATAGTAAATGTGGGTTATCACTGTGGTGCAATTGTTATGTACCTCAGTTTGAATCAGAGGTGAAACACAGAGGTGAAGCTCATAAACTACCATGTGTATTCTAAATTTTGTACACTTTGGATAGCAACCCTTCGTCATTAGTAGCGTAATACACAAGATGTCAGTGGACGACAACTATTTACGTAGTATTTGGATGATCTTTGGAGTAGGGGATGAATGTTAGGGGTGTTGCATGCTCACAGAAATTTAAATAGCCGCCTTATATTGGACGGTGCAAACAGCAATGCATGGCTACAAGTTATGTACTCAGAGAAGAGGTCAACCACGCCGGAGTCCCATATTCTTGTTGTGGAGCTTCCCGTGTTGCAGCCCTCCCTGGTAGTTTCTGGATGACTAGCCAATGAAGTGAAGTACCTGCCATTCTCAGCATAGTCAAGGAATAGCCATCTGTGCTTCCCAAAACACTTGTACAAAATACAGTGTTGAGAAGACCTAATGTATTGATTGTGATGTCTCTATTCTCCCACAAGTCCTCTTGCACGTCTCAAAGGTTGAGCCTGCTTCTTCATCATCCCAACTTTATTTACAGTCAACAATTTCATCCTGCCAAGCAGGCCCTGGTGTACTTGTATAAATTGTACATTCATCTGGACCAGAATTCCAATCTCTGGGTTTCCAGATTTTTGAATGTGTCACTGCAAGCCGGCTATAATTTGTTACAGCATATTGGCTGGGTAGTGGGCACTCATCTAGTAGTAAGCATGACAGGTGATTGTTCAGGTCCTCGTTGCTCAGCATTTCAATCTGCATAGCAATCCCCCTGTGCTCATACCACAAATTCCAGACCGTCAGTGGTCACTAGTGGTCTTCCAAGTGTTCTTAGGAAAACATGGGTTGTTATCTGTGCGCATCTGCTTGTTCCAAACAGGATAGTGAAGCGCTGTGTGTTCAGTGCTTTGGTTAGTGCATAATGTTCATAGTCACCAGGGTCCAGCTGTGATTGACTGCTGCAGGCTATTGCAGCTGTCCTTCACGTTCTTCAGCACTTCAGTTAGTTGCAACTGAATTCAAATGTTCAAATTCTGCTATTCTGATTGGTCACTGTCCATTTTCTTGCCAGTGACGCAGATACTGGCCATTAGCTGCGCTTCCCACATATCTCACTCATTTTGCTGAACTTCTCCAAGTCTACCTCATTCTGTGTTTTTGGAGATTTTGTACACTACATAGCTACTTCCCTGACAAGTTATACAATGAATCCAGAAAAGGACTGCTGCAATAATTTCTTCCTGTTCTTCTCTACACTTGCACAATACATAGTTGGCTCGTTCGGCAGTTGTGACAAGTTACTTAACTCCTGAGTTCATTTGCACTGCACACCTTCCTGACAATGCACTAAATGGCGTCATCCAGAAAAATGGCCTCTGCGGAAATTCTTCCTGTTCATTGCTGTGCTGGTGACGCATGTCACTGATTTTTCAAACAGTTGAGACCATTTATAGTGGGATGAAGTGTAGACAAAAGAAACTGTTATGTTTCATGATGCTAATGCATAAATGCTGCTAAGTACACTAAAAATACAGAGCTCTCCATGAATATATTAGAATCCATCTAACTCTTAGCTCCATTTTTTTTTTTTTAATGGGAACATCAGCTATAGACAACATTCAGTACAATTGTAAATATATTGTAAATATATTGTTAAAGAGTATATGTGATTTGCTAAATCAAGGATAAAGTCAAGCACAATGTCAACTTGAGTTTCATTGCTCATGATAACGGAACCTGTCCCTCACTGACTGTGAGGTCCAGGGCTTCGCGATAGGTGGGGCTGGGGACGAATCCAGCAATAGATCTTGTGCCCCTCAGGCAGGTGATTGAGGATCGAAGAAGAGAGAATCCCAGGCGGCATCTGATCCACCCAATTACGTGGCTGTAGGGCTGGTCCCTTTTCCTGGCGAGCATGGAGGCAAGGCGTTTGAAGAAGACTGTGGCTTGTCTTCCCATGCCACCGGAGGTGGAAAAGACCAGAGGTGTAAAGCTCCCACATTCAACTTCACGGACACGTTCGTCATATTGTCTTCTTTTCTCCATCTCATGTAGGCGGTAGCAGCTTTCTAGTGGGTGTTTGAGGTTAAATGGGGCGAATGGGTTGAAGACCCGTACATCAAAGAATGCCCTTTCTGACCTCTCCCAGAAGCCATTGGCGCTAATGTCCAGCCGTGCATTATCATTAGTGTTTGCTGTCCGTAGTTGAAAGCGTTCATCATTGAGCTTTTGAAAGCCCGGCTCCAGGCAAGTGTCATAGCACACGTGAGAGAGAAGCTCAGCAGTCAGATCCCGTATCTCATTATGACGGCGGATGGGGAAAGCTCCTCTATTGCAGCTTAAGGCGTGTTCCACCGAGAATGCATTCCCACAAATCAGTTGATTGGTAGGAATGGTGGAGTCCAGCCGTACCTGAGGAAGACTGCATCCCTAAATGCTCTCTTATGTAAGGTAAAGCCCATGTTCTCAATGGGCAGTGCAGTCAGCCATGTGGAGGCACCTTTCTCTCCAGCAAGAGACAAGGATCTTTGCTGGCTCGCAGTGAGGACTTCCTTCAGATCATCCAGGTCGTCATTCTGTTTCTGCCATTTCTCCCTCCTTGAGATGCTTCTCTTTTCTTTCAGCTGCTGTTGAGTTGAGGTGTTATACTGTGTGCTCTGGTTGACAATTAGGGCAGCCATGACAGATGTAATTCGATCTGACGTTTCGAAGTCACTGAGAGCTCTCGCGACAGGGTTGAATATTCCCATACCACCCATGCGGCAAGGCAAAGCAAAGATCCTTCGCTCCTCATCATTGATTTGTCTCCCTATGAGTGCAGGAATGAACAAATGTCTGATGGCATCTTCCAGGGGTTGCATCAGATCAGCCGTGTTGGGCACAGTGCGTAACAGAAAGTTCCACCTGCTGCTCAGACCCTTAGTCAGGGCTGAGTAAGCAGCATGGGGCTGGCTTTTTGCAATTTCAGAAAGCTTCTCAATCTCACTCTTCCACTTCTCCACTTTCTGCATGACATAACTCTCGACAAACGATCTGGTCCCCAAAGCCGCTCCTAGATAACGTTTCCCTTCCACTGTTACATTCACACCTGTTCCTGCAAACAGCCTTTCTGCTGCCTCAAGGTGCTCTTCCTTCACTACCAGCCATGACTTTTCTGCATTGGGATAATAGCCATATTCTGGTCCTATGGTGTTCAAGTTTGACCACCACAGCCTGATCTGATCCAACCTCCCCCCAGCAGTACCATCGTCTGCAAACCATACCTGTGTTGCATCAGTGTTCAGCTTTTGGATCAGTGGGAGGATGCCCAGTGCATACATTGGCATGGCTAAGGGATCGCCCTGAGTTGTCCCCTCTTTGGAGTAGATGACTTCTTCGCCAATGAACAGTGAGGACTGCTGACGGTACGTGTTGGTAAGAATCCGGGCTAAAGGAGGGCAGAGGGTGTGGATGTTAATGAGGGTGGCATGTCTGTTAAGGCGGTTGAACGCATTGGAGGCATCAGCCAGTAAGACCCCTTGGTTGCCATCGTTACTGAAGACTTCTCTCATGGCATGGATTGCAGCCTCGCTTCCACATTCCTGTCCTGCACACAACTGTATATACCCAGTGGCACGCTGCACATCTTCCTTGAGGATTCCAAGAACGGCCTTCCCAATGGTTCTTCTGACAGTTTCTCCAATTCCAATTCTCTTAGCTCCATTGCATGTAGGATGTGCCCTAGGTGTGGATTATTTTGTGTAGATTATCAATTTGTACATTACTGTAACCACATTTTGTATGATGAATGTCATCTTCACTTTCCCACAAATTTATGTGAATTCTGACTTTTTGGTGTATCATTCCATACTTGGCTTTTCTCACTTTTGCAGCCTTGCAATATGTAAAGGAGAATGCTGACTCGTTGAGGCAATATAACAGTAACGTTGACACTAGCGAATATCACAACAGTAAGTGATGATTTGTACTGTAGGTCATATGCTGTTTGAGTGTGTGTAATTCTATGTATGTGTACTCTTCTAGAAAACATAGCACTTCAGAGATGCCAGGGATTGTTGCAACGTGCTTACCGGATTGTCAGTAAAGAGCAAAAACTAAATTACTACTGTGCCTCTGATGAGCTTAAGGACTGTATGGAAGTTCACACAGTGATTTATGAATGTTCTCAGTTATTGAAATCAGTCATTGATCTTAACACTGGAGAGCTTGAAGTTGACAGGTAAGGATCTGATGTACCATACTATTAACAATATGTACACTGTATGTGAACATAAACTATCTGTAAGTATAGGTGGCTCTAGCCTCGTTCCCAGGCCGTCCAAGTTAATTAGCGCGGGGGCGGAAAGGACGGCCTGGGAACCACTGTTTGCGCATGCGCAAAGATTTTTCAGCAAATAGCTAGCTTGTAAGAGCTTCAGCTCTAGTTATTTGCCTGCCTTGTCTTAGAGAAGACGTACGGCAAGGCTGTCACAAAGAGCGCGGCTTCTGGAAGCTTGCTCGCTGTGGATATCCCTTTGCACTCGCATACGTAGCAGCTAGCAGGAATGGCTAAGCTTACAATAGCAGAGAAATGCTATTTTGGAGCGAAACGGAGACTCAGACAGGCTCACATGTATGCAATGGTCGGAGCACAACCTTACCGCGAGCCGTATTAGATCCAGACAGCGTTAGTGATACTGCTTTGCTCCCGTCAGTCCCGTGCGCAGTGTTTGAAAATCACTGGCACCGGATATCGAAGCATCTCGGCAAACTGACTAACGTCGGTAATTTTCTACCCAAACTGGACCGGTTCCAACTGTTCTGAGCGTTTCCCAGCTGTCCATTTAATGGTTCACCTATACTCTTCTACACGTAGATTACGGGAACATATACGAAGTTTTCCGGCGCCCCCCCAGTTTTGGGGGGGTGCGGGAACAGTGATGCCCAGGCCGTCCTTACCGCCCCCGTGCTAATTAACTCAGACAGCCTGGGAACGAGGCTAAGGTGGCTCATGTAAGGGGAGCAAGTGTGCCTTCATTCATGATTTATATAGGAAGGCTTTTGTATGATTATATAACAGTGAGATTGATGGTACTTGATTTGTATAATTATACAAATTTGATGGTACACAATAATGATTGAGGTAACCGTTGCCTTGTGCTGTTTATTATGGAGCACACTTTCGTGAAGAAGCATTAGATAGTTCATGGGCTACTGCCTCCCAGTTACTACCTATATGTGAAATGCTATGCAAGCACACTTGTGCCCTTGTTAGTTAGTTACTGGTGGTAACATTACTCCCATGTGTTTTGCTCTGTGTTTGTATAACAGGTTTGAAGAGGCATATGCTAGAGTAAGACAGTCTTTTGCTGACATCAGGAAGAATGTTGAGCGGTGGCGTGATGCAGTGTTACATTCAGTGAGTTCATTGTTTAAATCTGTTATGAGTGTAGACAGTACCAATATAACAGATTAATTAGACATGCAAACATACTTACTGTACCTTGTACAGTAGAATTGTTGGCACTTCCTACGTATGTGCCTATGTTATACATGGGTTTAGAGCTAGAAGAGCCATATTATAGCAACATAGGGTGAGGTGGTATGAGTAGCTTGTAAGTTGATGATCGATGCCATTTTAGCTATGCTCGAGAAGATTGCACTGGCAGATGATGATGTACATGTGCTATACGAAGGCTTCACTTCACATTGCAGAGGATACAATGGGACTGCGCACAATGCTTGCTGTGGCTTGCCATCTGCTTCAGGCTTAGCCTCGTTTCCAGGTCGTCCCAGTTAATTAGTGTGGGGACAGAAAGGACGGCCTGGGCAGCACTGTATGCACATGCACACGATAATCCATAAAATATTATCATATACTATGTGAGCAAGTGCACGGAACACGAGATAATATTATGCAGCATAGCTCAACATGGCAGTCGCCGCAAGTGTTCGCTTCCTTTGCAGGAAATTTTGACCGAGTCAAACTCCAAGCATTCCTTTGCGCTGCTTTCTTCATCAAATTTAAAGCAGTACTGGCCAAAGCTGGCTAGCGAGCTCTTGCAGCTTTCCCTGACCGACGAAGAAGATCTTCTGAGGCATTTGTGCAAGAGCTGCAAAGCAAAGGTACTGTCAATGGAGGAGAAGCTACAGAAGGGGCGCATGCAGCTTAGCACACTCTGAAGCTTTTGGAGGAGAAGAGCAGAAGCCAAACAGTTTCAGGAAGCAGACAAAGGATACCAGCAGTGTCCCCACACGGTCACTGCATGCCATTCTGCAAAGCGGCAGTTGGACTCGCTTCAGAGGCCTTTCTTCTCTTCTCACAATGAAGATCTTTCTGTAGGTAATCAATTATGTGTATAATTAAAGAAACTTTAGGGTCCACTTCCTCCTTCGATGATATCAGCGAGTGTTTCCCTCTGGTGTACAGTACCATAAAATCACAGGCAGACAATGTCACAATATCATAGCAGACAATGTCACTATATCATAGCAGGCTAGATGATTAGTTACAGCATATTCAGCCAAAAGCAAACCGATTCTTATATATCGGAGAGCTGCCATGCTGACTTTCCGAACTCATCCAGGCATCCAAGGCATTACATACATATTACAGAAAATATGATGTTTTCTGGTGCCTCCCCCCACCCCAATTTTGGGGGGCACCAGGCTGTCCTTTCTGCCCCGCTAATTAACTTGAATGGCCTGGTAATGAGGCTAGCTTCAGGCTGTGCAGATGGACAGAATGCTGTGGGTTCTGCGCACGAGCACATCATTGTATCTTGGGTTGTCCAGCAGTGTTCCATCTCACAGTCACTCCACTAACATGTTCCACCATTTTTGATCCAGAGTACTAATGGGTTGAATCTACTGTGCCATGTGGGATCCGGATCGAACAGTCCATGTGATCCCAGCTAATTCAGATTCAGCCAAGATCTAACACCTTTTAATATGGGGTAAAGGTCCGTGTGAAATGGGTAATTTATGCGATAAGCCCACCCTCGCATTAGACCTCTTGTGGTAAATGTACTATATGTGAGCCTCATATCCAGGCTGTCTAGCCATGCTAATTATCACAGACAGTTAGGTATGAGTCTAAGTGCATACAGTGCGTGTCCGACTGTGTACTTGTGTGAGCTGTGCACTGGTGCTGATTGGTGAAGACTGCCATACTTTGTCTATAGACTGTGGCCTTGTTCAGCAAGGGATCTTTCAACAGTACTGTTCGTCAATTGATGAATCGCAATGTTGCCACATTTGGAAAGGGAGGCAATGGAGAAGTGGTGGAGGCATTCCAATCTGGACGACGTCTTATTGTCAAAAAGGTAAGAGTTGTCATTTGATTTTGTATATACGTATCTGAGGCACAGTGACACTTGTCCTCCTCTTGTTCCCTTCCCTTCTGTATTTCCTCCATTTCTTCACCCCAGACCCTGTTAAGAGAGTCAGAGTGGTCCATTGCCACAGAAATGAGCCACCCCAATGTGATGCCATGGCTTGCTCTCATCTGTGGAGGCAGATCAGACTCCAAACCTGGACAGATTGTGTCGTACCAAGTCATGCCAAAGATGACTGGTGTGTGGAAAGTGTGGGGCTAATGATTTGGTAGAATCAGAGACACTTCTTAGGTTACTAGTACAAGCTATCTTGCCACTGTTACTGTGTCTATGAAGTAGGTTTGAACCACATTCATTAATAGCCTGATTTGGGAAAGCTTACGTCCATTGGGAGCAGGATTGAATCTCTATGAGGCTGAAACATAGGTGTTGTGAGCAACAACAAATATGGGCAATTTGGTAAGCTGTAACTATCACATGTGAAGGACTATTAGGCAGACAGCATGCTATGCAATGGCCACAATACATACAATCCCCCTTTGCAAACATTCATCTGTTTGGTACATGCATGCTACTGATCAGCAAATCTGGGCTGAGAATGTGCATTGTATTTGTCCATATAGTAGCTGGGCTCAAATAGATGCCCAGGCCACTAATCGGACACATACGGTATTGAGGTGGTATGTTTTATAGAGCAATGCATGCACAATGCAAACAAAATGGTGTTATGGATTAGAGTAAACATGCTAATTTTGCCCTTGTTTCAATGATGTACCGATTGGATTAACACTGGCAGGCACTCGCAGTTTTACAGGAACCCATTTTGCTATTTCTCTGATGCATTAAGTATTGGCTAGTTTTCTTTTAATTGAGAAGCCCATCATGATTTCACTTCTTCAGACCTTCCTCCTCTCCCACTCTCTGCAATACGTTCCTTCTCTCCTTGCAGAGGATCTCTCTGCTTCCATCAGGAAGATGGGAGGCAGCATCCATCACTACATCCTGCAGCTACAGGAGAGTGAGGAGCCCAACGCAGTGCTCTCTGCACGAGCAGACCTGGTAAGGCTGAGAGGTGCTGAGATCTTGAGGAGAATACTCCAGGGACTGGACTACATGCACCAGCGGAATGTGGTCCACCGGGACATTAAAGGTGTGAAAGGGGACCTTAGATAATGTGTGTGTTGTGCTTTGTCACAATGTGCATATGTGGTGTGTTTAGTATGTCTAAGTGAGTGATAGGCTTATGATGCAACGGGCGAATAATTCCTCCTTGCATGAGAATTACATGTTATGTGTTCAACATGTATGTACTACGTCAGTCTATGTGCGTACCTGTACACTGACTGTTCGGCTGTTTGTGAAGCTCTACATGTCTCTTGCCATTCTTTCATAAGAGTTGCACTTATGTTTATTTATTCTCTCATTGTACTAAATTTTGAGAGGTCAAAATACTGTTTCATACGTAGTTGCACAGCCAAATTAACTCTGCAGCACCGTTGATTGTGTCATTTGTACACACACAAGGAATTTCATGTGGTCATCTAATTACGTAAATGCATAGATATTGACTGATGACCACTTGCTATTTCAACTAGTATATCTAGTACTGCTATAGCCTACAGCAAGCTGAGGCACCTACCAGTGCATAGATTTCTATTGCATTATTTGCTTTCTGTCTGCATACAGCGTCCAACATTCTCCTGAAGAAGCCTGTAGACTGCCCTCATGAAGCCGTTCACACCTGCACTTGCCCTGGGGGGTGGCAGGTGAAAGTAGCAGACTTTGACAGTGTGATCCACCTGGGTGTGGCCCGTGACAGAGCCCGTCGCAGGAAGCAACTCAAAGTGGGAAACACTGGGACCTCTGGATACCGAGCACCGGAGGTGAGGAGGGACATGTGGAATGCCACCTGCCTCTGCTTCTGCTTCTAGCTTGGTCATTGTCAGTACTGTGCATCTACTATGTCTGTGCAGTACATGTATGTAGCTTGGGCTTTGATGGCACACTCTTATGCCTCCCCTCCCCATGCAGGTGTTTTATGAGAGCAGCACTTCTGACATAAATGACCCAGACTACTACAGTCCAGCTAGTGACATCTGGAGCTTTGGAGGAGTGTGTCTGCACCTAGCAATGGGGTTCTGCTGTCCCAGAATGCAGTACCAGGTGAGGGAGGGCAGGATAGAAAGTAAAGAGGTGTGGGCCAAAGGTAGTGTTGGCGCAAATGAAAGGGTGGAGGGTGGAACAAGGGTAGGGAGACACCAGTTGATAGGTTGTGCAAAAGGAGTGAGAAGGTGCTGACATGTACATAATTATGGATGTCGTTGGGTTACATAACATACATCATTGCACCAACTACAAGTTGCACTCATACACACACCTGTGCTGTGTTATATCCCTGATTTCAGGTCAGCCTAATGACATTAGCACATCACAGGATGGTCAATATCCCAGCAGCAGAAGCACAAGAGAAAGTGGACAGGACAATGGGGGTCAGTGACTTTGTGTCCACTTCTGTGGCTGTATGTTTCCTTGTTGCATATTGTGAGGTGTATTTCACTATTTGCAGATCTACCACATCCGACAAGGGTTTACTGGAGAGAAGTGGCTAGACATGGTCAACTTCACTGCAAGACCTCTGGAGGTATTCAGGGGGTAATGACAGAGAGACCAGCCTTATACTGGACACACTTATTTTGTATTGATAATAGTGTGTACATAGTAATATGGCAGCTGGATATCTGTGAAATGTGCAATCTTGAAAGTTTAGTCCTGCAAAACCTAGTCCATGTGATACGCTGAGGTTCTGTTTGATAAATGCAAATTTAAAGTGCAAGTGTCTGATTCAATAGAAAATCTGGCGATTTTCTGGGAATTTCTATGACTTACGTTTAGTGCTGTCATGTGTGTTCACCATGCAATTATGTATATAGAAGAAGAGGCTCATTGCTACGTTGTTCAATGTAAGCGAATAGTTTGTGGGCAATATGTAGCAGATTAATCAGTAACTGAATGCAGGACGTTTCGTTTTGTATGCAGCTGACGAAGGCCTTCGGGCTGAAACATACTGCATTCAGTTGTTGATTAATCTGCTATGTATTGCCCACAAACTATTCGCTTACACCATGCAATTGTTGCAAGAAGAACCATAAATCATCTATGCTATGTACGTAGTTTTGATTCTGTGAGTAAAACACTGCTTGATGCATGCATATCCCAAAGCCAACGATACTCCTAACGTTTAGTCCAACAAGCAGCCAATGGGCCATTGAACTTTTTGTACCATGTTCTATTGCTTGAATTCTTGAGAAATAGGCTTAATGTGGGTATTAGCTCTAAGTATCAAAGAGATCCTAATTATTATATGGTCACAGAGAGACTGCGTAGTTGCTGTGTGCACAGACACTCTCTACCACTGATGATCATGCTCCTCTCCCACTTTCAATTAGGTTGACAGAAGCAGGAGACCAACTGCAGCAATGTTGCTTGAGGATCCCTTTCTTGAGCAAGCCAAACATGAACGTGAGAATGACTTAACAGGTAATGTCTACACCAAGTGGCCAAACCATAACTGTGTGATATCATAGCATAGCCCAAAGTGTTGGAACACCATTTGGTGACTTACATGGACATTGTTATGGACGTTGTTATAGTACAATATACTATTATTACATCCTGTGTGCTTCTGTTTGCCCTATAATAGATGATAACACTAATGGCAATTTTCTTGGACATTCATTAACAAGTGAGTATGTACTGCTGCTGTAGCTAGCATACGTAGATTCTGAAGGTTTACCTCTTGACCTCTGTATTGTAGTTTGTTTTACTTCCATTTTGTATAGAAGCAAATACGTAGCCTCACCTGTGATAAGTAGTTGGGGTGGGAGGGCCACTGTTTACATATTAATATTCACCCAAATGTGTGGGAATGGAATCTGACACACCCGTATCTTATTGTTTCGTACAAGTGGACTGTCAAGGTCATGGTACTATGGGCACGAAGGTGAAATGGTACTCAGTGGCATGCCATTTGTTTTCATGTGTGAGGGTACACATAAGGGATGTAGCATACGTAGGAGGGTGAGCAGGGCATCCCCAGGCGATTGCACTCATGGGTCCAGCGATATAGGGGTGCAGGTGTAGGTATGATGTTGAATGTCTACCCAACCATTATTGGACTGCCTTAATTCTTTCAGTGCCTTGTTGCTTGGGTGAATACAAAATGTCACTGTAATTCCTGAGTAGTACAGTTGTGCCCTAAGCAGCAACTTATGCTTCGGTCCTTTACTGAGTTTTTAGGTTGTGTATGCCAGTTTTAGTGCGCACAGCTTGAGTCAATAGTGTGTATGTCTTCCACAACCATATTATTAACATGATTAGATGAGTGTCAAGAAGCTGAAAGCAGCAATAGTGGGGAATCAAAGAGGAAGTCCAGCAAGAGCCCAGAAGGTACAAAATGTATTGCTTGGATTGGATCACAGATGTTAGGTGGCCAAGCTTTCAAATTGTTTCAACAACTATAAATTCATTCCTTGGTGCCAACGTGCCAGTACACATTCCATAGCTGAGCTGTTCACACAAGGCCACGGTATTTGTCTCTAGGCCAGACCACATTGATAATTAGCATCCAAAGTGGAATAAAGTAGAAAAGATCAAATGGTGGAAACGACAGCTGCCTTCGTGCGCATTGCTGCTGCTTTGATCCATCTTGAGTTGCTTTCACATTTGTGTAGTACAATCCCATGTGCTATAATTACATACGTATTTGCAGAATAGAGCTCAATACCAAGAATGGCTGTGCTTGCTTCAGTTTCAAAACGTTGGGTTGTGGGCGTATGTATGTAGTTCCAACAGGCCAGCCTGTGTTTTTCATTGTCACCCAGCTGAAAATTAAGCGACAGAAAGGAAGCTTGACCATTGATTCATGGGATGAGTCATTTCTCTGTGTTTATAAAATTGCATAATATTATACATCTCTAGCTGCGTGGGTTGTTGTGTACGCATGTTTGGTACTATTGTTTGTTGTAGATGACAGCAATGATATGTCGTGCTATGGACTGTGTGCATGTATTGTTTTCCAGGCACAGTGGCACAGCAGTGAAGGAGAGTCAAACCCTCTGGCTCATTGACCTATTTCTGTATGTTCATGTAGCCTTTAAACATTTTATGTACATTCCCACAATTCCCTGCATGGGAGCTGTTTATTTCTTGTATTTTACTTTTGTGCACACATTAATGCCTATTGAGCTCCTAGCCTGGTGCTCTAACTTGTTTCAGGAGTGAATTAATGGGGGCTATATGTAGCTGTATGTGCATGTGTGTGTGACAGAAGACTAACAATTTTCAGATCAATTAGGGTACAGAGATTGTTGACTCTGGTCCAGTTCCCCTCTCCCCTCTCTTTTCTGCATGCCTTGTTTATTTCTCAATGTTGTTTTTCATTTGCATAACCATAGTACATAGACCAGGCCATCTCCAGTAACAGCTTTAATAAACTGCTTTGCATGATCATGCTATGAATGTTACTCAACACGGGTCTAGGAGTGCTTAGCGCAATCAGATGTCTGTTCACAGCAGTGCAGACAAATAAGTTTCAGCCAGGGTTAGCCTGTGAATCATGCAGAAAGACATCCACACTTATGCCGTTTGCTGCTTCTAGTCAACATTCTCCACATGCAGGCTCTCGATTGAACTGTATGTTGAATCACTTATCTATCAACAGTACATAGTGCCTCTACTATATAGTTCACCTAGTGCACTTCATATATAGCATGCACATAAATTATAGCTATGCTGTACTTCTCACATTTCAACAACGTTAACTTTACTATTGAAAAGTGCCCACAAGCATATAGGATTATAGAGCATGCCCAGTTGCATGCATGCCATACCCATATATTATAATTGAAATGCATATTTTGCATGCAAGCATCATCGCAAAAATGCCTATGGTCGTTCTTCTGAAGTGACTAAAAACTTATTGTTCATTTGCATAATTACCCGGTGCGCAGTATGCGCAACAGGGTTAAGTAATCGGGCGCATCTGTTTATACAGTGCAAGTTGCAATATATTTATCTTGAATGGAAGTGGGGGCTGTTTCATGTCTTGCAGCTGGCAAAGCGCTGAAACACTTCCCTTTCTAGTCTCTCTTTATATCTATAATATTTATGCTGAAAAACTAGTCGGCTACTCTCGGTGAAGAGTAGATGGTAAGCTATTCCTTCGTCTTCAATTAATGCGCACCAGTGTAAAAACGCCATTTTCATAGTGACTATATGACCTATAGCTCTCTTCTGAAGTTCTCTTCATGATCAGTTCTTTAGAATTGCTAACTCTCCTTATTGGTGCTAATCTGTATGTGTGGCATACTGCTTGACAGTGCATGACTGCTTCTAAACTACTGCATGTACACCAATCACTTAGCCTTCCTCCCCTCCCCAGCCCCTCTCCTTTATCCTTCTCTTTTGTTGAAACCACAATTAAGTGTTTCACTAACATGTATACATGCAAGAGCAGCTGTGCATTCATTATACTACCCATCAGTATGCTATGATTATACATGCCGGTGAGCCCTAAGTGAAACAACTGCATGTATACAGCTCATCCATCTTCTAGGATGATTAATTAATTAAGGTGGTAGGTGATCAGCTGATGGCCATCATGAGACTCTAACATGTAGCTAGAGCTGAGTAGTGGATGGTCAGCAGTATGCACGAACAGGTGAGTACAGTGTATGTTTTTGTGTGTGCAGTTGTAGTGTAGTACACTTACATAAGGACTTGTGTGTGCATGGACATAATCTGTAGTACCTTTTAGGTATACAATCCGTACAATACAATCCGTTTTACGTATACATGCAATCCTTACATAATATTAATGGTACCATCTTCCGGCCATCCTTGTTTTGCTAGTGTATGCTGTGTGATATGCAGTACAAGCTCACACATGCGCAGTGTATACATCTGTACATGAACATGCCATGCATATGCTCTTTTATGTCCAATGACTGTGTTACATAATTATGCTGAATGTCTCAACCTTCTACCATTTGTTATTTTATCTGTCATTTTCTTCCTCATCCCATGTATATACACACGCTGTAGGTGATCCTCTCATGATCGAGCTGATTGGATTTGATGTGATGTTGGACAGTAACCTGAAGCCATAGATACTTGAGGTATGTATGTACATATATGTATATGCTACAGTATGTTATCAGGTGTACTGGATTTATGTAGGAATCAAGCTTAAGTGTTGTCCTTTCCCATCTGTCTGGGTTGGAATGCTCTGGAGTTCAGAGCTAGACTGTACAAGTGATTCTCTTCTATGTATATACGCTTCCCTTCTCCCTCCTCCCATCCCCTCTCCCCCTCCTCCACCATCCCCGGCCCTCCCCTCCCTGCCCTCTCTGCTGCAGCCTTCACTCCAACTCTCACTAGACATCAACATCAAGGAACAGCTGGTGAGGGAGGTGCTCAACCTTAAGCTCACTGGGTTCACACTGCATGCCCACTAAGGAGACAAGTGGAGACTTGCAAGAACATGCATACGCACTGTCTTCACTACACGTCATGAGCACACTGTCTTGGCAGTGCTCAATGAAGCACAGTGTGCATGTACGTTCAATTCTGCATTCTCTGCCATGTAGGAGAAGTTCTGGAATTGGACTGCGCTCTCTTTTCTCTGAGGAGAAGACCAAGATTATATGGATCTCTCTTCATGCACCACTCACATGCACAATGTCGTGTATACAATACGTACATACACTGTATGTACCCATATGTGAGATGTGTGATCTAACACGACACATCTTGTTCCCTCCCTCCTCAGCATGCTCAGTTTGTCCAGCGCTCCAGTCACAGTGCGTCTGTGAGTGATGCATGCACACTCCTGTGCATGCTATGTACATTCAGACACTACGTATGGCTTAGTAGGCGTGCACTGAGTTATTGCACAGCATGAGAAGCTGCATGTTCCATGCACTGTTCCATGCAGTCAGTGTGTGATGACTTCATTATAATAGTGTAATTGGTTTTGTGCCCTGTCTCATGTGCATACACACATGCATACCTGTGTCATTATACCTACACATGTCTTGAGCTGAACAGTGTGTTCCTACTTGTACTTTCCCTGTGTGTGTGTGTGTGTGTGTGTGTGTGTGTGTGTGTGTGTGTGTGTGTGTGTGTGTGTGTGTGTGTGTGTGTGTGTGTGTGTGTGTGTGTGTGTGTGTGTGTGTGTGTGTGTGTGTGTGTGTGTGTGTGTGTGTTGCCAATGTACTGTTTTGACTTTCTAGACAACCTGACAAGTGATGACCTGAAGGTCGATCCTCTTGGAACAGATCGAGGGTGAGGTGCAGTTTGATGGGTGACTTTATGTGCACACAGAACTGCATCACCTACCGACATGCTCAATTTGCAGTTTGGGCTTTCATTTCTGGGATATATATTGTGCCTCTGTGATGTACCTGTAATACAGTATCTGTAAACACACGCTTTGTCTGTATATTGTATGTGTATTCTCTCCATACTGTGAATTTCATGTATGCATTTTTATGTACATATCATGCATACAGGTGAGGAGGTGTGGTGAGCTGATCAGGATATTCCCTTCTCCTTTGTCACTCAAGTACCTCAAGTTGGTTGAGGACCAGCTGGTATCATGTACATTAAATTTTACATACATAATTATACGGTTGTCCAATGTGTGTGCAGATGGGCATGCAGGTGTGCTCCCTTCGTGTTTGCTGTACACACATGTGCTAATGTTGCATGTTGCTGTAATACTGGCAACTCTGTTTTGTGCTCTGCAGCGCTACTACAACCTGCTGTTGAATGCTTGGATAAGACGGTACCACAAACAACATAGCAGAGGTCAGTAGAGGCAGTGAAGAGTGACACGTGACCTTCACATATATAGTTCAATGCACACATGCCCACACATCGACACACATGGACATGTTTACGTACAGGATGTTACAATATACAGTTAATGCTTCAGTTTACAGAATGCTCCAAGTAAATGGCATTCTCTTCCACTGTAAAAGGGCATGGAGGCATTGTGAGGGTAGCTAAAGTTACTACAGCTGCGTTCTTGCCTATTTATGGTCTCCACCATATCTAAGAGATAGGGTAAAGACTGCAGTTTGGTTGAACGCAAACTCCTGCTTCAATGTTTCGCTATTCTACATATATCAAACTTGGAAGGCTACATCACAGCAATATGGGAGTGACCTAAGGTGCTGGCACCTTCTCCACTGGACTCCTGTAGAAAATATGAGTTGGCATAAGAAAATTCTGTTTCCATGGAGTTTTACAGAGAGAGAGACTATGGATTCCTCCCAATTAAAATTAGACTTTTTTATCAATTGCTCAATTTACAGACGACACACTGGAAATCCACCCAAAGGGTGGGTATCCAGTTGTGTAGTGCTTCTAATTCCTGAACCAAGGTGGTATTTAATCTAGTATTCTGGTAGGAGATGAATGAATAAACAAAACAAACGTCACCTGGTGTGAGGCCATGTCCTCATCGTACCATGAGAAAAGTGAAAGGATCACTGACAAGAATGTGTTTTGTATTCAGCTTGCCCAGATTACACCTAAATATGTACGTACATGTACATGAAAGTTGGTACCTAATTCTGCATAAAGTTGACAAATTGCTGGCAGCTTATTACTATGCTGGAAGGCCTATTTGGGGAGTTCCGCTCCTCGTCACTGCACTGGGCAAGCAGCATCCAGACTCACACACCTTACACTGTGGCAGAGACCAGGCAAGGAGCTTGTGTAGCCATGTTCACTTATTGCATGTGTACCTGACACCACACAAACAGTGTATGTGAACAGGAGTGGGTTGAATGGGTTATAAACCCAAATTTTACCACATTTCATTGTGCATGTTAGAGAGATATTGTATTACATGTATGCTTGTATTCCTGTTTTCCTCCTATCCTACACCTCTGCAGGTGTCTCCCTGCTGAGGGAGCTACAACTGAAGAGCTTGAGGGGAGTGACACGATCATGACACATTGATGGAGGCAAAGGGTCTGTCATCATATCATGGGTGCATGGTCATGGGATTCACCTAACACAGCCGTTCACACTTTCAATTCGTGCCGCCGTGGTTTGATTTTTAACCCATTGCCCTTAGATCACTGTTTGGATTTCTGTGGAAATGATGTCACTATAATATCGATGTATGATCATGTTCACATTTGCATGCTGCAGGTAATTATAGCTAGCATAATTATGCATGCAGCTGTACTATAGTTTGTAGACAATGATATGATTAAGACTACCCGCTGGCTGTCTGAAATCCACTCATATGAATATCATTAATGGAGCATAAAGTGTAACGTCAGCAAAATTGGGTCAATCGCTGGTCAGGCGAGTTCGGAGAAGGTAGGTAAGGAGGTACGCTTATAAGGGGTAGCGACTAGAATAGTGTGGTGTAGCCGTAAGCCATGCAAGCCAGATCTAGACCGTCTGTCCTCTATCGGAAGCTCTGAGTTCGAGAATGTGTGCTACAGGTCCAGAACAGGACGGATGGGGCTAGTCAGTGTGTCGTGCCAATCTATGTCCTGGCAAGAAAGGCTCGGTGCGCGTGTTGCGTGAGGTGTTACGTCCTGGATCAGGTGCATTATCCGGACCAAGGTTAATTTTGCAACTGTGAAGTCATAAGAACATAACCGTAATTTTAATCCTAACCCTAAACCTAACTGTAGCTAGCGCCCAAGGCTAAGTTGTAGCTAGCGCCCAAAGCTAAGTTGTTGTAGCTAGCGCCCAAGGCTAAGTTGTTGTAGCTAGCGCCCAAGGCTAAGTTGTTGTAGCTAGCGCCCAAGGCTAAGTTGTTGTAGCTAGCGCCCAAGGCTAAGTTGTTGTAGCGAGCGCCCAAAGCTAAGCTGTTGTAGAGGTACCCAAACTAAGTTAAGTTGTCATGATGCCCAAGGACATCACAATTGCAAAACTTGTCTTGGTCCGGATAATGCACCTGACCCTACGTCCTTCCTGTCCATGACGGAAGGTCTTAAATCATAAAAGGCTGAACTCATGTACTAATAATTACCCCATGGCTATTGATCCGGCAGCCGGCTCAGCAAAATTATATAAAACTAGCAGGAAAGCCCGCCTTCGGCGGGCTTCCCTGCTCTGGCGCCCCCACGACGGCTGCTGCACAATAGCTACTCCATGACAGTGTGGCTTATGATTGTGTGGGTATGCCAGCCAGTAGGCTGCATTCATAGCTATGCATGCATGTTGCAGGCAATGCTGTGTGTAGCATGATGTGGACAGAGAATCACTCAGAATAAGTGGAATCATGCATGCACTGACAATGGATATGACATCAAAAATGGAACTGAAGAACAATGTATGTGGGCATAAGATGGGTTTGGATAGGTCATGCATGGTACTGTGCCAGGTCAAAGTGTGATGAAAAGTCACTGATTGAGCTATTATATCCCACTTTGGCTTGGAACAGTACCATGCATGTACTGTCCAAAACCATCAAGACATGTTGCTCACCTGAGTGTACTTAGGCTCCAATACTTGATGTGCCCACACAGATATACAACGGTGGGTAGAAGGTGCAAAATGTTGCCTACAGATTGTTAGCTATCATTGACTTGATGCAAAAGCAGCAACATGCTCACAGAAGAAAGAGGTCTATGATGTTGCTGCATTGTAGACTCATATTGTAGCTGATGTATATCAGAATGGTGCCATAGATAGTGTTGGCTACAGCTCTGTTGTTTCACAGAAGGAAGAGGTTTCCCATGTTGCCGCATTTTAGTCTCATATTGCATCTGATTTACATCAGTATGGTGCCATAGATAGTGTTAGCTGCAGCGCTGTAGCATGGCAGAGCGCGAACGCTCTCCCTTTGGCATGGTGCCGCGTTTGAAAAGGTTAAGTAACCGGAATCCCGTATACGCAGACCGTAAACGGACGAAAAACATGGCGTCATTTTCCGTAACGGAGGGAAAACGTGCGGCGCTCTTCGCAGGCGCAGCGAATCATCTTCCGTCTACCCCCCCATAACCATCACCATGCAGTGCTCTGTAATGATCCCGAGTTTCGCGTCGATCGCGTGCAAACTGCGTGAGGAGTTTGCGAACAAAGGATTTGAGCTCTACCAAATTATATATAGAGTTTAACCCTAACCCTAGTACTAAATAATTTATACAGGATATAATATCGCAACCTACAGTGTTGTTTTATACTATTCTGCTGAACTAGCTGCCGGACCAATAGCCACTTCGTAATAATTATTTGTGATAACAGGGAAGGAGTATAGGATTTCACTACAAATTGTACTGCGAAATTGCCTCTAGCTATCGATGGTGGCACCACTCTAGTCAGGCTTGCCCCAGTGGAATTTTGTCGGGGGAGGTGGAAGATGGTATTATGGCTGGACCAACCTAGCAAACCATCCACTACTATTAGTTTGGTGAAGATTGGTGAAAAATTGAAGGAGGAGTTTGTGCACAACGAGACGCGATCTTTTCCCTATCTCTTAGATATGGCGGTGACTGTAAAAGTGGCAAGAACTCGGACAGAATGACCTTAAACCAATTTTCGGCTCGGCGAGGTTACTCACAGCACGCCTCCTCATAATCCTACCAAGTTTCATGACGTTTCGTCCAGAATTGAAGGAGATTATCCCGAACAACGAAAATGTGCGTTTACTTACATTTATTATATTAAGATGTCTATTTTAATGCAATATTTTGTGAGGGAGCTTAGGACGTCTTTGTACTGGTTTTATGCTTGTTCAACCTGTCCAACTCTAAAGCCTGGTTTGTTGGAGTAGGATAAAGAGAAGCTTGGTCTTTAACAACCAGAGAACAAGCCGGTTGTTGTGTTGGCACCGCCACATAGAACTAGCCTTTAGACGTCAAAATCGCATGTTGTGCCCTACCGCCTCCCCAAGCAGAGCCGGGAAACTGGAGCTGCCGGCTGCGCGGAAATAGATCCGTAATGATAACGCCATCTTGTCTCGTTCCAAGACCCTCCTCCACCATTATTTTTTTCCTTTTGAAAGTTTAATATTGACTTTCATCTGACCATACGTTTATCGGTCATGTATCGGCTGGATGTGACATGATCCCACGTTAGATGTCATGTTTGCCGTTTATTTACACACATGTGCGTGTAACCCCCATCTGCATGTTATGCATCCTGAAGCTTGTTTTTGGAAATCACTGGATATTATGCCTACCAGCCTGCAACAAGTATTGCCAACTGTCTGAACTGCACATGCTGAATACAACTACCACTAACCTCTAGTGGGATTGTCTTGATGAATAAAAGAAATTTTAATACTGAACCTGGTGTTCTTGCAGCTAGGACAACTTCATTTTATCATTCTAGAAGGTGATACATGTAGGAGATTTCACAAGGACTAATTGCATGCATTAGACTAACGTTGACCATGTGTATGTTGTACGTCTGTCATTCCTACAGGACATGCAATGTTGTTAGGAAAGAACACAAACATCAAGGATCAAGAAGGATTTGATGGCGTAATACCTAGTAAACGTGGCAGTCCTAGACTGGGATGCTCACCATCAAAACACATGCTACAGCGGCAGTCAGATTACAACAGAGTTAATGTAGTTAAATTACCTGAAGGAAGACTACCTGAAGGACTTTCTCAAAAGCTTATTGCAAACTCTCCCAGTACTGGTCATAAAGAGAATTGTTCAGTGCTTTCCTTGCCCAGATATGGGCCTAGGGATACAGAGCACTCATTTATGCTTCGAGGTATGCATGTGCAACATCAATCGTGATATTTAGAAATTGGAGAATGTACACATGCAGAAAACTGGATTGTTAGTTGTAGGGTGACATTCCCCGTGTGCACTATGCTGGCTTTGTGCAGGTATAGTTAGTATGATGCTTCATAGGCAGTATGTATAATTATGCATGTTGGGAGGTCAACCAGACTTGAGTGGTAAAGTGGGTGGTCCAAAGGAGAGTTCTGAGGGGCTAGTTAGTTGATGCTGCATCATTAGCAATTGTCAAAGCTGTTTGGACTGTTACACCTTCACAAATAGTTAAGGGAGAGCTGCTGAGCCACAAAGAATGTGATTTATGTGATGTATGCTACTTTCCACCAAGGTATAACATACTTATTGAGGACATAGTACCAGTGCCAGAAGTGGATTGTGGTGTGGCAGTATGTTTCACTATAGTACACCATTGGTTTACATGTACTGTACTAGTTTTGTATTCTGTACTCTACCCAGTCAACTCTATCTGGAATACACTAGTGTACATGTGTTATGTTCCTTGTTCTCTGCATTGTTAGGGATTGAAGTAGACGGAAGAGTAAAAGAAGAGACAGGCAATTATAGTATGTGTGTACAAATGAAATGTGTTGTTTGTTTGTCAGTTATGATAACATCTCTCTATGGAGCAAGAAACGTGTGTGCATATCCTGGACACACACACACAGACAGACACTTTCGGCTTTATATATTAGATGTATCGACGGAAGTATTGAAGAAGGGGAATTTATGTTGTTGTCCTTTTGCTTTGCCTCTCTCACGCTGGAAGAACCGATGGAAAGACTTTGAAACTGGCTTCCAAATGTCACTCTGTGCAGAGCATAGGCATCTTTAGCCTTAGAAAGTAGTAGAACAGGCTGCCATAGCACTTCTGGTCCAAAGACTTGCTGAAATCAGCAATATATCACCCAGCTAGTTTGGCAACTTTGTTCACACGATGCCTTCATTCATGGCTGCTATTGCCGAAGATCTTCAGTTCGCTGTCTCAGAGAAGTGAAAGGAGCCAAATAGAAGCAGTGAGCCCTGCTAATTCTTTATGAACACCTTTCTTAACCGTCTTTAACTATTAAAAGCGTAAGTGTGCGCAGTTTTCATTTTATATTACGTGGTTCATTTTCCTGGGTGATTGGTTTTTGTGTGCATGTTTCTGTCTATGTGCACGCATGTGTGTCAACTGTGTGTGTGTGTGTGTGTGTGTGTGTGTGTGTGTGTGTGTGTGTGTGTGTGTGTGTGTGTGTGTGTGTGTGTGTGTGTGTGTGTGTGTGTGTGTGTGTGTGTGTGTGTGTGTGTGTGTGTGTGTGTGTGTGTGTGTGTGTGTGTGTGTGCGTGCGTGTCATGTACGTCTGGTGACGGTGTGGGTGTGTGGGTGTGTGTGCTGAGGTCACTGCAGTGTATGACACAATGTCATGTTTACCTGTCGTTAGTGATCATGACATAGCAGCGACTGAAGGGAGCAAGTATTTCAAGTTGGGGCGGCAGCCACATGAGCTTTTCTAACTCGAAAAACTTGTTCTCTGCTTGTCATTTTCCCTACTTTGTTGTAGCATAGTTAGCAATTTTGAAGGCACAGCTGTGGTAGAAACTGACAGCACGGTTTACATATACAACAGATTATGTACTAGACTAATAAGTAATCCCATACTGCACAGTGACCATATCTTATGGTGCATAGAGAACATTACGATAATTCTGTTTGCCGGTTAACTCTCTTCGACGATATTGCTTGTTTATCTGTGAATATTTCCAGTTGATGGTTAGCAGTTAACTGGTAACTGATAATGGTTTCCTCTTTTTTACCTGTATTGTTCACCTGCACAAAGTATTATTATATAAAATAGGGTTCACCGTTTACGCAGCAACATTTGGAGACAACGCAGACAATTTGAAACTCTATGACTTGGTGACGCTAGAAGACGCTACCACATGGGATGCTTGAAGACGCTACAGCTTGGAGACACTGCAACGAGTTTGAGAAAATGGACAAGATCATCATTAAGTACCACGACAATGGATTGGTGCACTACAACAACAAGGAGTACCTGGAATTGATTTCAAAGTTACAGAGGGATTAGAGCGCAAAAGGAAGTCTAAAGATCGGCGAGTCTGTTACACTGAAGATTAAGTCAAGGATTTGGAAGCCGTTTCATCAATCCCACTCCTAGTATCCTGTTGCTTCTCTATTAACTTCCAGTACTTTTAGAATGACCTTTCTAAATGATCTATGTATCGGCAGCATTTCTCTCTTGTAACTGTTCCCCAGAAGGTCATCCCTTGGATTAGCTCATCCTTGTTACGTGGCTTACCTGTTCTCATGAAATGTTTCAGTTCATGCCATAAGTTCTCAATAGGGCTGCAGTCAGGGCAACTGGCGGGTTAGGGTGCACTCACACGACGTGTTGACATTCACGACTACACATTTGGTGATGTTTGGTTGCAGCACTGAAGTGCTCAGATGGCGTTCGTCTGCGTGTCGCTCGCTGCAAGTGGCCAGGGTACTTTGATTTTCACGCAGTGTCCCTCCTCTTGCCGAGAGCATTACATTCCCAAAAACCTCCCTGACTAGCAACTGTCGGATGAAGAGACAGCAGACCAGACGACGATGACGAATCCTCAGCAAAGCCTCCCGGAAGAAAGGATAGTGGAAGGCCACAGCATGACTATAAGACATAGGGAGACAACGCATCTCCTCAACACCGCTACATGATGTAGCAGGACAGCTAGCCGCCGCGACTTCACCACCATGATCGTGAACCCCCTCGCCTGCTGATGTCCACGGCTAGTAGTAGTGAGGCCACGATTTGCTCGCATTTAGGTCACGTGTTCTCTGTTGCCCAGTAACACGCTCCCATGGTCGCAAGGACGTTGCTCTTGGTCGTCGTGTGAGCGCACCCTTAATGGGGCATTATCTAATTGGTACAACCAGTTAGATAATGTTGCATATGTATATTCAGAATTTACCCCAAGATGAGTTGTTTAGGATGTGAATAAATTAAGCACTTTTGCACCTCTCTGCAATGCATGAAAGCAGAATGCCATTCTGGTTATGGAAACTAGCAATGCACATACAGCGAGCATGTGAAGAGATCAGCAAGCACGCAGCTAGCCATACTGTGACAGGAAGAGTGTGTATGTAGGTACCTCACTTGAAGCGCTGCATGGTTACAGATGAATAATTTCGCTTGGGCTGTGTGCACAATGAAACTCTGGTCCACACTTTCGCACAAAGCTTCGGTCTCCTTGATAGCTTCATTGTAACTAGCTACCTCGCTCTAGATAGCTGTAATCCCAGTTCTTCAACACTTATGTTGTGAGCGCACACACTGTCTACTGCAACCAAACATTCTGAGACTCCTGCTGTGCAAATGAAGATTGTTCTCCACTCTGAATCAGGAACAAAGTTGGTTGTTGTTTCCATTCTCTCCACACTTCACAGGGTTGGTTGGATTCCTGCACTCCTAGCGCATGACACAGCGCAGCTACTGACCCAAGTTGTGTACAAGGCCTTATGTATGAACGTGAAGGGCAAATATCCGAGCGCCGGTGGCAATCCAATAAGTACAGCACTGGAGCGGGTGGGAAATTTGTCTTCCCCGTATATTAAGATACCCCAATGCTGCCATTTTGTTGTGCTCGCATGTACGTATACCGTTATGGTAACACAGCAGCCAGTTCACCTAGAGTGCATAACTGTGCTCAATGTTCTGCACAGTCTTCATCTAATTTACAGAAGGGGTATATATTACTTAGCACAATTATTAATGTAATGTAGCTATAGTTCTTTGGATATGCAAAAACTGTACAAACTATATACGTATATATAAAAACTATAACTATAAAAACTATATATGTATCAAAATTCCATTAGAATTATAAGGGATTTAGAAATGGCTAGCAGAAAAAGCATAGAAACATGCAACAGTAACTCAACACCGTGATAAGCCACGTTTCCATGGAGTTCACCCTGCATTCCTAATTTCCTTGTACATCTACATGGACACAAATTTGTAGCTAGCTAGCTAGTCCCATGCATTCACCTGGAGCTGAATTGTCTCAATTGTTTTATTCAGCGCTAAATGTATCAGTAGTTTTTATGCACCTGCAGAACAGTTCTAGACTTGTTTGTCTGTTTTGTGTTTTTTATAAATGAAATGTTAATGTTATACTGTCACATATCATACCAAGCAGGAAAGTGAACACTGTTTTATTTCACTCCATGATTTCTATCCCTGTTTCTACAATCTGATTAGCCTGCTGGCATTCTTGCAGACAACCCAATAGCAGGCTAGTCTGACCCTACAGTGTTCTTCAGGTTCACACAATGTTAAGTATTGTAACTTGAATATAATTATTTGGTCTTGATCAAGTCTGGTGTTAATAGCTTTTAATGATACAATAGGTTCTCTGCTGTGCATCCCATTGATTATAAAGTAGTAGAAAGTGGGCAAAGTGTCTGCACATGTAATGTCATTTGTGTGTGCTTTCTCTTGAATTGTATTGATTGTGACAGATATCTGTGATGACAGTTTACTGGACACTGTAAGTCTTAGACCACTTTTTCAACTAACACTGGATTTGAGAAAGCTACCAAATGGTGAGTGTAATTAGATGTCTTCTCTCATTGATTGCATTATTTCAAAGTGCAAATACCCTTTCTATTACTTGCTCAGAAGTCAAGAATAAATCGAAATCAGGGATCAGACTAAGTATGTTTTGCAATGTTTATGTTTTCATCTATGATTGCATGGTTCATAAATTATTATCGCATTCCGTTAAAGTGGCTTACTACATAAATGGATTGGTGCTAGAGCTGGAGGAAGAAAATCCAAGTCCTGTACCCAAGTCGTGTACGAGGACTTATGTGCCTAGGTCAAGGACTAGGATCTGAGTGCCAGTGGCAATCCAAAAAGTACAGCGCTGGAGTGGGCAGGAAATTTGTTCTCCCCCTGTATTAAAGATACCCAATGCCGCCATTTTGTTGTGCTGGTATACCGTACGTTCCACGGCGGCCGCTTCATCTAAAGTGGCATAACTGTGCTCGATGCTCTGCACAATCTTCAGCTAATTTAAGGAAGGGGTATTAGTCAGCGCTGGTATCAATCTGATATAACCATAGTCCTTTGGATATGCAAAAACTGTACAAACTAGTGTTTAAGAAATTCCTTTAGAATTAAAAGGGATTTAGGAATGGCCAGCAGAAAAAGCATAGAAACAAGCAACAATAACTCAACACCATGATGAACCACATTGCCATGAAGTTCGCTATGCATTCCTAATTTCCTTGCAGCTACATGGAACTAATTAGATAGAAATTTGGGTCCACAAGGCTCTACATGCTGCTCTTCACATGAATAACCATACTAGTATGCTCCAGCTTTTAAGAGTACATATGTATGTATGTGCTATATTTACCTCTGATCACGTCCCAAACTGGATAGAATTGTTTACATATTGGCTTTACTCAACTCTGCAGACTTACGATTTGAAAAGAATCATGGTGACTCCGTGAGGAATGGTAATGGAACAATACACATAAAAGATGAGCAATCCAGTACGACTGATATGTACGTAGATCATATGTTGTTTATGTGCTTGGAAGTGTGTGTGTACTCTTCCAGGGAGCAAAGTACGGCTGGGATGCCTGGGAGTGTTGCAACAAACTTACCAGATAGGCAAGAAGAACCAAAATGTTAATTTCCACTGTGAGAATGACGAGCCTTTGAACTGTGAGGAGATGCCGGTTGAAACTTGTAATCAGATGTTAAATTCAGCTGTCGATCATAAGACTGAAGGGCCCACAGTTGACAGGTAAGGGTCTTAGTGTTAATAATTCCACATATGTAGTGGGTTATTATTGTTATTGTTTGGGTAGTGAGGGTGCACTGCTAAGCATAAGTGCAACAGCAAGTCAGCATACAGTGTTCAGTACAAGTATGTTTGGCAGCTGCTTGTTTTGACATTTTCTCTTGCTGTAACTACAACCCATGTCACTGTGCAATGTAATATAAGTGAGTTTTGCACTGAGGGCAGTTTATTTACCAGTTAATTAGGCTATGTTTGAATGCTATGGTACAGTGTGTGGAAAGGTAATGATAATTCCATTTCCTATCCTGGTATTGTGGAAAATTGAAAGGTTGTAAATTCGTCAATTATTGGTAGTTAAGTACTGGACATTATAGCACACTAACTGGTAACGATTGCCATTTACCAGTTAATGGTTCTGCACCAACTTACATATATAATGTGTTCCATGTATAGCAAAATTGATAACAGTCAGTTAAGATTTCATGCAGACTTGAATCTTGAGTGAGGGCAATGTTGTATTAAGGCTATACCTTGCGTGCTGCCTGTGACACTGCACACTATTGTGCTGCTCTGACTTAGAAACAGAGAACAGGCTGCTGAAATCTTTGTTGGTATAAGTGACCGACAACCATATCAGCCTCAGTCTTTACCGTGACTGCATACACATTGCTCGGATTGCTTTCTTTCTGCTAACAGCTCTTCTCTCACCTCTGGTTTGTGAAACTCATTGGAGATGTGATGATTCTAGCCAACTTTATATGTGAAAACTGTTATTATGCTATATTCCTGGTGGTGGGAATATTAGTTGATTGCTCTCAAAACCACTAATCTTCCAAAATCAATCCCCTGTCAATATCTCCAGCTATACGGTGTGAAGAAATATTCTTGTAGAGGCTCATTGCCAAATTGTGTAACTCCAAGAGGGGAGAATAGTGAGCAATTCACATAGCACATAAACGGAACGTTTTAGTTTTGTTAATCAGATTAAACAGCCAAAGAAGGCCTTCTGGGCCAATTAAAATGTCCTGTTGATTACTTTATATGCAATGTGAATTGCTTCTTATTTCTATGCAAGCACCTTGCACCCTTGTTATTCACTGGTGATAAATCACATGCATATTGCTCTATGTATGTATAACAGGTTTGAAGAGGCATATGCTAGAGTAAGGCTGTCTTTTGCTGACATCTGGAAGAATGTTGAGCAGTGGCGTGATGCAGTGTTACATTCAGTGAGTTCTTTGCTGTAAACTGTTTAGTAGTGTAAATATTACCAATATGGAGGACATGCAAACATGCATTTGTAGAGTGGAAGACATGTTTATTGCCCAATGACATCATGTATGAAAGATGCCACCACACCACTCTTTTTGATATTGGAGTGCAGTGCATAAGCGTCAGTGTCTATCAAAGGCTGTAAAATCTGTCAAACTTCTTAAGCAGTATGAAAATACTTACCACAACACTGCAGTACCATTCTGAAAATAGTATCTAGGCCTTGCATTCATTGTATGCAGCGGATTGAGGACGCTGCCATCTTACCTTCATACCTCTGTGGCAAACTTGGACAATCATTGCATAGTTCAATCGTGTTTCCTTCTGGACAATGTCCTGTGACACGGTATCGTTTGGAAACATGGCATGCCTTCATCCTTCCATTCATTGAACAGCCTTAAACACTTCTGAGTATTGTCAGTTGCATTCTTCACACTAAAACTTTGTTTATACTGCTTGAAAGTGTCATCATCATTATCAAGCTTAAACTGATTCTTTTTGAAGTGGTAGAGAAACCGTGGCATCTACTGGAAAGTGCTTGGCGATGATTCACATTAATTTTTCTCCACTCAACACCAAAACTTCATGCACCTTTAGGCCGCCTATTGGTGATCGAGCAGTTACTACAAGTTTTGTGGGGCATAACGTTTTTACTGACCACTCCCTAGGGAAGTGCCCAGTCTACAACACTACATAATCCACAAAACTACATATATATGTACGTAGGGAATACATGTGTACTATTTTGCCCAGTATAATATAGTGGGCAGTTATTTTAGAGCCACATACTGTACAAGGCTAGATTCTGTATATAGCAAGACAGGGTGAAGTTGATGGTTGGCGATGTGTCAACAATTAGTAACTGCTATATAAGACTTTTAGTAGAGAGATATGTGTACTTATCCTCCTACCAGACGTTTTGCGGGCATGTGTAATAAAAGCATCAGGTGCATACCCAGCCTAGCCACTTCCTGTAGTTGTCAGAGATAGTTTGTGTGTGATACTAAGTCAACTTGTGTTAGCTGTGTATCATGTGTCTGGGATATGTTCGTGTGGTACCGATTAATGAAGACTGACATATGTTGCTTGTAGACTATGACCTTGTTCACCAAGGGAGCCATCAATAGTTCTGTTCGTCAATTGATGAATCGCAATGTTGCCACATTTGAAAAGGGAGGCAATGGAGAGCTGGTGGAGGCATTCTACTCTGGACAGTGTTTGATCATTAAAAAGGTATGAGTTGAAATGGGGAGACTGTTGAGCAATTTCATGTGCGTAGTATGGAAGTCAGTGTGAAGTAGAATGCTTCGGCGACAGAGGCCTTCTTCCTAGCTGTTAGTGTAAACAGCTTTAGACTAACAGCTATAAGCAAGGCCTCTGCATCTGAAATGTACTATTTTTCAATGACTTTAATCATATGTGAAATTGCTCAACAGTGGCCCATTTCAAATTCTACAATGTGCATAGTAATGATCCCTTACAGTTCAGTATTAAGATATATACGTAAGAGTTGTTTATTGACTGTACATGTATGTATATTCGTACTTGTGAAACTGGGACTTTGTCCTCCCCCCCTCCATTGCTCCAGACCCTGTTGAGAGAGTCAGAGTGGTCCATTGCCACCGAAATGAGCCACCCCAATGTCATGTCATGGCTTGCTCTCATCTGTGGAGGCAGGTCAGACACCAAGTCTGGACAGATTGTGTCATACCAGGTCATGCCAAAGATGACAGGTGCGTGAAATGTGTGAGGATTAACCTTAGTAACTAATCTTAAGACCAAGTCAGGGGAGAACTGAACTGAACAAAGACTAAGGATATTGGATATTCTGTCAACCCCTTTATAGTTGTGCTCAGCATACAGCACTGTATGCTTGGAGCATGTAGATTGCAGTGATTACCAATTTGGACATCTATATGCAATGATCCAGTGTTCTTACAGTCCATATGAAACTTGTATATGTACAGAGTGACTCCTTAGTCCTGAGGCCTATGTGGCTCAGATAGAAGAGAGCTGTGTAGGAAACCCAATCAGTATAGCTATGTTATGCAATATAATTGTGTTTCCATACATTCTTACAGTAAACCTCTCTTATTTCTCACATATAGCTGTCTTTCACTGCTGACTGTCTCTCCATCTCTCCTTGCAGAGGATCTCTCTGCTTCCATCAGGAAGATGGGAGGCAGCATCCATCACTACATCCTGCAGCTACAGGAGAGTGAGGAGCCCAACGCAGTGCTCTCTGCAAGAGCAGACCTGGTAAGGCTGAGAGGTGCTGAGATCTTGAGAAGAGTGCTCATGGGACTGGACTACATGCATAGGCAGAGCGTGGTCCACCGGGACATTAAAGGTGTGAAGGACCTGACATTGTTTGTGCATGCATGTACGGATGAATAGTTGTGGGTATGAACAGAGGTTTATGAGTTCAATGAAATGGGATTCCTACATGCCAACCGTTTTGTGATGTTCAGCACACTTGTACTTGCAACTTGCTCATTTCTTTGAAGTAAATTCTGTAAATACAACCACTGTAGTATTTCCATCAGTTTTGCAATTTGCATATATAACGTATCACTTCTGGTCTAGATAACCATAACATTACAGATTACAAACTCATGTGCCATAATGTTTGCTTCCCTGTATAACAGCCTCCAATATCCTCCTGAAGAAGCCCGTCGACTGCCGTCATGAAGCTGTCCACACCTGCACCTGCCCTGGGGGGTGGGAGGTGAAAGTGGCAGACTTTGACAGTGTGATCCACCTGGGTGTGGCCCGTGACAGAGCCCATCACAGGAAGCAGCTCAAAGTGGGGAACACTGGGACTTCAGGATACCGAGCACCGGAGGTGAGGAGGGACATGTGGCATGCCTCTGCCTCTGCTTCTTGGTCATTGTCAGTATTGTGCATCTGCTATCTCTGTGCAGTACATGTACTTAGCTTGGGCTTTCATAGCTTTGATAGCACACTCTTATGTCCCCCCCCCCCCTTATGCAGGTGTTTTATGAGAGCAGCACTTCTGACATTAATGATCCAGACTACTACAGTCCAGCCAGTGACATCTGGAGCTTTGGAGGAGTGTGTCTGCACCTAGCAATGGGGTTCTGCTGTCCCAGAATGCAGTACCAGGTGAGGGAGGGCAGGATGGGAAGTTAAGGAGGTGTGGGCCAAAGGTAGGGGTAGAACAAATGGAAGGGTGGAGGGTGGAACAAGGGTAGGGAGACACCATGCAGTTCATAGGTTGTGCAAAAGGAGTGAGAAGGTGCTGACATGTACATAATTATGGATGTCGTTGGGTTACATAACACACATCGTTGCACCAACTAGAAGTTGCGCACATACACACACCTGTGCTGTGTTATATCCCTGCTTTCAGGTCAGCCTAATGACATTAGCACATCACAGGATGGTCAATATCCCAGCAGCAGAAGCACAAGAGAAAGTGGACAGGACAACGGGGGTCAGTGACTTGGTGTCCACTTCTGTGGCTGTATGTTGCCTTGTTGCATATTGTGAGGTGTATTTCTCTATTTGAAGATCTACCACATCCGACAAGGGTTTACTGGAGAGAAGTGGCTAGACATGGTCAACTTCACTGCAAGGACTCTGGAGGTATTCAAGGGGTAATGACAGAGAGACCAGCCTTATACTGGAACACTTATTTTGTATTGATAATAGTGTGTACATAGTAGCATGGCAGCTGGATATCTGTGAAATGTACAATCTTGAAAGTTTAGTCCTGCAAAAACTAGTCCATGTGATACGCTGAGGTTCCGTTTGTTAAATGCAAATTTAAAGTGCAAGTGTCTGATTCAAATGAAAATCTGGCAATTTTCTGGGAATTTCTATGACTTATGTTATATGCCGTCCTGTGTGTTCACCATGCAATTGTTGCAAGAAGAACCGTAAATCATCTAAGCTATGTACATAGTTTCGATACTGTAAGTAAAACACTGCTTGATGCATGCATATCCCAAACGTTTAGTCCAACAAGCAGCCAATGGGCCATTGAACTTTTTGTACCATGTTCTATTGCTTGAATTCTTGAGAAATAGGCTTAATGCTGTGGGTATTAGCTCTAAGTATCAAAGAGATCCTAATTATTATATGGTCACAGAGAGACTGCGTAGTTGCTGTGTGCACAGACACTCTCTACCACTGATGATCATGCTCCTCTCCCACTTTCAATTAGGTTAACCGAAGCAGGACACCAACTGCAGCAATGTTGCTTGAGGATCCCTTTCTGCAGCAAGCCAAACATGAACGTGAGAATGACTTAACAGGTAATGTCTACACCAAGTGGCCAAACCATAACTGTGTGATGTCATAGCATAGCCCAAAGTGTTGGAACACCATTTAGTGACTTACATGGACGTTGTTGTAGTACAATACTATTATTACATCCTGTGTGCTTCTGTTTGCCCTATATAGATGATAACACTAATGGCAATTTTCCTGGATATTCATTAACAGGTGAGTATGTACTGTTGCTGTAGCTAACATACGTAGATTCTGAATGTTTACCTCTTGATCTCTGTATTGTAGTTTGCTTTACTTCCATTTTGTATGCAAGCAAATACGTAGCCTCACCTGTGATAAGTAGTTGGGGTGGGAGGGCCACTGTTTACATGTTAATATTCAGCCAAATGTGTGGGAATGGAATCTGACACACTTGTATGTTATTGTTTTGTGTTCATGTGTCAAAGTCATGGTACTATGGGCACGAAGGTGAAATGGTACTCAGTGGCATGCCATTTGTTTTCATGTGTGAGGGTACACATAAGGGATGTAGCTTACGTATGAAGGTGAGCAGGGCATCCCCAGGCCATTGCACTCATGGGCCCAGCGATATAGGGGTGCAGGTGTAGGTATGATGTTGACTGTCTACCCAACCATTATTGCACTGCCTTAATTGTTTCAGTGCCTTGTTGCTTGGGTGAATACAAAATGTCATTATAATTCCTGAGTAGTACGTCTATGCCCTAAGCAGCAACTTATGTTTGGCTCTTTTACTGATGTTGTATATGCCAGTTTTAGTCTGTACAGCTTGAGTCAATAGTGTGTATGTCTTCCACAACCATCTTATTAACATGATTAGATGAGTGTCAAGAAGCTGAAAGCAGCAATAGTGGGAGATCAAAGGGAAAATCCAGCAAGAGCCCAGAAGGTACGTAAAACGAAATGTATTGCTTGGATTGGGTCACAGATGTTAGGTGGCCAAGCTTTCAAATTGTTCCACGAACTATAATTTCATTCCTTGGTGCCAACGTGCCAGTACACATTCCATAGCTGAGCTGTTCACACAAGGCCACAGTACTTTTGTCTCTAGGCCAGACCACGTTGATAATTAGCATCCAAAGTGGAATGAAGTAGAATAGATCAAACGGTGGAAACGACAGCTGCCTTTGTGTGCATTGCTGCTGCTTCGATCCATCTTGAGTTGCTTTCACATTAGTGTAGTACAATCCCATGTGCTATGATTACATACGTAATTGCAGAATAGAGCTTGATACCAAGAATGGCCGTGCTTGCTTCAGTTTCGAAACATTGGATTGTGGGCATATGTAGTACTTCCAACAGGCCAGCCTGTGTTTTCATTGCCACACAGCTAGAGACAGCAAGGAAGCTTGTTGGGCTTCATAACTAGACTGCCAGTACAATTGATTCATGGGATGAATCATTTCTCTGTGTTTATATAATTGCATATATATCTCTAACTGTGTGGGTTGTAGTGTATGCATGTTAGATACTATTGTTTGTTATAGATGACAGCAGTGATATGTCGTGCTATGGACTGTGTGCATGTATTGTTTTCCAGGCACAGTGGCACAGCAGTGAAGGAGAGTAAAACTCTCTGGTACATTAATAACTGACCTATTTCTGTATGTCCGTGTAGCCTTTGGATATTTTTTGTACATTCCCACAATTCCCTGCATGAGAGCTGTTTAATTCTTGTATTTTACTTTTGTGCACACATTTACACCTATTGAGCTTCTAGCCCGGAGTTCTAACTTGGTTGAGAAGTGAATGGGGGGCTATAGCTGTATGTGCATGTGTGTGTGACAGAATTATAACAGTTTTCATATCAATGACTGTTGGCAGTGACCAGTGGTTCAGCTGCCAAATGATCATCTAAAGGTCTAGAGGCTGTTGGCCCTGGTCCGGTTCACTGCCTGTTTTCCCCCTTTTCCCCTATCTTTCTTTTTAGTTCTCAGCATTGTTTTTCTTTCGCATAACCATAGTACAAAGTCATAGACCATCTCCAATAACAGCTTCGATAAACTATTCTACATGATCATGCTATGAATGTAGCTTAGCATGGGGCTAGGAGTGCTTTGCGCAATCCAATGACTGTTCACAGGTGTAGACAGACAATTAAGTTTTAGCCGGGGTTAGCCTGCGCACCATTTGCCAAAGGACATACGCACGCACTCATGCCATTTGCTGCTAGCTTCCAGTCGACATTCTCCACAGGCTAGAACTGTATGCTAAATCGCTTATCCATCAACAGTACATAAGGCCTCTACTATAGTTCACCTAATGCACTTCATATATAGCATGCACATAGCTGTGCTGTACTTCTCACTTAATTTTCAACATAGCTTTACTTTTGAAAAGTGCCTATGAGGCCTAGGATTATAGAGCATGTCCAGTTCCATTATGCATGCCATACCCATGATATATGTATTGAAATGTGCAGTTTGCAGGCAGTGTCATCGATCACAAAAATGCCTATGATCATTCTTCCGAAGTAACTAAAATCTTAGGGTTCATTTATATAATTAGTTTATCATTGTGTAGTTCATCCTCTGGAAAGTATGATGCATGGCTTATAATTACAGTGTTGAGAGCCTATGAACGCAGTCCATATAATTATATGACAATGTAGCTATGTACATACGTAGCTAGTATATGTACATGTCATGCTTCTATACTTTCTGCCCCTGGGAATATATAGTAGTGGTATAGACAATTAACGAATAAATATATAAACAGGTAATGTATGTGCATGTACAGAGTATAGGTAAGATGTTAGATTATTCGTTGTGTAGCCTTAATAATTATTATGCATCTACATGAACATTGGAGGCACGTGCATGCATGCATGTCACGCTATATTATATGCAAGATAGATTAGAATGATACTGGTGCATGATATTCCAATGCATTTTTAGTCTCTATATTGTGTAACGAGAGTTGCATTGGAAGGTCAGAATTGGTCTAGGACTGATGCGTAGCTTGTTGCTGAGTGGTGAGCATAGTGAGCGAAG
Organism: Ianthella basta; assembly: GCA_964019415.1. NCBI lineage: Eukaryota > Metazoa > Porifera > Demospongiae > Verongiida > Ianthellidae > Ianthella > Ianthella basta. The sequence continues at coordinate 5,477,346 of OZ025880.1, read as the reverse complement.
TGAGGCCAATGATTGATAACGTGGTCAATTAAGATTTTGCTATAATTGCATAAATTATATGTAGTCTGCAGATCATGATCAATAACATGATTGTGCACCAAAATTATAAATATGATCCAAGTTAAATAATTTATTATAGTCATGCAATAATGACAAGTATTAATGGCCAGCTGAAGCGTGCACAAATACATGGCTGACAATATAATTATTGCAAGAGAAGAGCAAAAGGGGCAGTTGAACTGCCTTGCATCCATCCATGCATGGGACTCAGCTCCATATGTATGATTAAAGACCCTGGCCATCTCTCGTGTTACAAATGTTTAGCAACTTAAGCTTAAGTGGCCCATGTAGGCCTATTCATGCCCTGTGCTACCCAGAAGAGATTGCATGATGCTTATATGGGCAGTCATATGTATGTATGTAGCTATAATGGCAGCATTATATATAAGATACAGTGCTGTGAGTACGTACAATAATTGGGTTAGGGTGTTAAGATGGGTACTTTGTATTATTTATTACCACGTTTATACTGACCCTGTTCGGTTTAGCTCAGTTGGAACGGTTGATTGTTAACGGCCACGTTTACACTGAAAAGTGTAAACTGAACCTGGCCTGGGTGTTAGACAGGAATAATGATATTCATAATGTTATGAATATCATTATACATAATAACGGTTGCAGTGTTATGTGAAGTTCTCTTTCTAGCCAGCTATTGAGCATGTTGCCGCAGACTTTCTTGTTTTGGGTCAGGTTTCTTGCAGTTTGCTTGCATCTCGTTTCTTCTTGTACTTATTTTTCATAAATTGCCTTGTTCCTTTTTGCTGACTCCAGAAGAGCCTGGATTTCTTCATCAGCCCAGATGCTAATGAGGTGGTGTACCTCTCTGTCTGTCCATCCGCTGTCCATCTTCGTTGCGGAGAAGAATCAGTCCAACGTTCGCGAAACAAGAACACTCGTAGCGCTAGCACTCACCCAAACAACGTTTGTGTACTTCACACGTCGCTTGTGCATCACTTTGGAAACGGTTAGCACGTCCTTGTCGAAACAGGCGCTGTAAATGTTCGTTCGCTAACTAAATTCGAGCGAAAACGCTGGCAAAGACGGCCGTTCTACGACGATTAACCTACTCTGCTCGTCCACTGATCGCTTCGGAATCAGTTGGCACAGTTACGGAAGCGTTCACACTTACGATAGAACCGAACCGAACCGTGCTGACCCGGTTCGGTTAGGTAGTCCCAGCACGGTTCGGTTCGGCACGGTTCGGCACGGTTCACACTACATTTTGTAACCGTTCCCGAACCGATATCCGAACCGAACCGGGTCAGTGTAAACGCGGTATATGTTTTAAATGTCCTGGTGGACTACCACTGCCAGTGTATGAGATGTATAATTATACCGGTATATGCAGGAATATCGTCTTCAGAACTAGGTCAGTTCATTAAATTGCTAATTCTTTTTATTGGGGCTAATCAGTGTGATATGGTGATGGACAGATCAATGACTGCTTCTCAACTATCTTATATGGCTACACCAAGCTCTTAGCCTTTCCCTCCCCTCCCCAGCCCCCTCTAATTTATCTGTTTTTGTTGAAACCAGAAGTGTTCCACTAAAATGTATACATGCAATTAAGCTTAAGAGCAGCTGTATGCTCAGTATACTACCCTTCCATATACTATGATTATACATGCTGGTGAGCCCTAAGTGAAACAGCTGCCTGCATACGGCTCATCCATATTGTAGGATGGTGATCACTGGTGGCCATCAATAGGGCTCCCCCCTCTCCCATGCCTCTCTGAGACTCTAACATGTAGCTATAGCTAGAGCCGAGTGGCATGTGGTCAGCAGTATGCATCATCACAAACAGGTGAGCACAGTGTGTGTGTGTGTGTGCAGTTACAAAGACTTGTGTGTGCAAGGACATGACCTGTAGCACTTTCTACATATACAACCCTTACAAATGATACACCATCATTCTGTACTCATCTTGCCAGTGTTATATAATTTATATATGCTGTGTGATATGCAGTACACATTCTGTACATGTACATGTATACATCTGTACATGAATATGCCATTGCTCTTTTATGTCCAATGTATTACATAATAATTATAATATTATGTTGAATGCATCTTAACCTTCTGTCATTTGTCATTTTATCTGTCATTTTTCTTTCTCATCCTGCATACATGCACTGTAGGTGGTCCTGTCATGAGCTGTTTGGGTTTGATGTAATGTTGGATAGTAACCTGAAGCTGTGGATCCTTGAGGTAAGTATGTACATAAAACTATGTATGTGTACAGTATGTTATTGGTGCACTGGACTTGCGTAAGAATCAAAGTGTTGTCCTTCCCCATCTGTCTGGGTTGGAATGCTCTGGAGTTCAGAACTAGACTGTACAAGTGATTCACTTCTATGTACACATTCCTCCTCTCCCTCCTCCCATCCCAGCTTTTTCCCCCCTGCCCCAACATCCAACTCCCCACCTTCCCTTCCCACTGCAGCCATCACTCCAACACTCAACTAGACATCAACATCAAGGGACATGCTCAACCTCGCTGGGTTTACACTGGCACTCAATGGAAACTTGCAAGAACATGCATATGCACAACTTCACTACACATTATGAGCACATGGTTGTGGCAGTGCTCATTGAAACACAGTGTGCTAGTGCATGAGATACTGTCTTCTCTGCCATTTAGAAAGAGTTCTGGAAGTGGACTGTGCTCTCTTGCCTCTGAGAAGTCCAAGGTTATAGATGCTTTTCCATGTGTGAGATGTGTGATCTGACACTGACACATCGTTCTCCTCCCTAGCATGCTCAGTTTGTTGAAGACACTCAAGAAGGTGAGTTTGCATCACACACATGCACATACACGCACACACTTCACACGTGCACACACACGCACACACGTATGCACACACCAAACAGTGTTGAATTAAAACGGTATGTATCCTTAACCCTCTACACACCTCCCTTTCCTTTCCCTACAGGTTGCACTGTTGGAGAAGACCTTTCTTTTTTATACTTAGGAACTCCATCACTTAGTCCAGTCCTGCCTCACTGTGAGCTGACACAGTAGAGCAGGCACTCACTGCGACATGACTATACAGCATGTGATCAGCCCTCTCCCTTCACATCCTCCCTCCCTTGCACCCCTCACTGATCATTACCTCCCTCTCCCTCACTCTCCTACAGGTCAATTTTGATGAACACCCTAGTGCAGAGCAGGTTGTGGAGATGGCATTTTCCAGATCAATTAGCGAAGGTAACTTTTAGTGATTGTTTACATTTTTACTCATTACCTTTCACAGTTTACAAGCTAATTTCCAACCTAGTCTAGTTCACTGACATGACATGGGGCAATCACTGGAGAATACTAATGTATGCACTTACGTACATGTGAATACACAATGTACATTCTAACCACTATGAAGTGAGTACATAGTAACTAGCTATAGTTGCGTACTGTGCGTTTACTGTCACATTTGTACTACAGTACATTAACTCCCATGAGAGGGAGTGTAATTTGCTAATAAGGCATGAGCAGTAAATGGAGGTCTTGCTTGACTCTATCTATATTCAATTGTGTTGTGTTCAATGTATGCAGTCCCAAAATCCCAGGCTGTGTCGTCCACACCAGCATCTGCAGAGAAAGAACAAGCAGCTGGCACACATCGTAAGTTACCAGTGTACACTGACTCACAGGATCAATGCCCGGTATCAGTTGCATGTGTGCATTATTCTGCTTGCAAACTTGCCTTATGTTGATTGCACATGCAGTGTGTAGTGTGGTCCAAACTATATTGCAAAATAGAACACGATGCTAGGAAAACCCTCCTTGCCTCAGTCTTTTAAGTAACAAGTTTGTGTTGTGCAAATGTATACAGTTCCAAAAGGCCAGCAAGCATCATCCGTGCCATCAATGAAGGCAGCAAAGAACTACTGGCATCGTAAGTTGGCAGGCAATTTTGACTCATGGGATCAATGTCCAGAGTCATGCAATTACCTACCTTGTGTACATAGCTATGTAGACCCAGTTAAATATAATAATACAGTATTGATGGCAGTATCTAGTGCTGTGGAATATGCAAGTATTTATTTTTTTGCAGTCATTGTCGGACACTATGGAAGTCAAAATAAAAACAACTCACAGGCTTAAAGTTGCTATGATGTGGCATGCAAGATTTAACTGAGACATTATTACCAATATGAACAAAGTCGAAAAGATAACATTTGAAACTACATATGGTAAGTAAAGAAGGGAGGAAGGGAAAAATGGCAGTGAACCAGACCAGCACCAGCAACCTCCAGATCTTTAGCCGACCCTTTAACAGCCGGGCCACTGGTCACCGCCAACAGCCACTGATCCATTACCTCCTTATATACCCGATGTGGGCGGGCTCTATCCAGAGCCTCCCTTTAAAACTCCCACACCGGGCACTAACTAATCAGTGACACTCGGAAATGCTAATTAAGATGGTCTATGTACCATGGTGACACGAATGAAAGATAACATTCGGAACTACACACAGTAAGGGAAGAAGGGGGGAAAGGAAAAGTGGCAGTGAACCGGACCAGGTCCAGTTTGCTGCCATTTTTCCTTGGCATAATTATAGCGTACCTTTATACAGACCGGCACCTATACACTGTAGGCGACTATAGACAGGCGCTTATTTGGACGGTCACTATGGTCACACCCACATGCATCCCATGGAAACTTCGCGTAATCGCAAAATACGTCATCGACTGTGTTTCACAAGAGTCATGCATCAGCGGATCGAAGGACAGTTCTGACAGTGATCGTAAGTTATATGTTCGTTTAGAACAAGACTGTAACTAGTTGGTCTCATGTACTAATGTCTGATAACAGAGAAAGGGTAGGATTTCGCTACAAATTGTACAGCGAAATCGCTAATGTGGCACACTCTAGTCAGGTTTGCCACAGTGGAATTTTGTCTTGAGAGGCGAATGATAATGGTCTGGCTGGCCAACCCTAGCGACCCATCCCTATTAGACCTTTGAGAATTGAACTGGCTTGAGCCTATTTCAGGTCTTTCGTCACGAGTTACATGATTTCGATGCGTGTTGCCAATGGCGTAGACCAGCGGTCTGGCTACGTGGCCATGTCATGTGAGAAGTGTTCCTGGCCAAAACCGGTCCCCCAAACCACTGTTGGCAACCAGAAATGGTCCGGTGTCAACTTTTATTAACCGAAACTGGTCCGCTCAGGACCACTTTAGGCAACCATTAGCTACTTGGAAGTTCTGTGAAGTGGCCATGCAGACAAACTTAATGGCTACGATCACTTTGGAAACCTAAAGTGGTTGTAGCCATTTGTCTGTATGGCCACTTCCGACTACTGGCTTTCTCGTCCGTCTAAAGTGGTGTTACAATCCTCTGCTGTCGATAGCCCCATTGTCAGCGACCACCTCAGCCAGTTCATTACTTAAAATGGCAATATATTTGCTCATACTGTCATGCCATCCCTTACTCACTTCTTCTGCTTCTCAGGAAGGAGAATCTAGCCAATGTAAACGATAACACAGTGTCTTTCTTCAGGTTGGTCTCTTGTGGTGTTCTGCACAACAAGACAAGGTGCTGGGAGAAATCCTGCACCAGATTGCCAGCTTTCCCAGGTCTCTTGGCTAACCTTGAATGACTTCGCCTCTTTCTCAAATACTATAGAGATTATTCATTCGCAACCAAACTGAGAGTGCTTGTATTTCACTTCCGACTACATAGCTCTAGCCCAGACCGGTTTTGGCCCTAGTCTGAATTTTTGTTACAGCTGTACACGAGACCACGTCTATTGGTGGCAGTACTAATTTAATCACCGTCTAGGCAGTAGCTGTATAGCTAGCTATTGAAAAGGAGGAGACTCAAAGCATGGCAGTCTTAGTGTGTACGTACGTATGTATAGCCCACCATACGTATACCACTTGTCCTATCCTTCGCTCCAGCTCTCTGCCTGGCTCCTCTTACTAGTAGCATGCCATGCTTGATGGACTACATAGGTACAAACTGTTGGTAAGTCAGGGTAACCTGGAGCGAACCTTGTAACAGCGGAATGGGCACTACTAGAAGCACTTTGCTTGGTTGCTGTTGATAGCAAGTTAGTGCCCCTCCTGACATGTGCTGCCTGAGCTTCTGGCTTCAGAGTCCTCAACTGGTGTTGTCAAATGTGGCAAACATAAGTATTTTGAGTTAAAAAAACTCGTGGGGCGCCAGGGCGCCCCTGAACCTCGAACTACTTGCTAGCAATTTCCCCATGTACGTTCAGTAAATCAGATGGTTGGGAGTACAGTATTGTTGTTGGCCTGAAAGATACATCAAGACACACTAGACCGTTGGGTTTGCAAGAGTTTCAAGTCTCCAGAGTAGCCAGTCATATCCATGATACGAGATTCTTGAGCAAGACACAACTGATAATGATAAATCAATCAACTGCAGGACGTTTCGACCCGAAAGTCTTTGTCAACTGCGTACAGGATGTACGGACAGCATCCTGTACGCAGTTGACAAAGACCTTCGGGTCGAAACGTCCTGCAGTTGATTGATTTATCATTGTCAGTTGTGTCTTGCTCAAGAATCTCGTATCATCGTATTATCAACGCAACTATGAGCCTCTACAATATCAGTCATATCCAGTGAAAGCATCCCTACCAAACTGTCAAATGTTTGCCTACTGCTTTTTGATCTATATGACATTCTGAATGAGCAATTGTTACTTTGTGCCTGGAGGAGGAGTGTGCTGGCTAAAAGGCTACCCTATGATGACTCTTATGAGCGAATCATGGCTATAATTATGTGTCATGATTCATTCGCTGGTCTCCCATTATTGGCCTACGGGTCACTAGAATTCTGTTGTATTTAGGGCTGTACCTCGCAGAAAAACAGTTAAGTAAGCTTCCTACCACAATAATATTACTTAAACATGTTCTAGAAACACTTTGCGTTCTTTGGATACACGGCGAAATCTAAAGAAAGATGGTTTTGAGCCTAGCAAACAGAAAGCGTCGAGCGCGCGGCCATTTTACAATGTCCGTCAGTGATAATTGGAGCTGTATCTCGCAGAAGAGACGTTCCTTAGGGTTTTTATTAGTATCACTCTATTAACACATGTTTATGACCACATTTCGTTCGATTCAAACACGGCGAAACGTCATTAGAGAGGATTTAAAGCTTTGTAAAGATTGACGTGAGCGCCGCCATTTGCAATGACAGAAATATACACAGTGCAAGTTACAATATACACCACTAATCTAAATACAGTGCAAGTTACAATATACACCACTAATCTAAAGTAAATAATATAATATAATATAATATAATTCCCGGGGGGTTAGGCACCCCTCATGAACATGTGATAGGTGTGCCTTTGAAGTATGGGAGATTTTAAGACTTTTAAATGAGGCAGAATTTTTAATTAGGTCTTCGTTCTTCTACAAGCAGCCCGCCAAATCCTAATATAAATGTGCATAGCATAACACTTAATGTATGGTGCATTTATATTGATGCATAGTGGTATCTTGTATATTAATGCAACTTGGCTCGTTGAGACGTGAAACTTGGTGGACACATCCAAGTGGTCCACCTTCCTATGTTATTAGCGGGATTTCTTAATTAGTCTCAAAATGGCCGACATATGTGATGTGTATGATGTATTCAACCAGCCCGGCCCGCTCAGTCATGACACTTGATGGACCTAGCCAGATAATCCAACTGTTCATGTCATTAGCAGGATTTCTTAATTAGTGGCAAAATGGCCGAGAAAAATGAGGTTCATTGCATATCTTACTGACCCAGCCCTGCTAAGTCATGATACTAAGTGGATGAAGTTAGATGACCAATTTCCTCATGTCATTAGCAGTATTGCTTAATTAGTCACAAAATGGAGGCGATGTTTTGAACAATCACATTTTGAAACCAATTTGTAGGCATTTGCCGCTATGCTGGAGCAGAGCAGCACCAACATGTACACTTGCTCACAACTATCCAGCCACAATATCCAGCTACTCACCACCACATAGATAAATACAACCGCCATCATCACCACCACAGCGGAAGTTGCAATGAGCACACCAGTATAATATTATGTGCCAGAGCTGCAAGGAAACAGACCACCACATCAGGCGCTGCTACCACATACTACTACCACCACCACCACACAGTGCAAGTTACAATATTACGGCCACCACATGCATTCTTAGATGAAAATGATTACCACCACCACCACCACATGGTGCCAGTACAATGCATGCATTCAGTATATGCGCCATTGCTCTAGAAAAAACACCACCACCACCACCACACAGTGCAAGTTACAATATCGCAGCCACCACCACCTGTGCCAGTAGAGTATCTGTGCTAGTTGGTCATAGAAAAAGAGGACCACCAGTGCAAGTTACAGTAGCCACCACCACATGTGTCAGTAGAGTATCTGCGCTAGCTTGTCATGGAAAAAGAACACCAGTGCAAGTTACAGTTGCCACCACCACATGTGCCAGTAGAATATCTGCGCTAGTTGGTAATTGAAAAAGACCACCGGCGCAAGTTACAGCTGGTCAGAACCTGCACCGCCACCATTGGAGTGCACGCTGCAGCAAGCAAATGTAACTTGCCTAAGGGCATGCCATTGAATTTCTTCCCACGCACCCTCAATTCAATGGCATGCCCTTAGGTAAGCTTACATTTGCTTGCTGCAGCGTGCACTCCAATGGTGGCGGTGCAGGTTCTGACCAGCTGTAACTTGCGCCGGTGGTCTTTTTCAATTACCAACTAGCGCAGATATTCTACTGGCACATGTGGTGGTGGCAACTGTAACTTGCACTGGTGTTCTTTTTCCATGACAAGCTAGCGCAGATACTCTACTGACACATGTGGTGGTGGCTACTGTAACTTGCACTGGTGGTCCTCTTTTTCTATGACCAACTAGCACAGATACTCTACTGGCACAGGTGGTGGTGGCTGCGATATTGTAACTTGCACTGTGTGGTGGTGGTGGTAGTAAATAATATAATATAATATAATATAATTCCCGGAGGGTTAGGCACCCCTCATGAACATGTGCTAGGTGTGCCTTTGAAGTATGGGAGATTTTAAGACTTTTAAATGAGGCAGAATTTTTAATTAGGACTTCGTTCTTGTACAAGCAGCCCGCAAAATCCTAATATAAATATGCATAGCATAACACTTAATGTATGGTGCATTTATATTGATGCATAGTGTTATCTTATATATTAATGCAACGTGGCTCGTTGAGACGTGAAACTTGGTGGACATATCCAAGTGGTCCACCTTCCTATGTTATTAGCGGGATTTCTTAATTAGTCTCAAAATGGCCGACATATGTGAGGTGTATGATGTATTCAACCAGCCAGGCCCGCTCAGTCATGACACTTGATGGACCTAGCCAGATAATCCAACTGTTCATGTCATTAGCAGGATTTCTTAATTAGTTGCAAAATGGCCGAGAAAAATGAGGTTCATTGCATATCTTACCAACCCAGCCCTGCTAAGTCGTGATACTAAGTGGATGTATTTAGATGACCAATTTCCTCATGTCATTAGCAGTATTGCTTAATTAGTCACAAAATGGAGGCAATGTTTTGAACAATCACATTGTGACACCAATTTGCAGGCATTTGCCGCTATGCTGGAGTAGAGCAGCACCAACATGTACACTTGCTCACAAATATCCAGCCACAATATCCAACTACTATACCACCACATAGATAAATACAACCGCCATCACCACCACCACAGTGGAAGTTGCAATGAGCACACCAGTATATTATGTGCTAAAGCTGCAAGAAGACAGACCACCACATCAGGCGCTGCTACCACATACGTGGAAGTTACAATATTACGGCCACCACATGCATTCTTAGATGAAAATTACCACCACCACTACCACCACATGGTGCAAGTTACAATGCACGCATTCAGTATATGCGTTAACTTATTGCTCTAGAAAAAACACCACCACCACCACACAGTGCAAGTTACAATATCGCAGCCACCACCACCTGTGCCAGTAGAGTATCTGCGATAGTTGGTCATAGAAAAAGACCACCATCAGTGCAAGTTACAGTAGCCACCACCACATGTGTCAGTAGAGTATCTGCGCTAGTTGGTCATAGAAAAAGACCACCAGTGCAAGTTACAGTGGCCCTAGGCCAGCACATGTGTCAGAAAGTAAATGCGCTCAATGGCTGAAGAAAAAGACCACCAGCGCAAGTTACAGCCAGTCAGAACCTGCACCGCTGCCATTGGAGTGCACGCTGCAGCAAGCAAATGTAACTTGCCTAAGGGCATGCCATTGAATTTCTTTCCATGCACCCTCAATTCAATGGCATGCCCTTAGGCAAGCTTACATTTGCTTGCTGCAGCGTGCACTCCAATGGCAGCGGTGCAGGTTCTGACCGGCTGTAACTTGCGCTGGTGGTCTTTTTCTTCAGCCATTGAGCGCATTTACTTTCTGGCACATGTGGTGGTGCGAATGGTGCGTGTGCTGGCCTGGTGCCACTGTAACTTGCACTGGTGGTCTTTTTCTATGACCAACTAGTGCAGATACTCTACTGACACATGTGGTGGTGGCTACTGTAACTTGCACTGATGGTCTTTTTCTATGACCAACTGGCGCAGATACTCTACTGGCACAGGTGGTGGTGGCTACTGTAACTTGCACTGGTGGTGGTCTTTTTCTATGACCAACTAGCGCGGATACTCTACTGGCACAAGTGGTGGTGGCTGCAATATTGTAACTTGCACTGTGTGGTGGTGGTATATGTCTTATATAGTATGGTGAGTGCGCAACAGGGAGAAGCTTCTCAGCAATATCGAGGCCAGACCTCTCTGGAGACTACGCCATTTGTATTCGATAAGCGCCTGCATTACGTCATTGCTCTTTCCGGCTCCTTCCCGGAATCCGGGAACGGGCTACGGCACCGTTGCATTCAATAGACGCTTCTGTGACGTCACAACAGGCTTCAGGGCTGACCAATGAGAATACTGCGCGCCTTTTGGCAGCACGCTGACCAATGAGATTACAGGGAACCGAATTCAAAATAATGCACAGTCAGCAGTTTTTGTTGTGGCCGTGACTGGGTGCTGCACGGAGAGTCTTGAAAACGCTTCTTTTCTAGCAGAACACCGACTTCGCTGCGGACTCGGAACTAGAGAGAGCAATTTTAATCACTTTTGAGAGCTTTCGACCATATCCAGCTGGACTTTGTTTTCGTCATCTGAAGAAGTCGCTCAACCGACCGTGTCTGCGCATCTTCCACGCCACAGTTTCGCGCAACAGAGCCGGACTCAGTGCTCGGTTCATAGAATACGTCCCTTTACGCATGTATTGGTATCTTGTCTAACCGACTTACCTTCGTGCGACGATTTTTAGCGGTCGCGTTTTTTCTTGGAGCGTCAAGATCCTCCGCAGCACTGATTGTCACGGCCACAGTGAAATGGTAAGGCTGCTTCGCCTGACAGTACACACATTTGGCTCTGGTTTTATTATATTCCTTCTTGATATCAGACTTCTTGCGCAATCAGAGCCCTGATATTGTGATATCAGACCTCTTTTCAGGTCTATATCACATATATAGGACCACCTGCTAATGCTTAAATCTCTATAGTTGCGCAATCACCATACTATATATATATATATATACCACCACCACCACCACACAGTGCAAGTTACAATATCGCAGCCACCACCACCTGTGCCAGTAGAGTATCTGTGCTAGTTGGTCATAGAAAAAGACCACCACCAGTGCAAGTTACAGTAGCCACCACCACATGTGTCAGTAGAGTGTCTGCGCTAGCTTGTCATGAAAAAAGAACACCAGTGCAAATTACAGTAGCCACCACCACATGTGCCAGTAGAATATCTGCGCTAGTTGGTAATTGAAAAAGACCACCAGTGCAAGTTACAGTGGCTCCGGGCCAGCACATGCAAGTTACAGCTGGTCAGAACCTGCACTGCTGCCATTGTAATGCACGCTGCAGCAAGCAATTGTAAGCTTGCCTAAGGGCATGCCATTGAATTGAGGGTGCATGGGAAGAATTTCAATGGCATGCCCTTAGGCAAGTTACAATTGCTTGCTGCAGCGTGCATTACAATGGCAGCAGTGCAGGTTCTGACCAGCTGTAACTTGCATGTGCTGGCCCGGAGCCACTGTAACTTGCACTGGTGGTCTTTTTCAATTACCAACTAGCGCAGATATTCTACTGGCACATGTGGTGGTGGCTACTGTAATTTGCACTGGTGTTCTTTTTTCATGACAAGCTAGCGCAGACACTCTACTGACACATGTGGTGGTGGCTACTGTAACTTGCACTGGTGGTGGTCTTTTTCTATGACCAACTAGCACAGATACTCTACTGGCACAGGTGGTGGTGGCTGCGATATTGTAACTTGCACTGTGTGGTGGTGGTGGTGGTGTTTTTTCTAGAGCAATGGCGCATATACTGAATGCATGCATTGTACTGGCACCATGTGGTGGTGGTGGTGGTGGTCATTTTCATCTAGGAATGCATGTGGTGGCTGTAATATTGTAACTTGCACTGTGTGGTGGTGGTGGTAGTAGTATGTGGTAGCAGCACCTGATGTGGTGGTCTGTTTCCTTGCAGCTCTGGCACATAATATTATACTGGTGTGCTCATTGCAACTTCCGCTGTGGTGGTGATGATGGCGGTTGTATTTATCTATGTGGTGGTGAGTAGCTGGATATTGTGGCTGGATAGTTGTGAGCAAGTGTACATGTTGGTGCTGCTCTGCTCCAGCATAGCGGCAAATGCCTACAAATTGATGTCAAAATGTGAAATTGATGTCAAAATGTGATTGTTCAAAACATCGCCTCCATTTTGTGACTAATTAAGCAATACTGCTAATGACATGAGCAAATTGGTCATCTAACTTCATCCACTTAGTATCATGACTTAGCAGGGCTGGGTCAGTAAGATATGCAATGAACCTCATTTTTCTCGGCCATTTTGCAACTAATTAAGAAATCCTGCTAATGACATGAACAGTTGGATTATCTGGCTAGGTCCATCAAGTGTCATGACTGAGCGGGCCGGGCTGGTTGAATACATCATACACCTCACATATGTCGGCCATTTTGAGACTAATTAAGAAATCCCGCTAATAACATAGGAAGGTGGACCACTTGGATGTGTCCACCAAGTTTCACGTCTCAACGAGCCCAGTTGCATTAATATACAAGATACCACTATGCATCAATATAAATGCACCATACATTAAGTGTTATGCTATGCACATTTATATTAGGATTTTGCGGGCTGCTTGTAGAACAAAGACCTAATTAAAAATTCTGCCTCATTTAAAAGTCTTAAAATCTCCCATACTTCAAAGGCACACCTATCACATGTTCGTGAGGGGTGCCTAACCCCCCGGGAATTATATTATATTATATTATATTATATTATATTATATTATATTATTTACTTTAGATTAGTGGTGTATATTGTAACTTGCACTGTATATATGAACATGAAGCCATACGAATACCTAAATCTGAAAACAATATAGGGGCGCCTTTGGCGCCCCAAAAATGTATATATTGTAAGCAGAATCTTCAAAGCCACCAAGGCACTGGAAACTCCAAGTCTGGTAGTGAATGTCTTCGTGTGGTGGCCACTGGTCAGCCTACAACTGAGTGTCCTTTGTTCAACATCGCGGCATCGTAGCATGTCTTAACCTCAAGCTGTTCCAAGTTTAATACTCCATCTGTAATTTTTCTGCATGGCTGCAATTTTGTGTCCCATACACCTAGAAGCACAAGCAAATCCAGGTCTGTTTACTGCACTCTAGCCATGGTTGGGTAAAATTGTATGTCAATTTTTCAGAGACCCAGCTTAATTCATCTGGGTACGCAACACAGAAAATGTTTATGTTCCATGTTACCCGCATGTCCTAACCACAAAGTGTTTCAAGGTGCCCCATCCGTCATTTTTCTGCATAGTTGCAATTTTGTAGCCCATATGCCTAGAATCACTAGCGAAATCCAGCTTTGTTTACTGCACTGTGACTGGGGACAGGTAATGTTGTATATTAACAATTTTTCACAGCTCCAGCTTAATTCATCTGGGTACGAGACACGAAGGTGTTTTTTGTTCCATGTGACCCCATTTTACTTTATAGCACCTTATACTAAGTCAGGCATGAATACTAGAGCACACAGTTGCTTACAGATGCAGCACAGCAGTTCGTAGCTAATACATAATGATCTATATATACTGTCAGGAAAATTGCGCTACTGTGTTTTACATGCATGCATGGTGTGTGGATAATGCTGGTAACTCTTATTCCTGCACAGGAGAAGAATGTCAGCTCCAAGACCAGGAATGGCAGACCGGATTAATGATCATACACTGTTTGGCAATGGTAGACAAAACCGTTCACTCCAAATGGACTTAAAAGAAAGGCGTGGCAATGAAGTTACTCGAGTTGTCTTCCCGAAGGAACATCAAATGTTAAAGTGTCTTGCAGACAGTTCTCTTAGAGAATCATACAACAAACAGGTGAAGAAGATTATAGCAGTCTTGGAGCAAGACTCCGGTGACTATCATGTCACCTCCCAGGACAGGCCACTAGAAGTACTGAGATCTTTGAATGGCAACTTAGGAATAAACAAAATATTCAGAAGTTCGAAGAACTCAGGTGGACATAGAGGTATGTGTTGGTCATGTGTAATTTTTATGAGAGTGAGACTGAAATGCATTCAGTGCACATTGTATTGATGTGTATTGGAATGTGCTATCTGCATTAATCCCGTCCATAATTGTTCTCAAAGTTCGTGGGCTTGACAACATTGTACCTGTGTTATTGTATTGTGAATTATGTGAGATAGACGCTCACAAAGAAAAATGCAAAAATTCCCCATGTGTAAAGTGCTAAACACTGCTGGGGTAGTGTAGACAAGCATTTCCTTAGTACGCAAATCACTTCACAACATTAATTACCCCGTTCTACAGACCAAACCAATCCTGAAGTGTGGGATCAAGTTGATAATGAAACTGTTGCAGCATGCTCCAAAGAAACACCATCTAGCAAGTCTGAGAAGGTAGCCAAAGAAATAGAAGTAAAGCTAGAAGCAGAACAAGCACCAATGGTCAAGAAAGGTATGCACAGGGTCATTGGGTATGGTAATTATGCATGGAAGAAGCCTCATCCCCAGGCCCTACATGTTAATTGTGGGGGAGAAGAAAAGGGCCGGGGAGCCACTGTTCTGTGACGTCTTACTTCCATGCCGAAATGGAGCGTCGATGGCGGATTGTGTAAGCTTGAAAATCAATGGACGACAATGTGCACAGCCGTCGTAAGGCTGTGCAAATGCAGAGTTTGCTTGTCGGATGTTTCCTCATTGTTCAGCCGAAAGGGGCTGAAGGAAGACCTTCCTTGGGCACCTTAGATGGCTGCTGTTAGTGGCAATCGAGAATGACGACAGTTTCCGGCGTACGTGTGCAGGAATTGGCTAGCAACAGCTCGCTCCAGCGAAAGCAAGCTCCGTGAGGTGGCTCACAAAAGCTTGCAATAGTTACACGTGCAAAGAAGCAAGTGCCTCAAGGACTCTACTGGGGTAGGAGCTTCGCCCTACAGTCAGAAACATTTGCAGAGGCTTCGAACTTGGTCCACCATCAAGGATACAAGGGGAGACAATACAAGCACAATGCTGTCAAATTTAATTCCAGCGAAGTCAAAATGGAACAGCAACAACTTGTAGCAGGCCAACTTTTCGAAACTAGTCGGTAGCCACAAAATTACATCCTTCCGATTGTAGATGCAATGAATAGCAATTACTGTATCTGTTCTTGCTTGAAGGTTCACTGTCACGGTTATACAAGTTGCCTTTATAGATTATCATCTAGAACCACCGAAAATCACAGTTAGAGCACTTCAAAATTCCCTGGTAGAGGAATAACAGCTTACTTCCGAAAAATCGGCCAAAGAAATCTGCCATATTGCTGTTAAATCATAGTAGGCTTGATGTACACTTGTGTCTATGCTTGAATAGGTTACACACCATGTGGGAAGACAATTGCCGGCTGGCTTTCATGTCTCTTATGCTGATGAACTCGTCCTGATGCATCACAAATGCGTTGCTAGAGGATGTAGTAGGACCAGTGGAGACAACAATCGCTGCTTTCCAAAGGGTGATAGTCTGAAGAAGCGGTGGCCAGCAGCTATTGGCAGGGTCCATTGTATTTTTCTGTGCTTGGTAAGACTCTCTCGTAAGTTAGAGTGCCTCTCAGATTGCAACTGATGTCCTACCTGCCATTTTGCTGTTTCTTGGTCTAAATATTCTAGCAAGAACCACTTTGTTTACTCTAGTACATCCGTCAGAACCTGAACGACACTCTAACTTACAGGAGAGTCTTTCCTAGAACAGAGAAAGCCAATCGAGAACACGACATTTCACTACAAAGGGTGAAAGGGTAAGTGGTAGCTTTAGGATGACGAAAACGGTGTCCCAAGGCCATTTCGATGCCCCCACTGCCTGATGTTCTGTGCAGCCATGGTTGGTGGAGTCATAGATTTCCTCTGAACTTTTTGCTGTGGCCAGAGCTTGGGTGTGCCCTACTACCTACATAGCAAGTAGGAGTGGAGAGATGCTTACGTTTCCCGAAGGAGTGAGCCAGTGACCTGAAGTACGTACGTGCCAAGTGCTCTGAATTATGTTTTCAGCTCACTTTGTATTTTCAGCTGTTATGCCTTGTAGGAGGGACAAATCAGCTCTAGGCTGGTGCACCATCTCTGTAGTTTCGTGTGCCCTTGTAACAATTCAAGAATGGTGCAAATCGGCGTTTGTAGGGCTGAGAACGGGTGTCACCCTATTATTGGTCGTGTTGCAAAATAGATGTCATGCCATATGGCTGCGCAACCCACATGCCCAGATCTATTTCAAAATTAGCAGGGGTATCTCCTTCATCATCTCAAGATATTTCGCCTTCATCGTAAGAGGAAGTCTCACAGGAGATAATGATTTCTTGTTCAGTCCATTGCCCGGCCTACTCTCCTCCATGCTTGCGCAAACATTCAGGAGCCTACTGTGACCTCACGACGTTTTAGCATTATTAGGACCAAAAAAACAGAAACGCCCAAGTGTAGTAGGTCTTTTTTGCAACTTTGCGCCGTCGTAACTCCCCCATCGTGAGGCAAAAGGACACTAAAATAGGCATCATTGAAGATGTTTCACAAAGCACTATCAATATGAAAATTAAATAGAAATGCAACAGTGGACCTTTAAGCATGGAAGCAGCTTATAATGGTAACTTTCACTATTTGCATGTTACATGTAACATGCATATAGAAAGCCATCTGTCATGTGCCCGGCAGTACTGCTGAGGATGCTCAGGCTATGGCCTGACCAGATTTCTAGATCTGACCATTATTTTCTGAATTACTTCCTGGCCTGTGTGACCTCTCAAAGACAGCTTACTGCAAAATTTGTTTTGCCTTGGCCTGACCACCTTTAAAATGCTTCCTCCGGACTTGTTTGAGAATGCATTACTGCTTGCTCACTTTGCCACATTACCCAATGCTACAGACCAAACCAATCCTGAAGTGCAGGATGCAGTTGATAATGAAACTGTTGATGATTATGCATGCTCTGAAAGAGCACCAGCTAGCAAGTCAGTGAAGGCAGACAATTTTAACGAAGTATTGCTAGTACCAGAACAAATGCTAATGGTCGAGAAAGGTATGTACAGGGTAATTATGCATGGAAGTAGCAAAAAATGGCACTTTCAGTCCTTGCATGTTACATGTAGCTTGCATATAGAAAGCCATTTGCCAGATGCCAGGCAGTGCTGCTCAGGATGCCAAGGCCATGGCCTGACCAGATTTCTAGGTTTGACCATTACTTTCTATTGTTAAAGTACTTCCTGGCCTGTGTGACCTCTCAAAGACAGCATACTGCAAATTTGTTTTGCCTTGGCCTGACTGCCTTTGAAATGCTTCCTCTGGTTTGTTTGTGAATGCATTACTGCTTGCTCACTTTGCCACATTACTCCGTGCTACAGACCAAACTATCCCTGAAGTGCCGGATAAAGTGGATAAAGAAACTGTTGATGATGAAGCATGCTCTAAAGAAACACTAGCTAGCAAGTCTGAGAAGGCAGACGATATTAGGGAAGTATGGCTAGGACTGCTGGAACAACTAAAGCCAATGGCCAAGAAAGGTATGTACAGGGTAATTATGCATGGAAGCAGCCTAAAATGGCAACTTTCAGTTCTTGCATGTTACATGTAACATGCATATAGAAAGCCTTTTGCGAATGCATGCTGCATACATTATTGCCTCCTCTGTCCATGTAGCATGCATATTATGGTACATGGCAAAAATGTTAGTGTGCTACTCCTATATGTACACACATGAATGTTAATTGGTATTCCCATTTCAGCGAATCAGAACACCCATATCCATAAATTCATATGCCCAAATCTGTACTTTGTCCGTACCTACCCTTATGCATAGTATGTATACCTACCCATATCCGTAATATGCCCGTACAGGTGGGCCTACTGGCGTATTATAAAGTATCTGTGTACATGCACACTATGCTGGCATTCCTGCTAAACTTTTTACCAGCTCAGGTGAGCATATGTGTACTACTTAGCCAAAAAAGCTATATGTCTGGATGAAGGTCCAGGTTGCCGAGCATCCTAGAAGGCAAGAGTTGTGAGAAGTCATCGCAGCTGCAATTTTGTCGGCACTCCAGTAATGCCAGCCTTCGCACAGCTGCTTTTTTGCTTTACTGCACACCCCACAACCTTCACTTCAGCTGGAGCTACATGGACAAACTGGACAATACATACGTATTACACTTGTACCTGTACGTATGTATTATGCCTGTACTCATACGTACGTACTGTGCCCGTACCTGTAATCAACATGCCCATAGTCATAAGTAGGTATTCCCGTAGTCGTAAATAGGTGTGCCCATACCCATATTCATACCACACCTGTAGTGTGTTAACTTTTATCTGCCACATATTGTACGTGTACACAATTTCAAGTACGGCGAGATTACTAATAATATGAAAGTGTCTTCTCTTATCTATATTCCATACTGGCTTTGGGTGTGCTGCCATCTTCAATACATAGAAAGAAGCCTATCCACAGCCTTTGATTGTTCTTCGCTGCTGTGGTATGGCTAGCTTCATCAAAGATCTCTGACACATTAACGTGGGTTTAGCCTTTTTCTTAGGCACATTCCTAAGTAGATGTCATGAGCATGATGTCTGATAATAATATCATATTTACAAATGTTCAAAGGTGAACACTCACCTTGGATACATATGGCGATTTTACTGCATGATAGCCGCAGAAGCCCATGTATAGCTGAAAAATACTGTGATGTTCTTCTGTCTAACACAGTCGAACCAACAAGTAACCCAGACGACACACAGACCAAGACTCTTGGCAAAATTGATGATTAACCACACAAGAACAGGTCTTTTACAAAACTGATCATGTGTAATGCATTCACGCATATAATACTAAAGGAGTACTGGAGACTACAAGCATGCAGTAACCACAAACATACACCATGCACTTACAAGACGTTATGAAACCAAGTTAAGCTCACCAAACGTGTAACAAAGCGAAGGAGCAACAATAACAAGCTTCAAAAACTTTGATGTGTAGACAGAGATCTACACGTAGGACGCCCACCAAAGGCGGGTGTTCTCCTAATGTTTACAAATTTCTTTCTTTATCCTTGCTCTAGATTATAAATATCACAGTCATTGATTGCTTTATGTGCACTTCTAGATCTCATGTTCCTTCCAATCAGCACAAGCAGCAGTGCATGCACTAAATGCTTGCAATAAGAGCATAAAATATTGCAACTTTGCAGTATATAGCCATTGAAATTTTGGTTTCACACTTCAGTACATAACCATTATTATGTAGTCAACTATATAGGAGACACAATGATACTGCATTAGTAACATTACAGCAATTAACGCAAAGCTTCATTTGACAATGAGCTGCTTGAAAATTCCGACTGAATGTACTAAAACTACTTAGTTTACCCATGTGTGAGTGAATTGGGCAAAGGGTCCATTTCACGCTATGTGTAAGTGATGCGTAGCTATGTGGCACACTTTGCTTGGGTGATATATGTCAGGCAAAAGCAGTCTAAGCAGATTTTGCATCATTCATATCTGTGGTATAACCCCTTCATTCTTGCTAAGTTGAGTCCTATTGTTTCTTTGGAACTCAAAGGCTGATTAGTTGCACAGAAACCGCTGTGCACCCCATATATAGACCTACCACAGATGCATAACTGCAGGCTGGTGCAATCACTGTGGTGTGGTTATTCTTGTATTCATAGCATTCAACATGGAGTCCAGTGACTCTTCTTTGTCCATGCAGAATTAAAGAAAATGCTATTTGCCATCATTTTAGAGCTTCCTATGTATTTGCTGCGTTGCCAAATTGTTCTACTAATGACTGATGATCTGTAGTTTGACTAACACATTAGAACAGCGACCTACCGACATATTAGAGTATGACTGTATCTGTGTACATGCACACCATGCTGTCATTTCTGCTAAAATATTCAGCTCAGGAGGAAGCAGGTGAACATACATGCATTACATAGGCAAGGGGGCACCCTTGTCTCGCTTCCAGACCCTACATATCACGGAGAAAATATTTCTCTGCAATTGTGCAATAGGGAATATAGAGGCTGGCGCATGAGACTAGGGGCACCCTTGCCTTCTTGCATATGTAATGTATGGGAATAGTGCAAACTTTGGTGACTTTTATTTGCTGAGCCAAACATGCTTTAGGCTTCAAACTAGGACTTCACTTCTTATCCCATGGTCTACCAGTACTGAAAAGAATGGATCATTTGATTTGTTGTCTTCCAATAAACGAACTGAAATTCACCTGACATCATAGCAGTTACCCTCCATTGCTACCAGCTCAAATATTCCAAAACTGGCTGAGTCCAACTAGCTGGCATGTGAATTGCCGTAACAGGACACCTGCCAAAGGCGGGTGTACTCTTAGTGTTATCCCTACTTAAGATCAAAAAATCACAGTCAGTAATTGCTTCATGTGCATTTCCAGATCTCTTTTACCCATCTACCTTCCAATCAGCACAAGCAGCAGTTCATGCACTAAATGCTTGCAATGAGAGCATAAAATATTGCAACTTTGTAGTGTAGTATATAGCCATTGAAATTTTGGTTTCACACTTCGTTTGCGATTTCCACAGTCCAGTCCTGTCTTATAGCACTGTTTTTGCCATTGGAGAAGATGACTCAGGGCTTTAGAGCCGAAGAAGCGCAAACTGGTGAAGTTGAGAAAGAAGCTGAAGAAGAAAAACGAAGGCAAAGGATCAAGGAAGGTATGTACATGGTAATGTACAAAGATTATACTATTGAAGGTTAAAAGTATCAATGTATTAATAATCATTGGTATATAGTATATGTAAACAGCATGCATGAGCTTGCAGAAGATGGGAACAAGTTGTCAGGCAAACTTTCTTCTGCACCATCTTCAACAACAATGAAATTGTAGCCAGTGTTTTGGCCAAGATGCTTTAGCCTTTTTCAGGGAACAAATTGGTTTACATTATTTTAATTGGTGTAGTTTGCAACTTTCATTACATAACCATTATTATGTAGTCAACTATATAGGAGACACAATGAAACTGCATTTAGTAACGCTACAGCAATTAACGCAAAGCTTCATTTGACAATGAGCTGCTTGAAACTTCCGACTGAATGTACTAAAACTACTTAGTTTGCCCATGTGTGAGTGAATTGGGCAAAGGGTCCATTTCACGCTATGTGTAAGTGATGCGTAGCTATGTGGCACACTTTGCTTGGGTGATATATGTCAGGCAAAAGCGGTCTAAGCAGATTTTTGCATCATTCATATCTGTGGTATAACCCTTTCATTCTTGCTAAGTTGAATCCTATTGTTCTTTGGAACTCAAAGGCTGATTAGTTGCACAGAAACTGCTGTCACCCCATATATAGACCTACCACAAATGCATAACTGCAGACTGGTGCAATCACTGTGGTGTGGTTATTCTTGTATTCATAGCATTGAACATGCAGTCCAGTGACTCTTCTTTGTCCATGCAGAATTAAAGAAAATGCTATTTGCCATCATTTTAGAGCTTCCATGTATTTGCTGCGTTGCCAAATTGTTCTACTAATGACTGATGATCTGTAGTTTGACTAACACATTAGAACAGCGACCTACCGACATATTAGAGTATGACTGTATCTGTGTACATGCACACCATGCTGTCATTTCTGCTAAAATATTCAGCTCAGGAGGAAGCAGGTGAACATACATGCATTACATAGGCAAGGGGGCACCCTTGTCTCGCTTCCAGACCCTACATATCACGGAGAAAATATTTCTCTGCAATTGTGCAATAGGGAATATAGAGGCTGGCGCATGAGACTAGGGGCACCCTTGCCTTCTTGCATATGTAATGTATGGGAATAGTGCAAACTTTGGTGACTTTTATTTGCTGAGCCAAACATGCTTTAGGCTTCAAACTAGGACTTCACTTCTTATCCCATGGTCTACCAGTACTGAAAAGAATGGATCATTTGATTTGTTGTCTTCCAATAAACGAACTGAAATTCACCTGACATCATAGCAGTTACCCTCCATTGCTACCAGCTCAAATATTCCAAAACTGGCTGAGTCCAACTAGCTGGCATGTGAATTGCCGTAACAGGACACCTGCCAAAGGCGGGTGTACTCTTAGTGTTATCCCTACTCAAGATCAAAAAATCACAGTCATTAATTGCTTCATGTGCATTTCCAGATCTCTTTTACCCATCTACCTTCCAATCAGCACAAGCAGCAGTTCATGCACTAAATGCTTGCAATGAGAGCATAAAATATTGCAACTTTGTAGTGTAGTATATAGCCATTGAAATTTTGGTTTCACACTTCGTTTGCGATTTCCACAGTCCAGTCCTGTCTTATAGCACTGTTATTGCCATTGGAGAAGATGACTCAGGGCTTTAGAGCTGAAGAAGCGCAAACTGGTGAAGTTGAGAAAGAAGCTGAAGAAGAAAAACGAAGGCAAAGGATCAAGGAAGGTATGTACATGATAATGTACAAAGATTATACTATTGAAGGTTAAAAGTATCAATGTATTAATAGTCATTAGTATACAGTATATGTAAACAGCATACATGAGCTTGCAGAAGATGGGAACAAGTTGTCAGGCAAACTTTCTTCTGCACCATCTTCAACAACAATGAAATTGTAGCCAGTGTTTTGGCCAAGATGCTTTAGCCTTTTTCAGGGAACAAATTGGTTTACATTATTTTAATTGGTGTAGTTTGCAACTTTCATTACATAACCATTATTATGTAGTCAACTATATAGGAGACACAATGAAACTGCATTTAGTAACGCTACAGCAATTAACGCAAAGCTTCATTTGACAATGAGCTGCTTGAAAATTCCGACTGAATGTACTAAAACTACTTAGTTTGCCCATGTGTGAGTGAATTGGGCAAAGGGTCCATTTCACGCTATGTGTAAGTGATGCGTAGCTATGTGGCACACTTTGTTTGGGTGATATATGTCAGGCAAAAGCGGTCTAAGCAGATTTTTGCATCATTCATATCTGTGGTATAACCCCTTCATTCTTGCTAAGTTGAATCCTATTGTTCTTTGGAACTCAAAGGCTGATTAGTTGCACAGAAACCGCTGTGCACCCCATATATAGACCTACCACAAATGCATAACTGCAGACTGGTGCAATCACTGTGGTGTGGTTATTCTTGTATTCATAGCATTGAACATGCAGTCCAGTGACTCTTCTTTGTCCATGCAGAATTAAAGAAAATGCTATTTGCCATCATTTTAGAGCTTCTTATGTATTTGCTGCGTTGCCAAATTGTTCTACTAATGACTGATGATCTGTAGTTTGACTAACACATTAGAACAGCGACCTACC
Organism: Ianthella basta; assembly: GCA_964019415.1. Classification (NCBI taxonomy): domain Eukaryota; kingdom Metazoa; phylum Porifera; class Demospongiae; order Verongiida; family Ianthellidae; genus Ianthella; species Ianthella basta. The sequence continues at coordinate 5,453,358 of OZ025880.1, read as the reverse complement.
GACATATTAGAGTATGACTGTATCTGTGTACATGCACACCATGCTGTCATTTCTGCTAAAATATTCAGCTCAGGAGGAAGCAGGTGAACATACGTGCATTACATAGGCAAGGGGGCACCCTTGTCTCGCTTCCAGACCCTACATAGCATGGAGAAAATATTTCTCTACAATTGTGCAATAGGGAAAACAGGGGCTAGCACACGAGACTAGGGGCACTCTTCCCCCCTTGCATATGTAATGTATGGAAAAAGTGCCAACTTTGGTGAGTCAGACTTGTATTCGCTGAGCCAAACATGCTTTAGGCTTCAAACTTGGACATTTCACTTCTTATCCCATGGTCTACCGGTACTAAAAGGAATGGATCATTTGCACACTTAGAAAATTTTGCCGGGCTCTACTTGGAATTTGTTCAATCTAGTCTCTTGCTATAGATGCATATATAAGCATTGAACAGCCCATCTCATTGCTCAATATGACTTTGTGTGAAAGTCAAATATCTCCAGATATTGCAGCTTAGAATCTGTGTTTTTAATTTGTGAAAAATGTGGCTGGTTGACAGTGACACTCAGTTGTGAAGCAGACTTTTCTGTTGAGCCAATGGATGTTAATGGGCATTTGGGAACTGCACCATAGTCAAGGAAGTCCATTCCAGAGCTGGAATGTGTCACTTTGAGAAGAAGCAGAAAAGAGAGACGACATGTAATACGAGAGGTCTCATGCCAGTATGTACCGTTAGAGACAGAACCTTTTGCTTTAGGCCTTATTTCCGCATACTTTTGGGGACTAGTTTGCCCTCCTAGTATAGTATACTTGTTACACCTGCAGCGTGTGCTGAGTGATATGAAAAAATCGATATTTCAGATCCCTATTCACTATTGTGTAAAATCCAAATATAAGTAACTATACATAATACTGTCCACCCCCATATATGTATATGTATGCAGTAAACTATTGATAGAAACGGTCCATTTACTAAATTGGTAAGTGTGCCTCTGCTGCACAATTAGTATCTTATAAAGGTATGTACTGTACACAACATACAGGCTCGGGCTCACTTTGCTAGCCCAATTAAATTGAGGAGGCCCCTAATGTAATCTAGGAAGCAGTTATAGATTTCTCTGATGTCACATCATCATACCACTCGGCAGAATATTTCACACCTGGAACGCCGAATTGCCTACGTAAGAAGACCTGAAAACATTGGGACCGTGCTATCTGTAATTCTACGCTTTCGTGTTCCAGAAGTCAAGGCCTCCTTCACGCATCACTACCATTATTGCAACACACGGGAGATGTGTCTACTAAGCATTGGGGGCAGGGGGGTGGGTCCTGCAACCAAAACCATTGTAACAGCAGCTACAATACCCCATTTAACACATCTGTTACCTTCCTGACCCAGTAGTAGGAGGTACTGAATAGCTGGGTCAAATTGTGAACCAGGCTTTATTGTACTAATTTAGCACACTTCAACAAGACTAGCCAAACAGCGGCGACGAGGAACAATGAAAAGCCATGGATAGGCTTCTTTTGATGTATTGAAGACGGCAGTGTGCCCAAAGCCAGCCTGGAGTACACATAAGAGAAAAGTGGCATAGACTGCTCATACCCCATATTTTTTTTTCATATTCTCCTTCTGCTTCTTCCCACTGAATTTTCACGCTCCTTCTCTTGCTATAAATTTGGTACAGTGTATTGGCTGGGTAGGGGGCACACGTCCAATACAAAGTATGACAGTTGGTTGTTTTCGTTCCCGTTGCCCAGCATTTCAATCTGTGTGGCAATCCCCCGTGCTCACACCATGAATTCCAGACTGTCAGACACCAGTGTTCTTCCAAGTGTTCTTGTTAATACATTGGTTGATAACTGTGCAAATCTGCTAGTTCCAAACAGGAGTACAAAGTGCTTCAGTAAGTGTGTAATCTTCATACTCATTATGGTCCAGCTGTGATTGACTGCTGCAGGCCATTGCAAGCTCCTCTTCTCTTTCTTCAACACTTCAGGTAGTTACAACTGAATTGAAATAGTCAAATTCTGCTATATTGATTGGTCACCATCCATTTTCTTGTCAGTGATTGACACTGGGCATGAGCTGTGCTTCTTTGGGAGTTTTGTTTACTACATAGCTAGCTACTTCCCTGACAAGTCATACAATGAATCCAGAAAGACGATTGCTGCAATAATTTCTTCCTGTTCAACTATGCACTTGTACCATACATAGTTGGCTCATTCTTTTTAGTTGTGACAAGTTCCAGTGTTGAACTCCTGAGTCCATTTGCGCTGCACAACTCCCTGGCAATGCACTAAATGCTGTCATTATTCTGTGGGAATTCCTTACCATTCATCACTGTTCTGGTGATGCATGATTTTGTCACACAGTTGAGACTATTGATAGTAGGTTGAAGTGTAGACAAGAGAAGCTGTTATGTTTCATGATGCTAAATCATAAATGCTGCTAAGAATACTAAGAATACAGAACACTTTTTGAAGAGTTAATTGCTGCGTGAAGAACAGTTGCAGGAAACAATTCTTAGGTGTAAACACAGCTAGGCTGTTGGAAGAGGGCCACGTCCGAAGACAGGCACAATGGAAGATGGCTAAGTTTGAAGACCTCTTGGCAATGCGTCGACAAGACACAATCGATGTCGTTACTGTCCATAGACCGTTGAAACAACATAGGGCTGGGAAGAAAATGGCGCCACCAGGGAATTGAACCCAGAACATCTGACTTTAGCTGTATAAGTGCTCTAGCCACTGAGCTACAATGCCCTGCCGACAACCACTCGCTCACCAGCCCTTAAAAGGGCTCCTGGCGGCGCCACTTTCTTTCCAGCCCTATGTTGTTTCAAAGGTCTACGGACAGTAACGACACCAGTTGTGTCTTGTCGACAGGTTGCCAAGAAGTCTTCGGACTTAGCCTTCTTCCATCGTGCCTTTCTTCGGACGTGGCCCTCTTCAAACGGCCTAGCTGTGTTTATGCTTAAGAATTTCTTCCTGCAACACTCTGTGAATATGGTAGAATCTGTCTACATAGCTCTTGCATGTAGGATGTGCCCTAGGTGTGGAATATTATTGTATAGATTATCAATTTGTACATTGCTGTAACCACATTTTGCATGATATTGTCATCTTCACCTTCACACAAATTTATGCAAATTTCAACGTTTTGGTGTATCTTTCTATACTTGGCTTTTCTCACTTTTGCAGCCTTGGGATTTGTAAAGAATAATGCTGACCTGTTGAGGCAATATAGTAGAACAGTGGACACTAATGAAAATCACGACAGTAAGTGATGATATGTAGGTCATATGCTGTTTGAGTGTGTGTAATTGTATTTGTACTTGTCCAGGAATCATGGCACTTCAGAGATGCCTGGGATTGTTGCAACGTGCTTACCGGATTGTCAGTAAAGAACAAAAACTAAATTACTACTGTGCCGTTGACGAGCTTGTGGACTGTATGAAACTTCACACGGTGATTCATGAATGTTATCAGTTACTGAAATCAGTCATTGATCGTAAAACTGAAGGGCTGGAAGTTGGCAGGTAAGGATCTGATGTATACATAACATAATATTAACAATATGTACATTGTATGTGAACATAAAATAACTGTAAGTATAGGTGGCTCATGTAAGGGGAGCAAGTGTGCCTTCATTCATGATTTAGGAAGGCTTTTGTATGATTATATAGTGGTTAGATTGACAGTACTTGATGTGTATAATCTTGATGGTACACATAATGACTGAGGTTGTCTTGTGCTGTTTATTATGGAGCACACTTCCATGAAGAAACACATTGGATAGTTCATGGGCTACTGCCTCCCTGTTACTAATTATATGTGAATGCTGTGCAAGCACAATTGTCCCCTTATTAGTTAGTCACTTGTGGTAACATTACTCTCATGTGCTTTGCTCTATGTATGTATAACAGATTTGAAGAGGCATATGCTAGAGTAAAACAGTCTTTTGCTGACATCAGGAAGAGGGTTGAGCGGTGGCGTGATGCAGTGTTACACTCAGTGAGTTCATTGTTTGAATCTGCTATGAGTGTAGACAGTACCAATATAACGGATTAATTGGACATGCAAACATGCTTACTTTACCTTGTACAATATAGTACATACTTGTACGGGCACTTTCTATGTGACTATGTTGTATATGGGTTTAGAGCTAGAAGAGCCATATTATAGCAACATTGGTTGAGGTCGTATGAGCAGATTTTAAGTTGATGATGTTGTTTTAGCTATGCTCGCGAAGATTGCACAGGCAAATGATGATGTACTAAAGCTTTGCAAAGGCTTTGCTTCACGTTGCAGAGAATATGAATAGAAAACGTACTACGCACAACGCTTGCCGTGGCTTGTCAACTGCTTCAGGCTACGCAGCTAGACAGAATGCTGTGGGTTCTGTGCACAAGAACACAGCATCTTACCTTGGGCCAAAATGTCCAGCAGTGTTCCATCTCACAGTGTCTCCACCTACTATCACATCCTGCCATTTTAAATCCAGATTACTAGTGGGTTGATTCTACCTTGCCAGGTGAGAATCCGGATTGAGCAGTCCATGTGAATGCAACTAATCCAGATTCAATTGGATCTAGCACCTTTTATTCTGGGGTATAGGTCCATATGAAAGAGATTTATGTGATAAGCCCACTCTCACATCAGAGCTTTCACGGTAAATTTAATGTATATGAGCCTCATACCCAGGCTGTCTAGCCATGCTAATTATCACAGACAGTTGGGTATGAGTCTAAGTGCATACAGTGCATGTCCGACTGTGTACTTGTGTGAGCTGTGCACTGGTGCTGATTGGTGAAGGCTGCCATACTTTGTCTATAGACTGTGGCCCTCTTCAGCAAGGGATCTTTCAACAGTACCGTTCGTCAGTTGATGAATCGCAAAGTTACCACATTTGGAAAGGGAGGCAATGGAGAGCTGGTGGAGGCATTCCAATCTGGACAGCGTCTTATCGTCAAAAAGGTGAGTTGCGTTTTGATTGTTTATACATACCTAAGGCACTGTGACACTTCTTCCTTCCTTCCTGTACTTCCTTCATTGCCCTATCCCAGACCCTGTTGAGAGAGTCAGAGTGGTCCATTGCCACCGAAATGAGCCACCCCAATGTGTTGCCATGGCTTGCAAGAGGAAGGGTGGATAGAGCAAAGGTAAGGGTGACACCAGGTGATGGGAAGGGGAGGGCGGTACCAAGTGAACAAGGGCTACCACCGTGCAGGCTGAGGCAGGTGCATCTGTACACTGTGCATGATTGTTTGGTTTTGTCTCTGTTATCAGGTCAGTCTAATGACATTAGCGCATTACAGGATGGTCAATATCCCGGCAGCAGAAGCACAAGAGAAAGTGGACAGGACAACGGGGGTGAGTGACATTGTGCCCATCTCTGTGGCTGTGCATAGAAATGATTGCTTATAGTTTTGCACAGAGAGGGGGGGAAATGTTTGGTAAAATGCTTTTCAGTGACTTATTAAGATGGTCTATGTACCATGGTGACACGAATGAAAGACAACGTTCGGAACTACACATGGTAAGGAAAGAAGGGGGGAAGGGAAAATGGCACTGAACCGGACCAGCACTGGCAATGTCCAGATCTTTAGCCGACCCTTTAGCAGCCGGGTTACTGGTCACCGCCAACAGCAACTGATCTATTCCCTCCTTATATTCCGATGTGGGCTGGCTCTATCCAGAGCCTGCTAAAAGGTTGGCTAAAGATCTGGAGGTTGCCGGTGCTGGTCTAGTTCACTGCCATTTTCCCTTCCCCCCTTCTTTCTTTACCATGTGTAGTTCCGAACGTTGTCTTTCAGTGGCTTGTGCAGAGACTCACGGAAGCAGAGGTTTATAGTTACATTCAAAACTTGGACTCAGATAATTATGAAATATTCCTCTATCTGTAGATATACCACATCCGACAAGGGTTTACAGGAGAGAAGTGGCTAGACATGGTCAACTTCACTGCAAGACCTCTGCAGGTATTGAGGGTGTACTGTGGTCACTGTGGTTCTAGTACAGTGACTTGGCAATCACTATGCATTGCCATGCCATAGGTGCTTCAAAGAGCCCCATGGCACTGCTTATTACAAGGTCTTTGCTAAAGTTAACACCCCACTTCAGGGATGGGGGAGAGGCAGCCAGCCTGCCATGTCTAACTTATATTACCATGTATATCCTTGTGTACTTAAAGACTAAGGGTTCATGTCCTCGGATTGTGTGAAATAGTGTGTGTACCAAACATTTAGTATCATCTTGAAGGCTTATTGCTAAATGTTGAGACATTCTTCTTTTGTTAATCATGCTTATCTCCCATTTCTCACTCAGGTTGATCGAAGCAAGAGACCCTCTGCAGAAGTGCTGCTCAAGGATCCATATTTGGAACAAGCCTGCCCTCTTCAGAACTCATTAACAGGTGGGGACTGCTGCTATGGTAGCACCAAGTAGCTAGGCCTTTCCCTGTGCATATTCATAACCAGCTGACCTGTTCCTCCTCCAAAGTATTATAGCATAACCTGACACCTTTCCCTACTGGTTGTGCCAAGGAGGCACAGTATATGATTATATGATGTTAACATTTTGTTCCATTACATTGCATTTTTGCAGAGAGATTAATTCTTTTTACGATCAGTCTGCTTCGTTTCCTTTCATTTCGGTTGTAAATCTGAATGGTTGTGAAATAAAGCAATTTGACGTGCTACACAGAATGCTTAGGCCCAGTCCAAAAGGATTGGCGCACACTCATAGTGTTGAACACGTGACAGAGGTATACAGCAGCAGTCCAAACATTCAAAATTGTAATTCCTGCCTGCTCCCGACTCGTCTACCTAATGTACACAAAACTTATCTGGCGTTCACAGAGTCACAGTTTCGTATTTCTAGCTCTCTCTGCCCTTTTGTGTATCTTTTCATGCTGCCATGACCACCTCTCTCTCATGAGCTTCTCACACTGCTTTCATATCAGTGACAACTCAAACCATTGCCACACGCTGGTAATTGGGCAGGGGCGGGGGTGCTTGTAGTAAAAGGCTACCACAAAGGCAATATCAAATGATTACTCTTCAAACAACGCAGTGCTTCAAAATGAATGACTATGTTCTAACTCAACTGTTCTCTACAGAATTGATGATTGTTTGATGAAGCCTGTGAAGTATGAAAAGAAGTGTAGATGTCATCAATACAGTGCTAATCCACATTCCCATGTTAATAAAGTGTGCACAGATATGCCTTAGGGCTCCATCACAGAGTTGGCTATAGGTCTGATTTTCTTTCGTCACTCCAACTTCACTGAAAGCATCCAAATGAATTCCTGAAATGAGGATGCTGGAATGTTGGCCTACCTGAGAATCTCTCACCTTCTTCAGACCATCAAGTCAATGCCAGAGCTAAGCAGAACAGGTCTACCGCGCTTCTGCAAGGAAGAGCTGCTACATCTCCACCTGATCCACCACTCCTCTTTTGTTGTACTTTGCAAATGTAAGCAGCCTTGATTCTTTGTACAGTTGTTTCGCGTACGGTTCTATTCAACTTTTGTGAAAAGAACCTTGCTGCTGCAGCCATGCCACGCTGTGAAGCATGCCTTCCAATGGCAGCGCAATCCCAGAACTGTAACGGTTGTTCCCCCTTTCTTTTCCCTCAACTTCTGAATCCATGGCTGGCTGCACTTCTTGGTTTGCACGAGCGATTGCTTGACGTGGTACTGCAGACAAAATTGAGCCTCTGGGGTCCGGTAAATCAACTGTACACTGAAGGCACCACAGTCGAGCCATTTTAACCCATGCTCAGCTGTTCATGTGACCATTTTGTAAGTATAAATAATGCGTCATTGAAAATGTTTCATGAAGCCCAGTATGGCCGCAGCGTTCCCTCACTGAACAGCCACAGCGATTCTTTGTCAAAGATGGTGGTGGGAGAGGGGCTCCTGGGTGGCGTCCATGATGCGTCGTCCGAGACTACCCTTGACCCTCCTATAGTGCAGTTGCAGCTAGAGAAGCAGGGGCAGTGGCAAGCGAGGCTGAGAGGAGGAAGAAAGCCAAGTACGCCCACCTGGAGCCCAGTCACCGCTTCGCACCCTTAGCGGTGGAGTCCCTTAGTGCGTTTGGCCCAGAAGCCCTCAGTTTCATACGAGACCTCGTACGACGCATAATGGATGCCACCCAGGAGCCCCTCTCCCACCACCATCTTCGACAAAGAATCACTGTGTCTGTTCAGGGAGGGAACATGGCAGCCTTACTGGGCTACATGGGGGGTGTTGACATGGGACTGTAGTCTAGACTGTATATTAGTGCATGCAGCAATGTACATGATCTGTGTAGCTTTTTTCTCTTTCTCTATACTATTATATTATAGTAACTATGTATTAGTATATGTGACAGTTGAGGTTAGAAATCAAAAATTAGGCCACACAACTGAAAATGCGATTTTTGCATTAATGTGTAGAATGGCTCTTAAGCTAGCTGTGTACCAAGCGGTAGAGCTAAATTCATCTCCGCAAAGGAGATATGGCCTGTAGCAGATCATTACGTGGCACAATATTTAACATTTTGAATATTCAATTCAATTCAATTCAGTTCATTATTAGAGTGCACCATGGTCCCATGCAGAGCACTGCAAAAGCCAATGGCATACATCCTCCACCTCCCCACTGTCCTTGCATACCCTCTCCTCTCTCTTCATCCCATGCCACCTTCCCATTTCAATCTAGAAAGCGGCTATCCCACCCCTCAACTTTAACAACATCCTCCTTTCAGCCTTTGACTTCAACAATGCACAACTCAACTCCACCTCACACTCCCGTATAAACTTCATCATGGACAACTTTGGCCTTTCGTGCACTTCCTTCCTCCATTCGTCCTTTACATTTCTCCAGGCCACACTCAGCAACATACATTTCACTTCCGCCTCTGACAGCTCCCTGATCACACCACCACTTATGTCCTGCCACCCAAATCTACCAATACACCTGCCAATGCTACTCATCCAGCTTCCCTACCACACTCCACTGCCTGTAACACAACCTTCCTCAGCAGTCTGTCTTCATATATCTTACTTGTCAATACCTTATACCAGAACTTCACGCACCTCACTCTTGCCTCCCACACTACTGGTAGAGATTCCAACTCCATCATCAATGATACCTTTGGGTGTAAGGTACCCACCCCAAAGAACATGCGGAAGGCACGCATCTGTACTTGTTCTATTGCCTCCAGACCTCTTGTACACCCCCAGATCTCAACCTCATACAACATCACTGAGTCTACCAGAGCACTCATCAGCTTCTTGAACGTACCTACACCAACATCACCAACTTCTGTCTTGCACCTGTGCATCCAGGCACCTAGTGCCCTCCTCCCAGCACCAGCTTTCTCCTCCACCATCTCCTTGAGCTCTAAGTGTTCATCTACAACGCATCCCAGATACTTATAGCTAGACACCATTGGGATCACTTCTCCGTCCACCAGATACTCCATCTCACATCTCTCCATCGCCTTCTTCCTCATATACATTATGCCCGACTTTCCCACATTGATCTTCACCCCCCACTCTTCACACCACTTAACCAAAACATCCAAGCTCCTCTTCAACCTTTCTCTGTCAGATGCATATTAATGAGGGCAAAAAATGGCCGCCCCAGAAGACGACCGGTGTGTATTTTGTCAAATATCAAGCATTTGCTCCACTGCATCCACGGTTACAACGCTGTTCCATCCGGTCTGTGCCTTCCTCTTTTGTTGCTGACCTTACTGAGCTCGATACACTTCTCTCCAGTGTGTGCAATAGGCCACAATCCGATCCTGACTTCCCGTGAAGAAATTCTCCAGTCGGTGACATTTTCTTCTTTGCGGCGACTTTGATACCAAGTCAGTGAGGTTCTGCGTTGTACTAATGACCACTTCATTAGTGCAGTGAGTGCTGCAGACTGTTTCCGAAGCCATAAACTTGCTGATACACGGCGACTCTACCGACATGACTGCAAATTCAAAGTTTGTTCTCTGCAGTGCAAGCTTGTACGACTTTCAAATAAATGCTGATAGATAGCCAAAAGAGCCCCATACACGTTCGTATCAGCCAATCATAGGCACAGTGCACCATTCCCACTGCATTTGGTCATGAATGTTTCGGCGCCATTTTCTCAAAACTTATGCATTGCGTAAGTTTTGATTTCTATTCTTGACTGCCACATATAGTACTTGTTGATGAGTTGGTTGTATCAGAAGTATTGTGCAATGTCATGCATATCTGTGTCTTTCTTTTTTGTCTGCTGCATGCATAATATTACGTATCTTATTATTTTGCAAAAACACTTATGTACTCTCCCTTATTATTAGCATAAACATTATTACATTGTTTTGAATACTTGCAAATATTTCATATGATAAATTTCGTGGTTTTAGCCAACCACTAAAATATTTTAACGACAAAAATTTCCCAGATTGTGGTATAATGTAATTTTCATGGGACTTTAGTCTCGCAAATTATGTGAGTTAGCAGACGTTCACAAAGTAAAAAGGCAAAAATTTGACATGTGTAAAGTGCTAAACACTGCTAGGGTAGTGTAAACAAGCTATTCCCTGATAAGCAAATCACTTCACAACACTACTCCATGCTACAGACCAAACCAATCCTGAAGTGCAGGATGAAGTTGATAATAAAACTGTTGATGATGAAGGATGCTCTGAAGAAATGCCAGCTCGCAAGTCTGAGAAGGCAGCCAAAGAAAAGGAAGAACAGCTAGAAGCAGAACAAACACCAATGGTCAAGAAAGGTATGCACAAGGTCATTGGGCTTAGTAATTATGCATGGAAGCAGCCTATAATGGCAACATCCAATGCTACACAGGCTTCTCCCAAGAATTTTTGGAAGACATGGGGGTTTGAAGGATTTTGAAATTTCTCATAAATATTTAATCCAAGTTCCAATATTTTGTACATCACTACCTTTAAGTTACCTTACCTTACTGACGTACTGAAGCAAAAAAGCAAAAAGGAAACATGAAAAAACAAAAATAAAAGAAAAGCAAAAAAGTAGAAAAGCAGAGCGGAAACTACAGCTTGGTGGCATCATGCAAATTCATGGAGCCAGCCTGTGTATGGCTCTGTAGGGCTGTGCCGAAGCTCAAAAACGTTGTAGCTACCGTATGTGTACCAACTTTCATGGGACTTTATTTTCGTGAATTTTTGCAAGATGAACGTTTGCAAAGTGAAAATGCAAATTTTTCCTGTGTATAGAATGCTAAACACTGCTGGGATAGTGTAAACAAGTATTTCCCTAGTTTGTAAATCACTTCACAGCATTACTCCTTGCCACAGACCAAACTGTTGATGATGAACCATGCTCTGACGTAACACCAGCTAGCAAGTCTGAAAAGGCAGCCAAAGAAAAGGATGTAAAGCTGGAAGCAGATCAAACACCAATGGTCAAGAATGGTACGTATGCACAGGGTCATTTGGCATAGTACGTAAGTATGCATGGAAACTTTCAGTCTGCATATTACATGTAAGAAAGTCATTTGTCACATGCCTGGTAGTGCTGCTCAGAATGCTCAGGCCATGGCCTGACCAGATTTCAGATATGACTATTACTTTTTAAATTACTTCCTGGCGGTGGGCACTCACAAGTTTACAGAAACTCCTTTTGCTGCGTATTTCTCTGATACAAATGCGTCACTAGGTGTAAGTTTTTCTTCTTTTGATGGAGAAGCCCATCACAATTTCATTCCTTTAGTCCTTTCTCCTCGTCTTCTCTCTCCACCACTCTCCCTTCTCTCCTTGCAGAGGATCTCTCTGCTTCCATCAGGAAGATGGGAGGCAGCATCCATCACTACATCCTGCAGCTACAGGAGAGTGAGGAGCCCAATGCGGTGCTCTCTGCACGAGCAGACCTGGTAAGGCTGAGAGGTGCTGAGATCTTGAGGAGAATACTCCTGGGACTGGACTACATGCACCAGCAGAATGTGGTCCACAGGGACATTAAAGGTGTGAATAGGGGACCTAAGATAACGTGTGTGTTGTGCTTTGTGCATATGTGGTATGTTTTGTATGTGTAAGTGAGTGATAGGCTTATGATGCGACAGGCGTATAATTCCTCCTTGCGTGAGAAGTTTCATGTTGTGTTCAGAATTGATGTACTATGGGCATATCCTGTGCACTGACTGTTTGGCTAACACGTCTCTTGCAATTCTTTCGTAAGAGTGGCACATATTTTTAGTTTTTCTCTCGTACTTAATTTAAAGAGGCCGAAAGACTGTTTCATGGTTGCACAGCCAAATGCTGTAGCATCGTTGATTGGGTCATTTGTGCACCCATGGTATTTTGTGTAGTCATAATTACATAAATGCATAGAAATTGACTGATGACCACTTTCTATTTCAACCAATATATTTAGTACTGCTGTAGCTTATGGCAAGCTGAGGCACCTACCAGTGCATATATTTCTATTGCATTATTTGCTTTCTGTCTGCATACAGCTTCCAACATTCTCCTGAAGAAGCCTGTAGACTGCCCTCATGAAGCTGTTCACACCTGCACTTGCCCTGGGGGGTGGGAGGTGAAAGTGGCAGACTTTGACAGTGTGATCCACCTGGGTGTGGCCCGTGACAGAGCCCGTCGCAGGAAGCAGCTCAAAGTGGGAAACACTGGGACCTCAGGATATCGAGCACCCGAGGTGAGGAGGGACATGTGGCATGCCACTGCCTCTGCCTCTGCTTATTGATTATTGTCAGTATTGTACATCTGCTAGGTCTGTGCAGTACATGTATGTAGCTTGGGCTTTGATAGTACACGTTTACACCTCCCCTCACCCCCTCCCCTTATGCAGGTGTTTTATGAGAGCAGCACTTCTGACATAGAAGACCCAGACTACTACAGTCCAGCCAGTGACATCTGGAGCTTCGGAGGAGTGTGCCTGCACCTAGCAATGGGGTTCTGCTGTCCCAAAATGCAGTACCAGGTGAGGGAGGGCAGGATGGGAAGTTAAGGAGATGTGGGCCAAGGGTAGGGTTAGAACAAGAGGAAGGGTAGATTGAGCAAAAGTAAGGGTGACACCAGGTGATGGAAAGGGGAGGACAATTCAAAGTGAACTAGGGCTGTCACTGTGCAGGCTGTCACAGGTGCATCTGTACACCGTGCATGATCGTTTGATTTTGTCTCTGTTGTGAAGTCAGTCTAATGACATTAGCACATTACACATTACAGAATGGCCAATATCCCGGCAGCAGAAGCACAAGAGAAAGTGGACAGGACATTGTGCCCATCTCTGTGACTGTGCATAGAAATGATTGCTTATAGTTTTGCACAGGGGGGATGTTTGGTAAAATGCCTTTCAGTGACTTATTAAGATGGTCTATGTACCATGGTGACACGAATGAAAGACAACGTTCAGAACTACACATGGTAAGGAAAGAAGGGGGGAAGGGAAAATGGCACTGAACCGGACCAGCACCGGCAATGTCCAGATCTTTCGCCGACCCTTTAGCAGCCGGGTCACTGGTCACCGCCAACAACAACTGATCCATTCCCTTCTTATATTCCGATGTGGGCTGGCTCTATCCAGAGCCTGCTAAAAGGTTGGCTAAAGATTTGGAGGTTGCCGGTGCTGGTCCAATTCACTGCCGTTTTTTCCTTCCCCCTTCTTTCCTTACTGTGTGTAGTTCCAAACGTTGTCTTTCAGTGGCTTGTACAGAAACCCCCAGAAGCGGAGGTTTATAGTTACATTCAAAACTTGGACTCAGATAATTATGGAATATTCCTCTATCTGTTGATATACTACATCCGACAAGGGTTTACTGGAGAGAAGTGGCTTGACATGGTCAATTTCACTGCAAGACCTCTGGAGGTATTGAGGGTGTACTGTGGTCACTGTGGTTCTAGTACAGTGACTTGGCAATCACTATGCATTGCCATGCCATAGGTGCTTCAAAGAGCCCCATGGCACTGCTTATTACAAGGTCTTTGCTAAAGCTAACACCCCACTTCAGGGATGGGGGGAGAGACAGCCAGCCTGCCATGCCTATCTCATATTACCATGTATATCCTTGTGTACTTAAAGACTAAGGGTTCATGTCCTCGGATTGTGTGAAATAGTGTGTACCAAACATTTAGTATCATCTTGAAGGCTTATTGCCAAATGTTGAGACATTCTTCTTTTGTTAATCATGCTTATCTCCCATTTCTCACTCAGGTTGATCAGAGCAAGAGACCCTCTGCAGAAGTGCTGCTCAAGGATCCATACTTGGAACAAGCCTGCCCTCTTCAGACCTCATTCACTGGTGGGGACTGCTGCTATGGTAGCACCAAGTAGCTAGGCCTTTCCCTGTGCATATTCATAACCAGCTGGCCTGTTCCTCCTCCACAGTATCATAGCATAACCTGACACCTTTCCCAACTGGTTGTGCCAAGGAGGCACAGTATCGGATTATATAATGTTAACATTTTGTTTCGTTACGTTGCATTATTGCAGAAGGGTTAAACCCTTTTCCAGTCAGTCTGCTTCATTTCCTTTGATTCCAGTTGTAGATCTGAATGGTTGTGAAATGAAACAATTTGAGGTGCTACACGGAATGATTAGGCCCAGTCCAAATGGATTGGCACACACTCGTAGTGTTGAACACGTGACAGAGGTATACAGCAGCAGTCCAACCATTCAAAATTGTACCTCCTGCCTGCTCCCGACTTGTCTACATTATGTACGTAAAGTTTATCTGGCGTTCACAGAGTCTCAGTTTCGTATTTCTCTCTCTGCCTGTTTGTGTATCTTTTCATGCTGCCATGACCACCTCTCTTTCATGAGCTTCTTACACTGCTGCCTTATCAGTGACAACTCAAACCATTGCCACACACTAGTAATTGGGCGGGGGCTGGGGTGCTTGTAGTAAAAGGCTACCACAGAGGCAATATCAAATGATTACCCTTCAAACAACGCTGTGCTTCAAAATGAGTGACTATGTTCTAACTCAACTGTTCTCTACAGCATTGATGATTGTTTGATGAAGCCAGTGAAGTATGAAAAGAAGTGTGGATGTCATCAATACAGTGATCCACAGTTTAATGTGCATAAAGTGTGCACAGATATGCCTTAGGGCTCCATCACAGAATTGGCTATAGTGCTGATTTTTCTCATCACTCCAACTTCACTGAAAGCATCAAAATTACTTCCTGAAATGAGGATGCTGGAATGTGTCGGCCTACATGAGAATCAGCGAACCCCTTTCAACTAGCTAGAAGCCTAGTTTTGGAACCTCAGACCCTTCCTGTTTGGGGTTACACCTCACAGTAGTGACCCTGTGAAATCATTGTCCATATGAATGTTTGTAACCTTTCAAATCAAGCATTTATGGTGGCTCGCTGGGACGCCAACTGCACATCTGCACCAGCCATCTATTGAACAACAGGAAATGGTGATGTACATAGCCTAGAAAGCACCATTCCTTCTCCACTGGTAGCAGTTGGTGGTACAGTCACCTTTGCCAGGAATTTGCCGGTATACTGAGATTCCCAAGTTTTTTAGCACTTCCTCATTGTGTTTCTAGCAGCAAGCATCATCCAAGTCATCCAGAATTGCTTTGAGTCACCAAAATGGCTTGAATTATTGTGGCCGTCTTGGATGATACAGCTTTGTGGTTTCAAGGGGTGTGATGGTTACAGTTACTGTAATGAATTTGTCCCCGCATTTAAGTTGCCATACTGCAGATTGGTTATACTGCAATTTGGGAATTTTTTGTGTAATATATGTTTGCATGAAAATATTTTGGTGGTTTGTGGCAACCATGAAAGTATTTCAATAACAAAATTATTCACGTATGTAGAGAAAATGGAGGAATATGAAAGAGACCTCCATTTCTCACCTTCTTCAGACCATCAAGTCAATGCCAGAGCTAAGCAGAACAGGTCTACTGCGCTTCTGCAAGGAAAGAGCTGTTACGTCTCCACCCAATCCACCACTCCTCTTTTGTTGTACTTCGCAAATGTATGCAGCCTCAACTTCTGAATCCATGGCTGGCTGCACTTCTTCATTCGCATGAGCGATTGCTTGACGTGGTACTGCAGACGAAAGTGAGCCTCTGGGGTCCGGTAAATCATCTGTACACTGAAGGTACCGCAGTAGAGCCATTTTAACCTACGCTCAACTGTTCACATGACCATTTTGTATGTATAAATAATGCGTCGTTAAAAATATTTCATGGAGCCCAGTATGGCCGCCACATTCCCTCGCTGAACAGCCACAGCGATTCTTTGTCGGAGATGGTGGTGGGAGAGGGGCTCCTGGGTTGCTTCCATAATGCGTCCTCCGAGACTACCCTTGACCCTGGCCACCTCCTACAGTGCAGTTGCAGCCAGAGAAGCAAGGGCAGTGGCAAGCGAGGCGGAGAGGAGGAAGAAAGCCAAGTACACCCATCTAGAGCCCAGTCACCACTCAGTGCCCATAGCAGTGGAGTCCCTTGGTGCGTTTGGCCCAGAAGCCCTCAGTTTCATACGAGACCTCAGACAACGCATCATAGATGCCACCCAGGAGCCCCTCTCCCACTACCATCTTCGACAGAAAATCGCTGTAGCTGTTCAGGGAGAGAATGCGGCTGCCTTACTGGGCTCCATGGGGGGGGGGGGGGGGGGGGTGTTGACATGGGACTGTAGACTAGACTGTATATTAGTGCATGCAGCAATATACATGATCTGTGTAGTTTTTTCTCTTTCTCTATACTATTATAGTAACTATGTATTATAGTATATAGTACTTGTTGATGAGTTGGTTGTATCAGTAGGATTGTACAATGTCGTGCATATCTGTGTCTTTCTTTTTGTCTGCTGCATGCATAATATTATGTATCTTATTATTTTGCGAAAACACTTATGTACTCTTCCTTATTAGTAACATAATACATTGTTACGTTGTTTTGAATACTTGCAAATATTTCATGTGATAAATTTCGTGGTTTGAGCCAACCACTAAAATATTTTAACAACGAAAATTTTCCGGATTGCGGTATAATGTAATTTTCATGGGACTTCAGTTTTGCAAATCATGTGAGTTAGCAGACGTTCACAAAGTAAAAATGCAAAAATTTGACATGTGTAAAGTGCTAAACACTGCTAGGGTAGTGTAAACAAGCTATTCCCTGATAAGCAAATCACTTCACAACACTACTCCATGCTACAGACCAAACCAATCCTGAAGTGCAGGATGATGATGATAATAAAACTGTTGATGATGAAGGATGCTCTGAAGAAATGCCAGCTGGCAAGTCTGAGAAGGCAGCCAAAGCAAAGGAAGAACAGCTAGAAGCAGAACAAACACCAATGGTCAAGAAAGGTATGCACAGGGTCATTGGGCATAGTAATTATGCATGGAAGCAGCCTATAATGGCAACATCCAATGCTACACAGGCTTCTCCCAAGAATTTTTGGAAGGCATGGGGGTTTGGAGGATTTTGAAATTTCTCATACATAGTTAATGCAAATCCCAATATTTTGTACATCACTACCTTTAAGTTACCTCACCTTACTGATGTACTGAAGCACAAAAGAAAAAAGAAAACATGAAAAAACAAAAATATAATAAAGAATAGCAAAAAAGTAGAAAAGCAGAGCGGAAACTACAGCTTGGTGGCATCATGCAAATATCATGGAGCCAGCCTGTGTATGGCTCTTTGTAGGGCTGTGCCGAAGCTCAAAGGCTTTTCAGCTACCATATGTGTACCAATTTTCATGGGACTTTATTTTCGTGAATTTTTGGTTTGCAAAGTGAAAATGCAAACATTTCCTGTGTGTAAAGTGCTAAACACTGCTGGTATAGTGTAAACAAGTATTTCCCTAGTTTGTAAATCACTTCACAGCATTACCTCTTGCTACAGACCAAACTGTTGATGATGAACCATTCTCTGAGGGAACACCAGCTAGCAAGTCTGAGAAGGCAGCCAAAGAAAAGGATGTAAAGCTGCAAGCAGAACAAACACCAATGGTCAAGAATGGTACGTATGCACAGGGTCATTTGGCATGGTACGTAATTATGCATGGCAACTTTCAGTCTGCATATTACATGTAACATGCATATAGAAAGCCATTTGTCACATGCCTGGCAGTGCTGCTCATGATGCTCAGGCCATGGCCTGACCAGAATTTAGATCTGACTATTACTTTCTAAATTACTTCTTGGCCTGTGTGACCTCTCAAAGACAGCATACTGCAAATTTGTTTTGCCTTGGCCCCTGACCCCCTTAGAAAGCTTCCTCCGGGCTTGTTTGAGAATGCATTACTGGTTGCTCACTTCACAACATTACCCCATGCTACAGACCAAACCAATCTTGAAGTGCAGGGTGAAGTTGATAATGAAACTGTTGATGATGAAGGATGTTCCGAAGAAATGCCAGCTGGCAAGTCTGAGAAGGCAGCCAAAGAAAAGGAAGAACAGCTAGAAGCAGAACAAACACCAATGGTCAAGAAAGGTATGCACAGGGTCATTGGGCATAGTAATTATGCATGGAAGCAGCCTATAATGGCAACATCCAATGCTACACAGGCTTCTCCCAAGAATTTTTTGGAAGGCATGGGGGTTTGAAGGATTTTGAAATTTCCCATAAATATTTAATGCAAGTCCCAATATTTTGTACATCACTACCTTTTAGTTACCTCACCTTACTGACGTACTGAAGCAAAAATAGAAAAAAAAGAAAACAGTAGAAAAAAGGCAAAGCGGCCCACTAAGCTGAAATGGCCTAGGGAGAACACTGTTACATGTAGCATGCTTATAGAAAGCCATTTTTCACATGCCCGGCAGTGCTGCTCAGGATGACCAGGCCATGGCCAGACCAGATTTCTAGATCTAACCATTACTTTTGTAATGGGGGTCCATGGGAGCTCGTTCAAACGCCAATGGTCACCGACACAACAGTCATAAAGTATTCGATGGCATTTCAGTACAGGGTCACTGATACACACAAGGGAACACAACACGTGTAAGGACGGGGGGATTTATTGAGCAACACATAGCAGAGAAAATAGATGGAAATCAATGTAATCTGTTTCAACCTCGAAGGTCTTCATCAGTTACAGTACTGACGAAACAAGAGTGATTTGCTTTATATATAGCAACCTACTAAGTCTTTCAATGCCGTAGCAATGAGCCTCTACCAGATTATTAACACATGTAAAGCTGACCAGTTCAGGCTAGTTGGGGATCAGAAAGTAACACTTAACACAATAAACATACAGAGTTAGTCCATTACACTTTCTATTGTTAAAGTACTTCCCTGGCCTGTGTGACTTCTCATAGACAGAATACTGCAATTTTTTTGTCTTGGCCTGACTGCCTTTGAAATGCTTCCTCTGGGCTTCTTTGTGAATGCATTACTGCTTGCTTACTTTGCAACATCACCTTGTGCTACAGACCAACCCAATCCTGAAGTGTGGGATGAAGTTGATAATGAAATTGTTGATGATGAAGCATGCTCTGAAGAAACACCAGCTGACAAGTCTGAGCAGGCAGCCAATAAGAAGGAAGTATTACTAGAACTGGGACAAAAGCTAATAGTCAAGAAAGGTATGTACAGGATAATTATGCATGGAAGCAGCCTAAAATTGACAACTTTCAGTCCTCGCATGTTACATGTAACATGCATGTAGAAAGCTATCTGAGAATGCATACTTCCTGCATTATTGCTTCCTCTGTCCATGTAACATGCATATTGTGGTACATGGCAAACGTGTTAGCGTGCTACGTGTGATATGTGCACGAATGTTTTGCCACTCACAGCCCTTGACAACATACAATACATTTCAAACTGCTATAGGAATGAATGTGGTGTCACATCCTGTTGGTGTCAGTTTAGCTATATGGTGTATAAAGAGGTTCTTTAAAAAGGCACAGTTACACAGTTGCATACAGTACTTGCAAATTAACTCTTTTGAGGTCTGAACTGTTTCTGTATTAATATTTAATTTTCCATTTACAAAACTAATGCTCTTTCAGACAGACAATCTACATAGGTATACACCATATCATTGCACAGCCTCATCCTCAGTACATACATGAATCCCCACCATGCACATGTATGCCTTTAGCCAGTATGTTGAACATGATACCATTAATTACATACTCGAAATTGTAGGCATAGCATTGTCCCTTACTGTTTGCACTGGCATGTGCTCCACTTGCTGGCACTCCATGCTATATAGTTGTACAATCTGCTTAATGCTCCCCCTTGCATACTCATATGCCATGCACACATGATGTTGCAGATACCAACATACTGCCCAGTTGACATCAACGCATTGTCACACAACATGCTGGCGTCGGCAGACAGGCGCCGACGTGCCGTCATCGACGCGCCGAAGCAGTGAAGCCCACCAAAGGTGGGCTTTCCTGCTAGTAATAATAAATTATCATGTTTACAAATATTCACAAGTGAACACTCACCTTTGAACATTCTCACCTTTGAATAGATATGTGGTTTAGGCTCATTGCTATGTTGTACACAACTGATAATTTAAAAGGCCTTCATGGCCGAAACGCCTTGCAATTAGTTGGTTTTTTTTGTTGCTGCTATGCCATTGCTCGCAATATTTTTGCTTTTGAATGAATGTTTGAATCTATATAATTTAGTTGTTTGTGTACATTTGCCTGTTCGTTCGCAATTCCAGCAAAAACTACTCACAGAATGCCACCTAACTCTCAGGGATTATGAAGTATGGTTCTGACAGTGTCCTCAGGGAGATATCCTTTGTTTTCTGGTTTTCTTCACAGCCGACGGCCATTTTAATCATCAAATAATCAGTGACAACTCAAACCATTGCCACACACTGGTAATTGGGCGGGGGTGCTTGTAGTAAAGAGCTACCACAAAGGCAATTTCAAGTGATTACCCTTCAAACAACGCAGTGATTAAAATGAGTGACTGTGTTCTAACTCAACTGTGTCACCCATTTAAGGGCTTAATGTGCTTGTATGCAGCATCTATGGTCACAGTTTGGAGGGATAAATGTTTAGGAAGTGTAATAACTGAAGTTGCATGATCTTTGCTATCTGTTCTCTGTTTTTGCTTGTTCAGACTGTGCACCCAAGGATGACAGCACCTTGCATGAACCTCAGACCTCAATAGGTAAGTAGCTAGTACCGATGTGATGACATGTATTCACAGGGCGCTAACATCATACCATGTGCAGTTGCATGTTTAGCAATGTCACATGGTACACTCTACTTAGAGCATTGAAGGTTACGATATATCTTCAGGCAGATTGGATGTGTTGGTGTAGGAGGAATGGTGCACATGTAGTGTTTATTGGAGGCAAGTGTAGTGCTGAGTGTGGATGCATGGCTTGTGTTATTGTAACTGCCTGAGGTTACTAGTTTTCGACTGTGTCTGTATGATGGACTTATTGGTATGTAGCTCCTGCAGTCATGTTGCATTTAATAATTGAACTGTTAGCTTGTTTGTACACCCTGACAACAGATGTGCATACTAGTGAGTGTATTCCATGTCTCTGTGTCAATCTGTGTGGAAATCTATTGTTCTGTCTGTCTGTTCTCTTGATTTTTTAGATCTTGACAGCGACAAACGCTTTTCAGATCGGTAAATGAGTCATCAATATTTGTTCATACATAGACCCTCCATTTTAAACACTCTTTAAAGTAATATTTATTATTGTTGCAGCAGTTATTGGTGCTGGCTGATCAGTGTGAATGATGTCTGAATAGTAATTTACTATGCAGTGTAATGGTAAAAGTACTAGCTTTCTACACTGTTGCTACCATGCCTGACTAGAGGTAATATTATGGCTTTTTCTTGCCTACAGTAGTGAAATGCAAGGATTTTCTACCAGTCATCTTAAGCATGTTTATTACACCTATTGTCTCCACAAGCACTAGTACTACTAGATTCTCGTGCAATAGTGTTCACGTGTGTTCCTAGGTGTCTTACATAGTTGCTCATTGGCAACTGCTCAGTGACTTCTCTCCCTCTACACTTACATATGTAGGTAGCTAAACATTTAAAAAGCCTCCTGTGACATATTTATTCCATTTTATCATTTTTCCACTGCTGTATTTTCAGGAGTCACACAGCACAGTGTCCAGCCACTCCTCAATCTTTGCAACCTAAGCCAAATGCAAAGCAGGAGGCTGCATCACAAACTGAGATGCTATCAACACGTTCTCCTACATCAGATGAAACTGTATGGGGAGGCACTGCATGTAGTGGTATGTTGACCAATGTCCAATTGTGATTCTTATCTGCTATGTATGTTGGTTGTTTCGCTGAAATGTGATCATTTAGTGTGGTTAGTATGGTTGTAGGGTTTGCTACAGTACATGCCTTTACTCTCCTTGCAGATATCAGTGATGAGACGAAGCAGGAAGGGGAAGGCCAAGGTCAGTGAATGCACTGATTGTAAAGATTTGGAGAAGTTCTAAGGCTAAGTTGTAGCTAGTGTAGTCCTTGCTTATGTGGCCAGATTTGTGAAAAGGAGGTGCTTCACGCTAGGTATACAGTCAAGTGTCACTACAGACGAAAACATGCAACCGAGTGATGTTTGCGTAAATTCGTGTTTTGCATCTTCCATACCTGTGGTATTGTCCCAACACCCTGGCTAAGTTTGAAACCTGAAACCCGTAGTCCTTTCCTGCGCTTCAAACCAGGAAGAATAGGTATGCTGTCACCATGATTACGTATATAATTTCAGGAGCATTACAGGCTTTCTCATTATTGCACTGAGCATATTCTCGTACTGTGAGCAAGTGTATCTCAGGAACAGAAGCAGCTATTAAAGCGAAACAATCTGCAACAGAGTGCTCATCGACAGTGTTTCCACCCAGTACTACTAACTCAAAATTGAAATGTAGCGTGCAGTGCCCCCTTTTCTCAAATCTGCTAATATTAATTCTTGAGCTACATTTAACTAGTTAGCTATCCCCATCATTTGGATGTTGTTGTATGAATATTCCTGGTGGGCATTTGTACGTAATTATGTATTTTATACAATATAAACGTATAGAGCTGGATCTATCTATTTGCTGTGTACTCCAATGGGTTTCTACCCGATCGATGTATACATGACTCACTGTATGGTTATATGCACTGACATGATTTTAAGCTTCTCTGCAAAGGGTAATGTTGGTGTTAGGTATCATATTCTGAGCAACATTACTTGTCCACCTCTAGTCCATTCATGACAATTATTTATCATTTCCTTCCAGATGACCGCTGTGCGAATGGACCACCAGTAGGACGAGGTTAGTCAATGAGAGACAGAAAAGTTTCATGCTAACACTCAGGCCCTAATTTGGGCTTCTGAATGTGATCTTCAGTGGCCCTTTGTGACTTGGCCCACTGAATTTGCTACAAATGTTGCTCTCTTTCTTTGCATGTTGTTTGTGCCTTTGTTGTGCCAAATATTTCTGGTTTCAAATTATTTCTTAAGGTGTGTGTGGCACTCACCTGCCTATGTCATGCAAACAACCTTGTGACACAAAGAGTTTCTTCTGTTCATTGCTTTAGACCTTTGTCCACAACTCCCCGAGCAGCTACTCCAGTGCATGGCCTTGTTCATATATATGCCTCCTATACATGCCTCTTTACACATACCGTAAACAGTGTTTCCCCCAGAAAAGGAATAATGGGGTGGGAAGATGGAATGCTCTGTATTGTGCACCATATGTATTGTAGTATAGTGGCTGTGTCATGGTTGTGACCAGTTGTATGTAGAGAATCAGATGCTCACATGCACCACTGTGGCATGATGGGCTGTGCTTATTAATGGTGCAAAAAGGAATACATGCGATGCTGAACTAGCAGACAAAGAAACTGCTATGGAGAAATAATGAAGAATGTTGTCAAAGATGGATTCGAACACTTAGATTTTGATTGTCAGTCCACTGTATTAACCCCAATGCTATCACAGAGGTGGCAAATGTGATGTAAGTGATGTCATTTTTGTATCTTCTAGTGAACATATCCAGCAATAAGCAATGGCTCCTATCACCTAGACCAATTCTGTATCTGCTGAAAGCTAATCTATAGGGGGGCACTGCGCCCTGGTACCCCCCTTTGGGGGAAACCCTGCTGTAAAGGAAAAAAATATTTTAATGCAAATAACTCTTCTGTACATACAAATGGCTCTTCCGCATGAAGTGAGGGCTTCTCAGCTGGCTCAGGCATCAGAAAGGGTTGGTTCTCTAATACCAGCTTCACAACAGGGTTGAAAACCTTGCCGACGTTTCGACCAGATGCTCTGGTCTTCTTCAGGGCGCTTCCGCAAAATTTATTACCCGCAAAATTTTTACATTTAAGGAACATGGTTCCGCAAGCTGTTTTTTATTTGCTGTCCTTCTTTTCTCTCCTTTTACTACTCATACATACTCTTGAATTCATACCCATATATACTCATGCCTACTCCCTAATTTCTAGAGCCTACCTTCCAATGAATATACCAGTCAATGTATCTGTAAGACCTGTATACACTTAATTACTTGTAAATTGGTACTCTTTACTGGGGCATGTCACCTTCTCAAACCATCTTTCAGGTGAATCATCTGAAAGTGCTGAAAGTAGCAACAGTGGGGATTCCAAGAGCAACGAGAGTTCAGAAGGTACCAGTTTCCACTTGTAGTCTTGTAATGTATGTGTAATGGATACCATAGGACCTTGAGGGCATGTGCAATAACAGTGGTACTGCCTTGTGGTATATAACTAATTTTATTGCAGAAGACAGTCCACTTGACTTGATTGGGCAAGTGACGTACGCCCCTGTATATGAATCTTGAAGTAGCACAACTTAGTTCACAGTCAGAGTGTGTCTTACATTATGTATGTCTGTTTGTCAGGGCCTGTAGCTAGCATATTAATTCTGTACCAGTTTTCTGTGCTCTGCCATGTGTTCACTAGCTAAATACAGTTTATACGAATGGCATTCATTTACAAACATTCGTGCAGTTGCACTATCAGATTACTTTTACACAAGCTTGGATGATCAGTGTTCTTGCACAACCTGGAGGCTAGGCTTGATCTGGCAATGGCTTCCGTGGCATTCACGAAGTGGCAAGTGATTAGTGTGGTACTAATACCTTGCTGTCTGCTTTAGCAATCACGTCAGTAAGGAATTCATCTTTATATATGCACAAATGATACGATAAAAAGTATATCCCTGGCTCCGCCCAT
The DNA here is from genome assembly GCA_964019415.1 of Ianthella basta. Classification (NCBI taxonomy): domain Eukaryota; kingdom Metazoa; phylum Porifera; class Demospongiae; order Verongiida; family Ianthellidae; genus Ianthella; species Ianthella basta. The sequence goes on along the minus strand of OZ025880.1, from coordinate 5,428,214 downwards.
ATGGAAATGCAAAAACATTGCCCAGCAGTGTGCACTTATTTCAGGCAAATGTGGAAGCACTCAATTAAGATGTATGCATTGCTCTTCAAAGAACAATTAGACAGAGGAGGGTGGCAAGAAAGAGGATAGCCTGTCATGCAGTCAGGAGTCGGTTGCATTATGTGGCAAATGTAGAACGGACATTTGCTACGGAGCCTCTAAAATGCCTTTACTGCAGGCATTGTTTTTGTATGTAGTTACATAGACACATGTTATTAGTTGCTACCTACATGGCAGAAAAGAGAGGGGCGGGCTCAATTCAGAGCCTCCTTTGAAACTCCCACTTGGGGCACTGGCTAGTCAGCCAGGCTAATTATTTGAAATGCTAATGAATGAGCATTTTGATCTGGTGGGCACTGGCTCCGGTCCGGTTCACTGCCATCCCCCCCCCCCCTCTGTCCTACCATGTGTAGTTCACAACATTGTCTTTTGTTTGCGCATAACCATGATACGTACATATAGACCGTCTTCATCAATCACACTTGTAATTACTGTCACTGCACATGTACACATATGACTACCTTGCAGTTCTTCTTACATTTGTTCATGCTCACCCCACAATGCCTGGCATTCATCTAATTTATTACTGAATTCACTTGTCCAAGTATCAATCCCATTTTACTACTGGCCAACCTCTTCAAGTGTACAGTCCAGCTGAGCCAAGGCATCACATCTCAGCCAGTGGCAAATCTGAGTCATGTAACCGTGCACTAGTTATGTTGCAGATACGCGTATTCCAGGTCCTCTTTTTCGAGAAAGTCCTTAATTTGTCTGTCTGCCTGATGGAGAATAAGGTAGCCACACCCATGTTTACACCATATAATGCTGTACTGAGGCGGCAAGTTGTGTTATGCAGTGCTTAAGCCAACTGTGGAAGTATGAATAGGCAATGTGTTCTTTGCATCATCGCTGGAAGTGCAGTATGTTTGATTCTGTCCTTTCACTGTTGAAAGCATACACACTTTTTGTGTCACACCTGGTTGGTGTTTAGGAGCAGCAACGTATTCATTTGCCCATGTGGTTTTGGGACATTTGTCGAGTAATGTAGAGTAATGTGACGGTATAGACTGAACTGCTTGTAGAGAAGGTCAACATAGTGCGCTGTGACCTCAAGAGAGGCATTGTGCTATGTTTTGACGCAACAGCCAAAGTGTGCCGTAGTGGCATTAGGATAGATATTATCTGATATACTTATAAAATTGGTGTGGTGTGTGCTTAATTAATAAATGTGGATGTCTCTTCAGTAGGGACAGCATTCATATAAAGTTAATCCTTTGCACTTGTGTACAGTGGGAGAAAGATCTCGAGAATCATTATGTACCACACCATATGCAGCTGAAGATTCAAGATACCCGGATAGCTTGTAAGTGTAACCTATTGCGTTGTTCATTCATAATTTGAGTATGGACCATTAATTGTCTGCACTTGAAGTGAAGGGCAATGCAGAAATGATGTTTACATGATTTCTTACCTTTCTCATACAGAGTGGGCTATGTTTCACTTAAGGATTGTAGGATGCAGTGTTGCACAAAGTCATATACTGTAAGCTCATGCAGGTCTTTGAGGCCATCTTTCTTATTCTTCCTTGTGACTTTCTAATTGTAACCTCATGTAGGGAAACAACAGACTCACGAGCTATACAAGCTATGTATCAACTGATAGCCCACCTGTAACAGAAGATGGCAGTGACAGTGAGCTTGAATACAGTCATCAGTCTTGTCCCTTGCAAACCAATCCTGGTGATGTCATAAACACAATGCTCAGTGATCATAATGAATGCTGTGCAGAGAAGGCTGCAGGTTTAGAAGGTATTAATCCCCCGTGCCAGAGTGTACAAGAGAATCCCTGCCTTGGAGGCAGCCAATCATCACATGAGGTGGTGTGTATGCATCTGAAGCCTATACCTCAAGAGTTGCGTAAAGCAATAGTGACAGGACAATATGCGAATAGAGAATGGTTGACTCTTACATTACGCTCAAACACTGGTACAGTGTGCATGAGTGTTGTTTGTCATGGTGAAGATGGTGACAAAGACTCTGATGATGAAGATTCTAAAGACTGGAAAAGGAAGGCAATGGATCGCTTAGTGAGTGAATGCCAGCTCTGATAGATGTTTGTATATTGGCTGAGGTCAAAATGGTACAAATTTGTTAACTCTCCATGTCACCAAGACAGCATTCACTGCTTGCTGGTATCTTTTCATCCTGTAATTTATGTGCAGAGGCGAGAAAACGAAGAGAAGCAAAAGAAGCAGAACGCTGCAAACCTGAATAAAGGATTTGATGTGAGTAGCAATTAGTGTGTTTATGTACGTGTATATATGCTTTGTTGTAAGCTGCAACCATGCACTGTCTAACTGATTTACCATGCTGTAGATTGACAACCACAGCCCAAGGGCCAGCAGTGGTAAGTAGCTAGATCAGTAATAGGCAGCTCATTTTCCTTGCACCTATTATGAGACTTTGCTTTTAATTCTCTTTGACAGCACCAGCTCACAGTGATCTGAGGAGCAACACAAGTGATGGACCCACCAAGCAGCAGGTATGGACAGCTGACTATACACTATACATGCATGCAGAGTTAAAATGTGAATGTTAGAATGTGAATGTGCATGTACATGAGCAGGCCTATGTTACACGGATAACCAGATTCTTGAGCAAAAACAACTGTTAATGATAAATCAAATGCAGGACGTTTCGACCCAGAGGTCTTTGTCAACTGTGTACAGGATGACAAAGACCTCCGGGTCGTCACGTTCTGCATTTGATTTATCATTACCAATTGTGTCTTGCTCAAGAATCTAGTGTCAGTGTATATCATCAACACAACTATGAGCCTCTACAGCATCAGGTCTATGTTCTCAGATCTTCAAATCAGCATGATGTTCCCTCCTAATCAGCATGAAGACTAAGCCGTTTCTTACAAATTGGATTGATGGCTTTAGACATTCTCTGGATAGTAAATCAAACCAAACATGGAGTTACAGAGCAGTGTTTGTTCTTCCTTTTCGTACGTACTTGTTTGGTGCCAATCTAACAGAGTTCTTAGACGATATACTCAAACATAATAAAGCTAATAATCAACCGTCAACAAGCCATATTGTTTTCATAATGTACATGTCCTACATGTGTAGGTGCTTAATTATTATATGGGAATGTTCCTGGGTAAATGCTTCCTCATCTATATGGCACTGTTAGGGATGTGTAACATAAGGCATGTAGTAGATTTGTGCATTCCCTCATGTCAATTCTCACTGTAGGCTGTCAGAAAAGGCCAAGTTGTGTTGTCGGTAAGGTGCCAGTATTATCCTCTAGATTTACAGTTACACATGTTTCATGCTGTGACTGGCAGAATGTTGCTTTGTTCATCAATATTAGAAGGTAAACCATGTGTTTCGAGAAGGTTCTTTTGTCCCACTGCCTTCACAAGAAGCATTGGCTAAGGGAATTGGCAAAGGTGGCAATGGCGTTGTGGGATTCATCTACCATGGACGAAGGGAGTTTGCTGTGAAAGAGACCTGCCTGCGCCAAGAGGAGCTTGAGACATGGTCTTCTGTGAGCCATCCCAATGTGATCGAAATCTGTGCTGTCATTGAGGGAGACTGGGATGCAGTTTACCCTGGAACAAGAATATGCTACCAGATGATGCCAAGGGTCACAGGTGAGTAGTTTGGCCTGTCCTGGTTCATTACATTGGTCAACTCGGATGTGCATGTAGTTCAAACAACTCAGATGACATAACCTGCATGTCTATGTCTCAAGTCCACACTTCTCAGTGATTTCAATGGTAAATTGTAGCTGTAAGCTAGGCTGTTTATGTAGCCATAATAATTGTATCCAATTTTGAAGATAGTGTTATAATATGGCAAGCTGTTTCCCCGACCACAATCTGTTTAAAGGTTTGCCTCTTTTGGGGCGCCGAAGGCGCCCCTATATTGTTTTCACTTTTAGGTATTCATATGGCTTCATGTTTGTATATATATTTCTGTCATTGCAAATGGCGGCGTTCATGTCGTTCTTTACAAAGATTTAAATCGTCTATAATGATGTTTCGCCGTCTTCATATCGAACGAAATGTGGTCATGAACATGTGTTAATAGAGTGATACTAATAAAAAGCCTAAGGAGTGTCTCTTCTGCAAGATACAGCTCCAATTATCACTGACGGGCATTGTGTGTAAAATGGCCGAGCGCTCAACGCTCTCTGTTTGCTAGACTCAAAATCATCTTTCTTTATATTTCACCGTGTATCCAATGAACGCAAAGTGTTTCTAGAACATATTTTAGTAATAGTATCGTAGTAGGAAGCTTACCTAACTGTTCTCCTGCGAGCTACAACCCCAAATACAACAGAAGCTCATGACCTGTTGACCAGTGAATCATGGCATATCTTGATATACCCTATACCCTATGGTGAACCTATGATTCGCTTATAGGTTCATCATAGGGTAACCTTTCAGCCAGCACACTCCTCCTACTGGCACAAAGTAACAATGGCATACATTCAGTATGTCATAGATAAAAAAGCAGTTAGCAAACATTTGACGGTTTGGTAGGGGTGCTTTCACCGGATGACTGGTGGCTCTGGAGACTTAAAACTCTTGCAAACCCAACAGCCTAGTGTATCTTGATGTATCTTTCAGGCCAACAACAACGCTGTACCCCCAACTATCTGATTTACTGAACATACATGGGGAAATTGCTAGCAAGTAGTTCGAGTTCAGGGACGCCCTGGCGCCCCACGAGTTTTTTAACTCGAAATACTTGTGTTCATTATGTACGGCAAAATGGATGCCTGTCGAGCCTTTACTAGCTTGCTAACTTGTAGTCACTAAGTGAGACTTAAGCCTGGTTTACAGTAAAATGATTTTGCCCAAAAATGGAGTATTTCTGCTGCTTTTGCACCTTTCGTTTGCATACAAACAACAAAAACAATCCCAAAATGGATATTTTAAAAACGGAGAAGTAAGTGGATTTTTTCAGAAATGGTGCTGTATTGTATGAATGTAGTCAATTATCTTTTTGGCTTTGGTTGTCTTTGTGGCTTACCAGAAGGCGCTACTCAAAGCAAGAATGACTATTTCTGTGGTATTAGGCTATATTTCCAGTGTTTGGCATTTACCATCACCTTTGCCCCCTTGTATTCCAGCACATGCATCTTTGTGTAAATATTGAGAATACGGAGCACTACCTGGAGCAAGTGATTCACATACGAATGGAAATGTTTTAATGTACACCAGGTTTTAGTCTGTATTTGACCCTACACTCTGTACAGGTAAATGTGAATGGAGTTGAGTAAAGGGACACTTTTCACTATGTATGAAGTGTCACATATACAGACGAAAACATGCAACCAAGTGATGTTTTTAGTAAAATTGGCTTTTGCATCTTTCATAGCTGTGGTATTGTCCCAGCATTCTGGCCATGTTTGAAACCATAGTCCTTTCCTGTGCTTCACACCAGGAAGAACAGTTACTCCAACGTCATGTTTTAATATGGATGTAACACCAGAAGCATTACAGGCTCTGTTCTCATATTCGCACTAGGTGTATTTTCGTACTTTGAGCAAGGACATCTCAAGAACAGGAGCAGTTATCGAAGTGCAGCAAAGGGCAATAGAGAGCTCATCAACTGTGCTACCACCCAGTACCACTAACTCAAATCAACAAATAGCACGAAGTACCCACTTTTCTCAATTTTGTTCACACAAATATGGTATCAAGGCACATGCAGGATCGTTACAGAATCGTTGTAATTAGCCTGATCACTGCCTTACTGTGTGGTATGTGAATACGTACAAGCTATGCTGAGTTACTGTGTTGAGCTCCTAAATGTTGATAACCTCTGTCCAATGGAAGCTTGGCAATGCAAATACACAGATGCTGTGTATTTAGTGCTATTGTGAGATTCCCTCTAAAGTCTGTAAGCTGCTCAGGCCTTTGGGTTGTGCATAGCTCCATTGTCCTCAACAGCTACTACTGGTTATGTGAACTTTGCTTGCATTTATGTTTATGTTCGTCCCCACTTCCAGCAGGCGACATCAAGAGCATGTTGGAGGAGAGGGAGATGCCCACCCTCTGCCACTACTTCTATGACTTCAAGGAGGACAGTGAACGGGCAGGTCTTGTCCTGGGCAATGCCAAGTACATCCTTCTGAGTGTACTCAATGGTCTAAAGCACTTGCACTCATTGGGCATCATGCACAGGGATATCAAGTGTAAGTGGAGGGGGTAAGTGTGAAGGAGGAGTGGGGTGAGGGTGCATGAGGGAGGGTTAAGCGTGAGTGTGAGTGGAGAGAATGGGAGTGTGAGTGGGTGAAAGGTTGAGGGTGATGTTCGGTGCATGAACTGTGAGTGGAGAGGGAGTGACCGCGAGGTGTGTAGTGGACCACACCTATGGCAGACAGTCTATGATATGTACACATTTAAAGTATGGAAGGTGCCATGATGCACACCTAGATGTCACAGCTTTGCATGCCACTAATAGAAAGGGCGTGGTGAGTGGGATGGATTGTGTACAGAGATGTGTATGTCTTTACATCATTTCTCCTTTCTGTATTGCAGTGCAAAACATCTTGGCGGACCATTACTGTCAGTGTAGGGACATCTTCCAATGTCCCCATTATGGGGATACTGGGTACGGTGTGTTCATATCAGATTTCAATAGTGCCCTGCGAGTAGACAGAGGTCGGGAGAAGTTGGAGCGGTCAAAACTTCACAGCCAGCCCATCAAGTACAGTGTACATGGCACACCAGGCTATCGGCCACCGGAGGTGGGTGAGAGAGATGCCTCTAGTAAGGGGTGCTGACAGTGTCAAAATGTATGTGTTTCCTATTTACTGGATACAATGGAACCTGTCTAAGATGGTCACTGTGTTAGGCAGCACCCCTCTAAGTAGCCAGCACCCCTGGCTACAAATGGCATAACATTGCTATCTATACCTCTGTAGAGCAGCCATCTCTCCATACAAGTCAGTTTGAACTGGCCACAGGTGGCTGTCTTAGATTGGCTCCACTGTACAACATAGCAAAGGCTGACATTGTCATAGTGTGTTGTGTGAGAGCAGTAGGATTTGCTGAGTGTGGATTAGAGGTTCTGGTCCTCTAGTTAATGTCAGGTTCTATCATTCATGGAAGTGTGCACTCACACAGTTCTACTACAGTTTGGGAAGTGTTGACTTCTGTGTGTGTATTTTGTGCTGTTTGTGTGTAGTACTAGTGCATGACACTAAATGTAATGTGCATGCATTCAGTACATACATCTTCTAACCTGCCCCCTCCCTGCCCTGCAGACGTCCTTCCCCGTGTCCTGTAATGATGTCCTCCCAGAATGGATCTCCCTCAAAACAGACATCTGGTCTTTTGGCACAATGCTGGTTAAGTTCTTTGTGGGATCACGTGGGCCGCACTCTCAGAGAGAGGTGGGTTGCTTGAGTATCATAGTAAGTTTATAGGCTACAGGTATTTACTTGTATACTGTCCACTTTGATGCTATCCAACAGTACAAAGTACAATGTACTCTTAAAATGTGTACCTGACTAATGGATCACTTCCTCTCCACAGATGGCCACCCTCTTGCTAGCCGACTGCCTTCAATGTCCAACTGCAGCTAACAGACCCAGAGGAGTGAGTTACTCTGCTCCTTACAATAGGACTAGTGGTAGTGTAGATGTTGGGGGACATGGGATGTTTCTCAGTTCTACTCAAATGACCCCCTGTGTGGCTAATGGTTATGTACACACTTGCAGGTAAGGATGTCCCCTCTCCAAGCACTGGCAGTGGAACCAACTGAGTTGAAGATACTCCAGAAGGTGAGCTAGCATCACACACACGCATGCATGCACACCACACAGTGATGCGTTCAAACGGCATATATCCTTAACATTTTTCACACTTCCCCTTCCTTTCCCTGCAGGTTGCACTGTTAGAGAGGTACTTTCCTCTTGCCACAGAACTTCATCGCCTAGTGCAGTCCTGCCTCACTGTGAGCTGATACAGTAGAGCAGGCACTCAATGCACCATGACTATTCAGCCTGTGATCAGCCCCTTCCTTCCACCTCCTCCTTCCCCTGTACCCCTCACTCGTCATTTCTTCCCTCTCCCTCACTCTCCTACAGGTCAATGTTGAGGAACGTCCCAGTGCAGAGCAAGTCATGGAGAAGGCATTTTTCAGATCAATCAGTAAAGGTACCAATCTGGTTTAGTTCACTAACAGGACATGGGGCAATCACTTGGGGATACACTGATCAGGGGCGTAGGAACACTTTCAAAACTAAGGGGGCCAAACATACAGGGCGGCAGGATATTACATTCATATTTAGGTCACGGGTCAATTGCACAATCCGTAAAATGGCTTCCAGATGCAAGTCTCTAACCAGAAACTTAAACAACAGGTTTTGTTGAATGTAGCTTCGAACGAAAATGCTGTGGACTCACTCTGTATACTTTGGAGAGATGGTCTGAGCACTTGCTAGCCAAATTATAGATCACAGAAGTGAGACAAGGCTAAAAATCTATGGGGGCCTGGTCCCCCTCTTTTGAAATCTGGGGGGGCCATGGCCCCCCTGGCCCCCATGGTTCCTACGCCTATGCTGATGTATGCATGCACACCTGAATACACAGTGTGCATTCTAACCACTGTTAAATGAGTAACTAGCTATAGTTGCTGCTGTGTGTTTAGTGTCACATTTGTACTAGAGTGTTTTTTTTGTAACACACATTAACTAGAGTACATTTACTCCCATGATGGGAGTATATCTTTTGCTAATAGAGCATGATGTAAGTTAAAAGTCTTGCTTGCCTCTATCTTAATCAATTGTTTTGTGGGCAATTGTATGCAGTCCCAAAATCACAGCCTGCATCTTCCACACCAGCTGCAGAGAAGGAGCAAGCAGTTGGTGCACATCGTAAGTTACCAGTGTACATTGACTAATGGGATCATTGACCAGATTCAGTTGCTTGTGTACATGTGGTATCTTTGTAACTTTCCTATTTTGTGACCTTAAGTGCTATAAGTTAATCATTAATTGTAATTTGTGCATGGAGTTCAGTTACTGTATGTTGTGGCTAAATTGTTACCTTGAGTGGTCACTGACAAGTTGTGTGCAGTACACAAGTGCATGGACACTTACCTTGTCTAAGACATGACAGCTTGTGTGCATTATTCTGCTTTTAAACTTACCTTATATTAAGTTGATTGCTCGTTGTGTAGTGTGATCCAATAGAAAGGAGTACCATGTAGTAATTGAGAATAGAGCAAGATGCTAAGAAAAGCTTTCTTGCCTCAGTCTTTAAGTAGCAATTTTGTGTTGTGATCAACGTCTGCAGTTCCAAAAGGCCAACTTGCGTCATCCATGCCATCTGTGATGGAGGCAAAGAGTTGTTGGACATCGTAAGTTAGCTGCACCCTTTGACTCATGGGAACAATGTCCAGAGCCATTTCTGCAATTGCCTACTTTTATGTGCATTGCTGTATAGACTCTGTTAGTAATGTTGAATTGTTGATAGCACTGTGGTAGTATGGAATGTGTTTGTATTCGTTGCTTTTGCAGAGCCACTGTCAGCCACAATGGCAGTCAGCAATAATATTAACGAAAATCACTCGCAGGTTTAACCTGCTCTTATGTACGTAGCTGTACATCAACTTATTGTATATAGTTCTTTGCTGCATGTCAATTATAATACATTGACTATTTACTATGCATACAGCTATATTATTGTATTGATTATTACATTAGTGCAATTTGCACTTGTGATCACATAATTATAGATTGATGTGTATTATGCATGCATTATTACAGTATCTTGGTGCACACACAGCACACCATATAATTGGGGCGAGCGAAGTGAAGCCCCTCTCTTCTGCAGGGTGGTGTGAAACTGGAAGTTTGGTACGTCATGTACGTACATGTCCATGCAGACCATATAATTTTATTATGGTACATATATACTCGCATTGTGCAATAGTTTTAATGTCATCATAAATTGAGCAATCCATACCATAATTATATGTACATATGTAGGTACAGCCACATTGTGCAATATACTATCCATATCTTGCGCATGCACGTGCTTCTCATGGTGCAAGCTGACTTGTTGGCAGTCTAGCTGCAATGCTGCCAGCTATTAATTAGTGTTTTGCCCACTAGCTGTAGACAATCTGCTGGACGATGCTATAATATATTATACAGCCAGAATAGGGGAGGTGAACTGGAGGCGTTAACATTGGCTCACATACAGCTGGCTACAGTACATGACTGTGCACGTGGGTCAGATGCGAAGTGTGCCCACACCTTGCTGATGAGTGAGTCATAGTGATGAACGGTTTGATGACTCATTCTCAACTACCCTTCAAGTCATTGCAAGCTCATGACTTAGCCTTCCCCCCCTTATCAGTTCTTGTTTAAACCACACATGTTTCACTGATCGACAGGCAGGATATATACAAGAGCAGGTGCTCATCCCACCATCCCACCAGTGTGTGTGCAGCTGTACATACCAGTGAGCTCATGTTAGAGTGAAACAGTTAGTTGTATACAGCTCATCCATCCTGTAGGATGATTAAGGTGGAAGGCGATCACTGCATGGTGGCCATCAATAGGGCTCCCCCTCCCTCTTGCTTCTCTGAGACTCTAACACTTAACTTAGCGCTGATCATGAGTGGTTGTCAGCAGCATGTAACGTCGATCAGGAACAGTTGAGCACAGTGTGTGCATTTGTGTGTGCAGTTGTAGTGTAGTACATGGGACTTGTGTGTGCATGGACATGACCTATAGCACGTCCTATGCGTATACAAGCATCCTTACCAATGGTACACCATTTTCTGTCCTCATCTTGCCAGTGTATGCAGTGTGATGTGTGGTACAAGTTCATGTGTACGTGTATTATACATCTGTACATGAGCATGCCATTGCTCTATTGTGTCCATTGTGTTATACATAATTATGCTGATTGTGTCTCAGCCTTCATGTCTTTTGTCTTTTTATCTGTCATTGTCTTTCTCATCCTTTGTGTGTGCACTGTAGGTGGTCCTGTCATGAGCTGTTTGGGTTTGATGTGATGTTGGACAGTAACTTGAAGCTGTGGATCCTTGAAGTCAATATCTCTCCATGGGGCATATGTACATGTGTATGCATACATGTACAGTATGTTATCAAGAGTACTGGACTTACATAGGAATCAAGTATTGTCCCTTTCCCTTCTGTCTGGGCTGGAATGTTCAGGATTTCAGAAAGACTGTACAAGTTATTCTCTTCTATGACTTGCATGCATTCTTCCTCTCCCTCTTTCCATCCCCTAGGCCTCCCCTTTCCCCCCGGCCCTCAGCCAATGTCCTCCTCCCCTCCCCACTGCAGCCTTCACTTCAACTCTCAACTAGACATCAACATCGAGGGACAGTTGGTAAGGGCATGCTCAACCTTGAGCTGCTGGGTTCACACTGCATGCCCACTAAAGAGACAAGTGGAGGCTTGCAAGAACATGCATATGCACTGTCTTCACAACACATCATGAGCACGCATTGGCAGTGCTCAATGAAGCGCAGTGTGCATGTACATTCAATTCTGCATTCTCTGCCATGTAGAAGGAGTTAAGGAATTGGACTGTGCTCTCTTTTCTCTGAGGGGACGACCAACATTATATGCTTCTCTCTTCATGCACCACTTTCATGCACAATGTCATGTGTATACAATACGTACATACACTGTATGTACCCATATGTGTGAGATGTGTGGTCTGACACTGACACACCTTATCTCCTCCCTAGCATGCTCAGTTTGTCCAGTCACAGTGCATCTGTGAGTGATGCATGCACACTCCTGTGCATGCTATGTACATTCAGACACTACGTATGGCTTAGTAGGGGTGCACTGAGTTATTGCACAGCATGAGAAGCTGCATGTTCCATACACTGTTCCATGCAGTCAGTGTGTGATGACTTCATTATATAATGTAATTGGTTTTGTGCCCTGTCTCATGTGCATACACACATGCATACCTGTGTCATTATACCTACACATGCCTTGAGCTGAACTGTGTGTTCTTACAGGTACTTTCCCTGTGTGTGTGTGTGTGTGTGTGTGTGTGTGTGTGTGTGTGTGTGTGTGTGTGTGTGTGTGTGTGTGTGTGTGTGTGTGTGTGTGTGTGTTGTGTGTGTGCGTACATGCGTGCATGCGTGTGTGCGTGTGTACGTGTGTGTGTGTGTGTGTTGCCAATGTACTGCTTTGACTTAATTTCTAGATGACCTGACAAGTGATGACCTGAAGGTTGATCCTCATGGAACAGAGGGTGAGGTGCAGTTTGATGGGTGACTTTATGTGCACACAGAACTGCATCACCCACCCACATGCTCAATTTACAGTTTGGGCTTTCAACTCTGGGATTAACTATTGTGCCTCTGTGATGTGCCTGTAATACAGCATCTGTAGGCACACGCTTTGTCTGTATATTGTCTGTGTATTCTCTCCATGCATACTGTGAATTTCACATATGCATTATGCATACAGGTGAGGAGGTGTGGAGAGCTGGTCAGGATATTCCCTTCTCCCTCTTCACACAAGCACCTCAAGTTCTTTGAGGTCCAGGTATGTACATTTACATACATACACACATGGGTTGTCCATTGTGTGTGCACATGGGGCAGGTGTGTGCTGCACGCACACATGCTAGTTGCATGTTAGTGTATTATTGCCAACTCTGTTTTGTGCTCTGCAGCGCTACTCCAACCTGCTGTTGAATGCTTGGATAAGACGCTATCACAAACAACATAGCAGAGGTCAGCAGAGGCAGCAAACAGAACACGTAGATAGTGGCACATTACGTATCAGATACCTTCACATAAAAGCACATGCATGCTTCAGGTGTGACCTTATGACATGTACATAGGATGTGCCTGATAAAAGTGGCTACTTGTACTGTTGAATAAGCATTGAACAATGAATGTGTAAATAGTCCATGAGAGTTTCATTTGGATTGCTATACATACATACAAACACATACGTACACAGTCTTACTGCAATGCACAGTTTCCTGGTTATGTATAGGGCACATTGCTGTATGAATATGCATGTTGTTCAAAAGTATGTAACACCGTAAGTCATGCGCACAAGTTACAGCATTGCCACTTTCCACCTTCATATGGGCAGTGTAACTCAGATTATCATAATATGTCCTGTTTGGTGTTCACACAGGCAGATTAATCCAGGTTAGCAGGTATGAACCATGTTGTGAGGTGGGAATCAAATGGCAGTATGGGATAGATATCAAACAATAAAGTCCAGATTTGGCTCACCAGTTGGGCTGACACTTCATTTTTAAAGTAAGGGCTGAAGGCGGTGACTTAAGGTTATGTGAAGCACAAGCCGAAGGTGAGTGCATTTAATTTCGCAACCAGAATATTTGAGGGCACTAAATTTGAACAGTGTAAATGCCTACCAATTATTATGGTCAAAGGTTTTAGTGCTGATCACATGACCACAAGCCAATGGGAATAAAGGACACCAAGTCTGAATGTGTTGTACTTGTTACTGTAGATGCATATATATTAAGTACTGTATGTACATTTGATTCAATGGAAGAAGAACTGGTGTTCCTTCAAGTAGTTGTCTTTCTGTGAACCCAACATTGCTGACAATCACCAGAATTCTTGCGTCATCAGTATGCAGCCAGCAGTTTCACTGTTATAGACACAAAGAAAAGGTACGTGTCACCACTCGCTCCATATGCCCATCCCCACATGGTCAATTGCAACTTCTATTACGCCAGCAGTTGGTGGGCTTCCTGCAATTAAGTTTCACATGCTGGCGAGCTGAACACTAAATTGACTTATAGGTGTCTCTAAAGTTTCAGACCCCCAGACACTTGAGCATTTCACTTCATACCCCTGAGTCTTGTATAATCTAAACTCAGTAATATCTCTTTTATACTATTACATGTAGTGTGCATGTGAAAGAGGTAACAATAGATGCTGTATGTATGGTTTATGTGAAGCTGTGTCTCTCCTGTCCTAGCTGTCTCTGCAGGTGTCTCTCTGCTGAGGGAGCTCCAGCTGAAGAGTTTGAGGGGAGTGACATGATGATGGTATATTGGATCAGTCAGCTGAACATGGTGACTGGCCTCACTGCATGTGCACCAACTGGTGCTACTGTGGATGGACTTTAAACCTTTGATCGCTATAATATTATGTTAAAACTTCCAAATTGATCGATGTTACTTCTACTTGAGTGCAAATTTATAGTCGGGGCGCCGACATTTTGGAGGTTAAAGCCAAGCAGTCACTGGAATTAGGTGCTGCTGCACTCCAACACCGTACCAAGGCGTAGCTCGTAAATACCCTTTGACTGTGTACCAAACAGCAGCTTAGCTAAGATGTCCCAGGCAATATAGGAACAAATTTCCATTGTTTGATTAACTTGCATGGATTTGGGAGTGTTTGTATGCCGTACTGTGACTTACGGTGGTACTCTTGTGCTCCATGTGGGCATGTATACGACTTCGAAACAGCTTCTTTGGGTAGTCGTATGCATTCTCTTGCTACCTGTAGGTCTAACAAGCCGGGGGAAGGTTGGCCCATTTGCTCAGGCCATTCGGAATGCCAAGGCATTATTATTGTTTAAGCAATACTAGTTAGCTACTCATCCTTGAATCTTGATGGTATAGCTACACAACAGACAGGATTTTAGCAAGCCAGAATAGAAAAATAAGAAGAAGGGGAGCTGGTACATAGGTCAAATTCGTGCCCCTAGGAAATTTTTAGACTTTAGGTCCTCCAAGATTGATTCTGGTGCACACTGTGAGGCCCAAAAGCACACTTCTGTCACACGTTAACTGCACATTAATGTCATATTTTTACTACAAGTGGCAAACATTGGGGGAAAGGGAAGGAAGCTTGAACGTTTTGGGGGAAGCTTCCCTCCCCCATCATCATGCTCTTTAGGGCTACAAATTAACTTGTAAAGAATTTCAGCTTAATTAGAAAAGCCTAAGTGCTAGATAAATATCCAAAACGTTCAAAGATTATGGAGAAGGACCCAGAAAGTGTCCTCCTAGGATATAGGGCACCCTTCATTTTAGTCTTTGAGAGTTATCCTTGGTTTTACGCTTCTTCCGTCGTGGCGGCAGCCATTACTGTTGTCTAATCACGTCATATAGTTCATCAACAAAGTGGCTAGTCTCGAACCCAGACCCCTCCCAATTATAAAATGATGGAATGGATCTTGGTTCGAGACTACAAAATGGCGGCGTCGACCTCGCAATTTATAGGGTAAAGCGGGGTAATTTGAAATATGCGGTAATTTGGAAAGTCAGTTTGCATTCAACGAAGATTGACGCAGACTGCCTGATAATCTATTACAACTAAGCCCAGTATACAATGATTCCCTGCATGCAAAATCTTTGCTAGAAGGTGTTCATATCACAGGGTTGTTAGAAAGTTTATGGTAATTTTCAGCTTCAAGTTATACGCTGAAAACTCCCCTTTGCCAACTTCAGAACTTAGTTGATATCCTGAAGTAGCACACACAGTGAGGTAGGCTTGGTGCAAAGGAGATCAACAAAAGTGCTCAAATTGGCGAGCAGCATGGCGAAGAATTATGGGGTCCATCAACATGCTTCGTTAAATGGAGATAGGGAAGCATGGGGTATTACCGGACGCCTAAGACGCCGCCAGTTCTCCTTGTACTAGAAGAGACTTTGACACACCACTAACCTATCCTGGATGAGGGTAGAGTACCACACTTTGCGTCAGTAGATGGACGAGGTTCTTGCTGCTATGGTCCCGAAGAAACACTAAGAGAACCATAAGGCTACTGTGGAGGGCATTTCTGGTCATTAGCGGGTGTTTCTGAATGTGCACTGAAAATGTGCAGATTTACTCAAGAGCAACGCAAAGCAGTAAGAATACAGTTCCTACAGCATACATACTGTAAAAGAAAGCTGTCACGAATTACACAGCTGGCAGACAAAGTCTATCTGCTCAAGTTTAAAGTGCTGCCTTGGAGGGGTACTAGTGCAAGGCAAGTGAAACCATTCCTCGCATCCAATGCACTCCACCCACATTGAACTGAATCTCCTTCCTCCTCATATATCCCATCACACACTGGGCACACAGTGCTGTCGGTTGTGTGCGATGCTTTGTGTTGCTATTGCAACTGTTCTGTCATACCAGTTCCGGGCCCACTAGCAGTCTTCTCTTTCTGACTCTTCTGACTGCCTTTCTTAGCAACCTTCTGTTGTTTCTCTTCTTTCTTTCGTCTCCTCTCCACTACCTTCTGTTTCCTCTCCTCTACCTTCTGTTTTTGCTTCTCTTTCTGCTTTCCTTTCTCCTTTTCTTGCAATTTTCTGATCTTCTGCATCTTCCTCTCCTCAAGGAACTTCACCATCTCTTCACCTGATAAGTGTTTCGGCAAGCGTGCTGTTCCTCTGTTTGTCCTCTTTGCCTGTTGTTGCACTGGTATCTTCAGAACATCGTCCAGTAGCCGACCACAGTCAGATGTAGGAAGAGATGGCCGGTGATGCTTTCAAAGTGCTGGAGTCACTGGCTGAAGCTGGGTTGGAGCTTGTAGACACACCTTGGATGTTAGAGATGTCAGCTAGTTGCTGGGTGCCTCTCTTCAACTTTGCCCATGCTGTGTAGAGGGCATCACTCGTGAGGTCATAGCCCTCTTCGAACCTCTTGTTGAACTGGCGATTGGTGGCTTCATCCAGTTCTTCCTCTAGAGCCTGAAGGGCAAGCTTGGATGCACCCAATCCAGGTTTGATTGAGCATGAAGCATTGCTGCTACTTGAGACAGGCTCTAAAGAGTGCACCATGAATGGTCCCAGCTTTTTAGGATTGATTGATTGCCAGTTAACAAGGTAGATGCCACTGGTCCTAATAGCATTTACATTTACCATTGTGCTCAACTTGACTGCATTCTTGTACGCTGAGTAGAACACTCTGGCAAAGGACCGCTTGTCGATGGGCTTGACTTCATCGTGCTGATATTGAGCAACAGCATCTTGCCATGCTTGCTTAAGTGGCGAGAAAAAAAACACATATAAGGGCTGCAGAATGTGCTATATGTGAGGGGGCAGGCAGCTACAGCAGGATCTGATTCGCTGCACAAAACATGGAAGTGTCCAAGTCCACAAGCAGACAGACTGGCCGGCCAGGAGGCAGATGACTAGGAAAGTGCTTGCTTATCCACCCATGAAATAGTTCTTATGTCATCCACCCATTCTGGGATTTCCCAAAGTAGGCACCCTCCACTCCAACCTCTAGGAGGTTGTATGCAAACCTTTCTCCAGGGTAGACGTGCATTGGCGGTATGACTCCTCCAGCAGCACTGATGCAGCACAAGGAGGTTATTTGCTGCTTGTTGTTCCCATGACATGATAGACATACTGAGCTTCCTATGGTGCAAGAACCTTACCACCCTTGGGGCAGAGGGAGAAACCACTCTCATTGCAATTCCATGCAGATGCGATTTGGCTTGTCCAGCAGGTCATGTTGGAGGAGGAACTGCTCAAAGGCATAGAACCATTTGTCCAGGATCTCAAGTGTGCAGGCACTAGCACAGGAAGCCTGAAGAGCCTGTGGTTGCCTCATTGCAACTGTTGGATGTCGCTTTAGGAAGCCATACCACCAGTCCTTTCCCAGTCGGTTCTCAGTGAAGGGATTTGGCTGCTTGCTGTGATCAAGGATGCGCTTCACAGCCTCACAGATCTGCCTTCTGGTCTGACCATAGCCATCAGCCATCTTTAGTGCCCACTCAACCAACTCCTGTTCCTCCTCTTTGGTGAGCACTGTGCCAGGGCCTGATGTATGGCCCAGTCTGGATTTCCCAGTTGTGCAGTGTGCTGCGTGGTATCCCATACGCTGCTGCAGCTGCCCTCAAGGAGAGTTTGTGCTCACGTAGACCTTCCAAAGCCTTCACTATACTGTCTTCATTTCAATCCTTCTTATTTTTGCAAGTTGCCATTGTCTTTAATTGAAAATGATGCATGTGTGATGCAATGATAGCGTATCTGGTAATACCCTCCAATAGTTCACGACTTTAGGTGGATGGTTCTTCAGGAAGGCAAAGCTGCAGGAAGTGCATACTATGATGGTGTATTAAGCAAGGGTGGTAATTAATGCATTCAATGGGCAGCAGCAACACTCGCTGATTGTGCTAGCTACTTCCGCTTATAGGCCATTTCTTAGGTGTTTAGATATGATTGACTAAGCAAACACTGAAACCACCCATCGCTTGTATGGATTCAGCACAGGTAAACAACGTTGCAGCCTTACCGCATTAGCATGTGAGAATACAGCGGTGAGCACAGTACCGATGAACGAAGTAGGTTTCAAATTCGGCGCGCTGCCCAAGGGTCAGGAAGTCGCAATACTTACCGCAGTCCGGTAATACCCGCTGACCGAAAATACCCGACGCTACTCTATTTCGGCCAAGGATGACCTTCAAACCATCACAAAGTACAAAAATGAGCTTAGGAGATGGAGTACAAGGGTCTGGAGGCCACAGGTTTGTCGATAATGCGCGCTGGAAGACGTGTGCCAAGCGAAACTCGCGGTATTGCTAATATTTCGTTCTTATGAAGGAAACCCTTGAATTTGAAGGTGTGGCTGTGTCCAATGGCTATCCAAAGTCTAGAACCAGCATGGACACATCTTTGACTGCCATTTCAGTGCACTGTAGTGACTCAATTTCAC
Organism: Ianthella basta; assembly: GCA_964019415.1. Taxonomy (NCBI): domain Eukaryota; kingdom Metazoa; phylum Porifera; class Demospongiae; order Verongiida; family Ianthellidae; genus Ianthella; species Ianthella basta. Next base: position 5,409,490 of record OZ025880.1, on the reverse strand, counting down.
TTCGGCCGTTCCCAATACATGGCGTTTCAAATTACCCGTCGGCCATTTTGCGCTGAAATTTCCTGGGAAAAGAATGAGGCTACCGTGCTCTCCCTGTCATAGCCGGTTTGAGATGATTTGTGTACAGTATGAAAGAGCCATGTCTTCTATGACTTCTTGGAGAAATGTGTTTTGGTACGCTTTGTTGTTTTCGCAAAATGCAACATCTTATTTGCCACTATGAAATTATATCCCGAATTCCCTCGCTTTACCCTATTTAGTTGTGCCCGCAGCTCGCTTGAATATAATGCGACAATTGAATTTACACGTAATATCATCAGCAAGTAGTTTGGACACTTCTAGAAGGCACCACCGCCTATTCCCTTTCTGCTGTGACCGCTTGAATAACGTCGGTGCGTATTGCAATTCGCTCGATATTGCCTCTAAAATCCTTCGCTAGTTGGCTTTTAAGGCGTAGGTCTTAGACACGAATGCCTACACAGAGTGCTACCAGAAGCCTTGCTGACGCTTGTGGGCTGCTTGCAGACGATGTGAAGTGTCGGCACAGCTACGCATCCAAGTCTTAACAGCACGATGTACCCACGTCTTCGCAACTACCTCTTGCCGTGAACATCTTCTGGGAATACACTATTACTGTTTCAGCGCTGCTCCAGACCTGCTTTGACGGCTCAATACAGCGGCAAAGACGAAATATATAAGTAGACGCGAAAATCATTTCACAGTCGACCTATGATCTTCCGGTATTGCGACACCGTTGCATCATCCATGGTTGCACGCACTTCCGCGTATATAAACTAGAAAATTCCGGTCATATCCATATATGGGGCAATGACGTGTCCCATGCAACCTGGCGACAGTGAGAGAAGGGCGTTCAGTAGTTGACTGTAAGTTTTTTTTCGTTGTAGACCTGTGCTGATGATTTGCATGAGCAATTAAACTATATTTACACAAATCTAACTCTTTAGGATGGCTAATACGCTGAATCTGGGACGTCTGTTCATAGATACTATCTGTGGTCTGTTCTCAGTAACGGAGAATGTCGTGATATTCAATATGTCTATTCTAGTGTAATATTTTGTGAGGGAGCTTAGGATGTCTTCGTATTGGTTTTATGTTTGTTCAACCTGTCCAACTCCAAAGCGTGGTTTGTGGGAGTAGGATAAAGGGAAGCTTGGTCTTTAACAACCAGAGAGCAAGCCGGTTGTTGCGTCGGCACCGCCACGTAGAACTGGCATTTAAACGTCAAAATCGCATGTTGTGCCCTACCGCCTCCCCAAGCAGAGCCAGGAAACTCTAGCTGCCGGCTGCGCGAAAGTAGAGCCATAATGATAACGCCATCTTGTCTCGATCCCAGACCCTCCTCCACCGTTATTTTTCCCTTTTGAAAGTTTAATATTGACTTTCATCTGACCATACGTTTATCGGTCATGTATCGGCTGGATGTGACATGATCCCACGTTGAATGTCGTGTTTGCCATTAATACATGCATGTGCGTGTAACCCCCATCTGCATGTTATACGTCCTGAAGCTTGTTTTTGGAAATCACTGGATATTATGCCTACCAGCCTGCAATAAATATTGCCAACTGTCTGGACTGCACATGCTGAATACAACTACCACTAACCTTTAGTGGGATCGTCTTGATGAATAAAAGAAATTTTAATACTGAACCTGCCTTGGTGCTCTTGCAGTTAGAACAGCTTCATTTTATCTTTCTAGAAGGTGATACATGTAGGAGATTTCACAAGGACTAATTGCATGCATTAGACTAACGTTGACCATGTGTATGTTGTACGTCTTGTCATTCCTACAGGACATGCAATGTTGTTAGGAAGGAACACAAACATCTTGGATCAAGAAGGCTTTGATGGCATGATACATAGTAAACGTGGCAATCCTAGACAGGAATGCTTACCATCAAAACACTCATATGTGCTACAGCGGGAGCCAGATGACAACATAGTTAAACCAGTTATTTTACCAGAGGGAAGACTGCCTAAAGGACGTTCTAAAGAGCGTTTCGCAAACATTTCCCTCAGTACTGGTCATGAAGAGGTCTGCACAAGACTATCTTCGTCCAGATTTGGGCTTAGTGGTACAGAGCACTCAGATATGCTTGAAGGTATGCATATGCAACATCAACATTGAAATTCAGAAATTGGAGAATGTATGCATGCAGAAAATGGGATTGTTGGTTGTAGGGTGACATTCCCCGTTTGCTCTACGCTGGCTTTGTGCAGGTATAGTTAGTATGATGCTTCATAGGCAGTATGTATAATTATGCGTGTTGGGAGGTCAACTAGACTTGAATGGTAAAGTAGATGGTCCAAAGGAAAGTGTTGAGGGACTAGTTAGTTGATACTGCATCATTAGCAATAGACATTTGCCAAATAAGCATCATAATTACTTCCAAAGTTCAGGTCTTTCCCCATAATACGTGGCTGACATATGGATAAAGCATATAACGGTTCTAACTTTGTTCTGCACCAAGGAAGAAGTGAACTAAGAGCCTGTTGCTAAAATAACACCAGTACAGGAACACAGCCTGATCTGTCAAAGTACAAATTTGGCGGTTTCGGAAGAAGCAGTGTACTTTTTGCCCGTTTCTTGGCAAGGAATTTGATGTTCCCAGTGTGAAGCTGGCCGAACCATAAGGGAGACGCACCCTACACAGGTAATCTGGGTCAATACTGCTTGCGGAGCTGGTTTGCTCTCCAAACAGTCATCATACAGGAAATACTGGCTGTGCACCCTATGGTGCCCCTTGACGGCAAATAAAAGCAAAGCCTGGGAGATATATGTTGCAGATCCTTTCTCTTGTGATCCAGGGAAAAGAGAAGAAACTCAGCTTCTTCCATTAATCTTCGCTGTTGATCTGCATACTATCCAATCATCGTTCAAAAAGTACCTAAACACTGGCTGACCAAGACGACATGCCTGCCAACTTGAAGGCCGTCGTTCGCTCTATAATACTACACCAACAGAATGGAGGGCTTCTGCTTCCTGTACCTGCTACACACGAGTGTAAGTAGCCATTTTACCTATCCTTGCTGTACATACTGAGTGTGCCGAACTCTGAAGTAATCAAAATTTATTTGGCAAAAGGTGTATTGTCAAAGCTGTTTGGACTGTTACAACTTCACAAAATACATAAGAAAGCTGATGAGCCACAGAGAATGTGATTTATGTGATTCATGCTACTTTCTACCAAGGTGTAGCATATGTATTGAGGGCATAGTACCATTGCCAGAAGTGGACTGTGGTGTGGCAGTATGTTTCACTATAGTACACCATTGGTTTAGATGTACTGTACTAATTTTGTATTCTGTAGTGTACCCAATCAACTCTATCCGGAATATTACACTAGTGTACTTGTGTTATGTTCCTTGTTCTCTCCATTGTTAGGGATCAAAGTGGACAGAAGAGAAAGCAAATACACAACCAATTATAGTATGTGTGTACAAATGAAATGTTTGTCAGTTATGATAACTTCTCTCTATCTTCTTGCTTTTCGGACAGTTTCAGATGGTCCCAGGTGTCCTGTCCTGATTGCATATGTACTGTAGGTAGTTTATACACTTCTAGATGTAGCTGGGACAGTAGGCACCATCTTTGTTACAGACCGATACTAAATTCAGTGTGTAAGCAAATCCTTTGTAGTATGCTGTGTATCATGTTGTTGGAAGTGCTAATAGAAAGAAGAGTAATGTTGGCTGTACACTTAGACTCCTATTCCCTGATTTTGTAGTAAAACTGGTTGTTCTGAATTGCAGTGGGACATGGGCATACGGGGCTAAGCTCAGGGCTTGCGGAAGGCGGGCATTGCAGCTAATCTGATATGTTTTTGTCACTTGACTTTGCAGTGCTATACCATCCTGCAGAATTTTATTACACTTTAAATACTGAATGCACTTGATCGGAGTGATCTTGACATCTTTCACTCTTTCCTATTTCATCAATAGGTATGATTGAGCTGCTTGAAAGGGAGACACAAATGTATACAAATGAGCCTTGTCGAGGTATGGAGTCACAATCAGGTGAGACAGATGTAGCAGAAAGGGTAATAACAGACTTGTAAAACTAAGTCTGCAGTAAGAAATGTGACTTTAGTACGTACCCCCCTTTGTCTATAATACAGTGCCATGGACATATCAATCACTCAATCAATGCACATGAGGGTTTTATCTCCCATGTGGGAGGTCGCCCTAATACAACGGAAGTTTTTAGAAAATAATGTTATAACTCAGTTTATAATATATAAAGTTAAGCAAAATTATTAGTCCACCTCATTCTAGGTTTTCCTCGAGGGCACTTTCCTGGAACCTCACCATCATACACTATCTTCGTCACTCTACTGCTGCTCATCTCCTCTAATCTTTGCTTCCACTTCTGCTGCATGCCGTCTATTTACAAAATCCAAAACTCCCTCCTGCCTCAATCTGCCCCTAAGATCAACGTTCCTTATTCTCTCTAACCTTGACATCCCCTCTATCCATCGTAACACTTACTTTGTGTAGCCTGTATTCTTCCCTTATGTCTTGCTTGCAATGCCCATGCTTCACACCCATAAGTCAACGTAGGAATCACCATAGCATTCACCACCCTCAGTTTTGCAATGGACTATTCACTGTAAAAATGCATTAGTTGGCAAGCATGTGCGGGAGTTAGCAAAACACTGTATGTACTGTCATCACTATTCACTGATGTCCCAATTAATACTGCACTGTACATGATTGCTGTTCATCCGAAGCATCACTAGTACAGCAGCTACAGCAGCTTGCAGATCTGGAGGACAAGGAATATCATGGGTTTGGGCACCTGCTGCAGGAGGTTTACCGACTCTTCCTGTCTATTCTGTCTTCCCTCCCTTCCTGTTCATTGCTAACGAGTCACTTTTTGATTTTCGAGGCTTTTCCTTCTCACTTCCAGTCACTCAGCCTTCTCTGCTTACCTCTTTCCCTGCATTGTTGTAGCGTAGTCACTGCCTTTGGCTAGGATGCACAGGTGTGGCAGTTCACATATGCAGTAAAACCAAGCTTGAAACATGCCTCTTATTAATGTGATAGGTATGGCTGTGCTGTGCAATTAGGACCATGTAGGTATGTGATGCACATGTTATTGTGGATTCCTAGTTTAGCCCAAAAATTTCAGCACGCCCCGAGTGTAATACTGGAATCTTTGTCATTTGACTTTGCATCACCATACCATCCTGCAGAATTTATCACACCTGAAGTACTGAATGCACTTGATCGTAGTAATCTTGACATCTTCCAACACTTTATTTCTTACTTTCAACAATAGGTATCATTGAGCTGCATGAAGGGGAGGCAATAACGTATGAGCCTTGTCAAGGTACAGAGTCACAAACAGGTGAGACAGATGTAGCAGAAAGGGTAATAACAGACTAACAAGACTAAGTCTGCAGTAAGAAATGTGACATTCTTCACTGACAAGACCTCTTCAGCTAATCATGGCTTGCCCTTTTCTCTTCCAATTGCTCAGCTGCCCTTCTCTGCTTATCCCTATCCCTCCATTGTTTGTATTGTAGTCACTACATTTGAATAGGACACAACTGTAGCAGATACAAGACAACAAAAGTTTGCATATACAGTAAAACCATTAATCCTAAAACATGCTTCTTGTTAAAGGATACGGTACGTGGCAGAAAAAAGTTGATGAGAAAGCAGATATTGGAGCAGGTCACAGCAGGGAATCATTAATATACAAGACGTTTCGATCCGAAGATCTTCATCAGTTGTAGAAAACTTAAAAAGTTAGCGTACTACACCTGTACGTACGCCCGTGAATATTAATTGGTACACCCGTATTAGCAGATTAGAACGCTCGTAGGTGCAAAATTGTACACCATTATCCGTAGTACGCCTGTATATACCCTTACGCATAGTGTGCATACATAGCTGTACATACCCAACCTGTAGTACATGCCGGCCTACTGGTATAGTAGATCATTTGTGTACATGCGGACCATACTGGCAGCGAAGGAAGTTCCAACTGCTGATATTCTTGCTAGAATGTTCGGTTCAGGAGGAAGCAGGTGAGTGTATGTGTACAACATAGCCGAAGAAGCTATACGTCAACATTGCAGTTGATCTGCTTGATGAAGGATGTATTGCGAACTAATACGAAAACAACAGGTTTCCTAGCCATGTTTCCTATAGAAAATCGATGTTGACACCAAAATGGCTACCCAGCAACTAACTGTGTTAAGCTCTTCCACGCAGAAGGCGAGACAATTGTGAGAATTCACCACGTTTGCAATTTGGTTGGGACTCCAGTGATGTCACCTTATCACAGCGGCTTCTTTGCTCTACTAGTACTGTACGTACCCAATGGCCTTCGCTTCGCAGACAGACTTGGAATATACGCACAAAAAGTGACTCGTTAGCAATGAACAGGAAGGGAGGGAAGACAGAATAGACAGGAAGAGTCGGTAAACCTCCTGCAGCAGGTGCCCAAACCCATGATATTCCTCATCCTCCAGATCTGCAAGCTGCTGTAGCTGCTGTACTAGTGATGCTTCGGATGAACAGCAATCATGTACAGTGCAGTATTAATTGGGACATCAGTGAATAGTGATGACAGTACATACAGTGTTTTGCTAACCCCGCAATGCTTGCCAACTAATGCATTTTTCTAGTGAATAGTCCATTGCAAAACTGAGGGTGGTGAATGCTATGGTGATCCCCACGTTGACTTATGGGTGTGAAGCATGGGCATTGCAAGCAAGACGTAAGGGAAGAATACAGGCTATACAAATGAAAGTGTTACGATGGATAGAGGGGATGTCAAGGTTAGAGAGAATAAGGAACGTTGATCTTAGGGGCAGATTGAGGCAGGAGGGAGTTTTGGATTTTGTAAATAGACAGCATGCAGCAGAAGTGGAAGCAAAGATTAGAGGAGATGAGCAGCGGTAGAGTGACGAAGATAGTGTATGATGGTGAGGCTCCAGGAAAGTGCCCTCGAGGAAGACCTAGAATGAGGTGGACTAATAATTTTGCTTAACTTTATATGTTACTAGAAATAATAAAATTTTCTACAAAAATAGCAAAGATGTAGGGATGGCATAAAAAGTACAGAGACAAGTAAAGGCTGTTACACAGTGGAGCATTAACCATGGTCCCTACATGCAAGAATGTTGCACCTTATAGTCCTACACCCTTGAATGTAGGGACGATGGTTAATGCTCCACTGTGTAACAGCCTTTACTTGTCTCTGTACTTTTTAGGGGCTGCCGCAGGCAGCCCCTATATTGTTTTCAAATTGACGTTTTCATATGGCTTCATGTTACGGATATATATATATATAATACGCGAACCTACGGTTGAACGTCAATGCTTACATTTATATTGAATGTATTGGGCGAAGTATTGGGTATAGGGAATTTATATTGTCAGCCATTTTATTCGGCCGGAAGTGGACCGTGTGCGAGGCCAAGGGACTTTGAAAACCGGCTTCTAAACGACGTCTTAGCGAACTTTGGACGTTCTCTTCCGCCTCTGATCCTGGAACAGACTCCTACAGCACTTCTGGTTGACGGGCAAAGGCACAGCTTCGATACAGCGCCCAACAGGTCATCGAATTCGCCCCGCGCCTTCTTTGATAATGGCCGCGCCGCCTCGGAGGACTTCACTCCGCCGCCTGGAACACATGACAGGAGTACGTATGGTACGATCTATGCCCGTAGCCATACGTACTACGTTCATAGCCGTAATCAACATGCCCATAGCTGTGAACATATACGCCCGTAGTTGTAAATTGGTACGCCTGTAGTCTTAAATGGGTACGCCCGTATCCGTAGTCGTACTGCACCCGTTGTACGCTAACTTTTTCATGCAACGTACCATAGGTATGCCCATGCTGTGCAATTGGGACCATTTAATGGTATACAATGTACATGAATTACCTTAGAGCGCAAAATTTTTGTGGGACAGTATATTTGCGGATCTTAAATATTTAGCTCAAACTGTAATTTTTGCAGGAAAATTGTGTTTTGTGAGATGCAGGTAAGCCACACACCCTATACGATGGCGGCGTAAAGCAAACAATCACTTCAAAGCGCTTGGAGCCATTGCTGTGTTGATGACAGAAGTTTGGTTAGGTATGCCTGCACCTGCTTATCCAGCTCACGTCCTCTCCTCCCCTCCTTCCTCCCCTCTTTTCTTTTTTACTAGTTCTTTCACAGCCATATCTTTACCTGCTTTCTTATTCTTTGCCAATTCCACCTTGTACTTCTTCCAAGTTCGCACGCTGCTTTCCTTGAGAGGATGGCCAGAGAACGCTTTGGAAAGGAATCTTACGATTGCTGTTACACCATGCTCTGCTGTGCCTTTTCGGGGTAAAGTGCTCGTACGCTCCATGTCGTGAACTGCAAGCAGTATCCTCTTCACCCACATTGGTGCTGATGACCTTCTTCACCTCTTAATTGGCAGCTACGACAGTGGACACTGGTACTACTGTTGACAGTGAACTGTCTGGCTTCGGTAGCACTGAACCAGAGCGCGTGAAGTAGTCGTACAGACAGACTTACTCGTAACGGCAACTATGGGGCGGCAGCTGTAGCAGTAAACACTTGGCAATGAGATCACGAGCACGAAGCACTGTGCCTTCTGAGCATGCACAGCTAGGCTAGATCTGCTGCGGTGTATAGTTAATGGCAGCTAGGCCATCATCTGTCTAAGATTACCACCCAATGTATAAGCATAGAGTTATGCAAAATATTCACGGGGAATATTTTCGCGAATCATAATCTATCCGCGAAATTCTCAAAAATGTTCTCCCACGAAAACTTTTGCACTATACGGTATTGTGGATTACTTTGTTAGCCTAATAAATTGAGGAGGTCCCATATGTTATCACACATGTCCAGTGTAGGCAGAGCAATTCACGGGTTGTCAGAGAAGTTCATAGTAACTCTGACAATCCATGGCAAAGCCAGGACTGTCACCAAATCTCACTATTGTGGTCATGTGTCAGCCATGTATACTCTTTACCCCCTTATCAGAGTATCCCTGACTGTCAGAGATACTCTGACAGTCTCTGGATAACCACGGATGGTCAGCCATGTATACTCTTTACCCCCTTGTCAGAGTATCCCTGACAGCCAGAGATACTCTGACAGTCCCTGGATAATCACGGATGGTCAGCCATGTATACTCTTTACCCCCTTATCAGACTATCCCTAACTGTCAGAGATACTCTGACAGTCCCTGGATAATCACGGATGGTCAGCCATGTATACTCTTTACCTCCTTGTCGGAGTATCCCTGACAGCCAGAGATACTCTGACAGTCCCTGGATAATCACGGATGGTCAGCCATGTATACTCTTTACCCCCTTATCAGAGTATCCCTGACTGTCAGAGATACTCTGACAGTCCCTGGATAATCACGGATGGTCAGCCATGTATACTCTTTACCTCCTTGTCGGAGTATCCCTGACAGCCAGAGATACTCTGACAGTCCCTGGATAACCACGGATGGTCAGCCATGTATACTCTTTACCTCCTTGTCAGAGTATCCCTGACAGCCAGAGATACTCTGACAGTCCCTGGATAACCACGGATCATAAGCTATGTACTTAACATCCAAAATCTTTTGAAATGAAGAATTTGAAATCAAATTGGCTGCTGTTGCGCATTCATTAGTGATGGTCATTGTTGCTAGACACAAAACTGAGCATTAGAAGGAGACTAATATTAGAATAGGCTATTAGGATGATTAAGCAGCAAGAATAGCAGTGGACTAATCAACAAAGGAAAGCTTAATCGATGACGTTCTTAGGCATCACTCATCACCAACAGGCGCAGCAAGCAGGCCCGTACACAGCTTTGAGACTGGGGGTTTCTTCTGCTCTGGAACTCAGCATATATAGAATTAACATGTAGCACAATTCTGGTGTCCGCAAGGAGAGTATCCAGCTTGTGCTCACTAGCAGCTAAGCTGGTCTTTTACAGCTTAACAGGGTATTGAGTGGCACTGTCCATTGTAAGACTACTGTATAGTAGTACAACTCAGATTCTGTATAGCTATAAAGTCATAAAAGTTGCTCCTCAGGTGGACTCCTAGGGAAGTGGGGGGTTCTTTCGAACCCCCCGAACCCCCCTGCGTATGGGCCTGGCAAGAGAGATTTCTTCTGTGAGGTTGTGCCTGGGCGACTTCCGCAGTGGCATAACTGTTTCTGATGGTGTGGCCTTGTAGTGTGTTGATTCTGCTAAGTGAGCTGTACATTGCGGAGTCGAAAGTCAGGTTTTCGGTGCTCTTCATGCTTTCTTGCGTGGAAATGAAGCTGCCCCCACTGCACTACGTAAGACTATCTTATTTATATATATGTGTAGTAATGGAACCAAACAGTAGCAATTGAATGCATATCTATATAACTTCTACAGAGTACATAATTTTTTATGCTATGATGATGGTTGCCACCTCAAAAGATTTGCTGAGCATCCTAAACAGCGATCACAAAGCAGTACATCTCAGCAGATTGCAAATTTCTAGATCGTTGCATTTCAAAGGCACACAGATGACTGGTGCAAGGAGAAATGTGATCCATATAAATGTTCTATTCCGGATAATGTGGCAAAGCTCATGACCACCACCAGATGGCTGTCAAGCTGTATTGTGTTTCCTTTCTTGTATCCTTGTAGGTGGACACAGAAATATGCGAGCAGACATTTTCATCCCTGCCATGTTACTCTTGAATGACACAGCACATTAGCAAGGAGCATTTTTATATTTGCGATCTTCACAATAGGCACATTCTGCACCACATTGCATCACATTCCTAATGTGTCTGCCTAGCATACTAACCTATGATTAGACCCTTAGTTACTCGCAGAGTACTTTAGACTGGTGTTGGTGATTGAGGACAGCCAGCTGAATTTTGAATACAAGGCCGGCGATCTGCGGCATATAGTCCGGGGATTGTCAGCCTCGCTCTGACTGTCAGGGATAAGCATATCCGACCATCCATGGTTGTCCGGGGACTGTCAGAGTATCTCTGACTGCCAGGGATACTCTGACGAGGGGGTAGAGAGTATACATGGCTGACCATCTATGGTTATCCAGGGACTGTCAGAGTATCTCTGACTGTCAGGGATACTCTGACAAGGGGGTAAAGAGTATACATGGCTGACCATCTGTGGTTATCCAGGGACTGTCAGAGTATCTCTGACTGCCAGGGATGCTCTGACAGGAGGTATAGAGTGTACATGGCTGACCATCCATGGCAGTCTAGGGATTGTCAGAGTAACCCTGACAGTTGTGGCATACTAGGGACAGGACGCGCCTACGCTGGACATCCCTCAATGTTATCCAAAAACTTGTATGTTTTTCAAGTAACTTTCTTTATACTATTCTGCAGAATATGTAAGAAATGCACATGATGGATCATGTCATGATGACAGGGCACTGAATATAGCCACTAAGAAGCAACAGCAAGAGGAGAAGGTGTCATTCCTATCTTTTGGAGATTCTATTGTCCCGAAATGTAAGTGCAATGTATTGCAATGTCAGTGTATGTATCTATTAACTTGCAGTTCGTAGCAGAAATAACAAATGTACCACAACCATACGTACGTAGGCACCTTAATGTACATGTTGGTACACCAGTATCAGTAAATTTGTACCCCATTGCCATGGCAACTGGCGGGTTAATAGTGGCATATATTCTGGATACATGCAAGGTTATCTAATTGTACAGCTGCATGGACACAAATTTGTAGCTAGCTAGTTAGTCCCATGCATGCATGTAGCTACAAAGAAAATTAGGAATTCAGGGTGAACTCCATGGAAATGTGGCTTATCATGGTGTTGAATTACTGTTGCTTGTTTCTATGCTTTTTCTGCTGGCCATTCCTAAATCCCTTTTAATTCTAAAGGATTTTTTATACACTAGTTTATAATTATAGCTTTGCTTTGGTCTTATATTCTGGCTACTGTCGTGTACTTACATGTGTATATGCGTGTATGTGTGTGTGTGTGCACGCGTGTGCACGCATGTGTGTGCATGCATGTGTGTGCGTGCGTGTGTGTGTGCGTGTGTGTGTGCTCACGCACGTGTTCAGTGATGTTCTTTTTGCTGTATTGAATTTGTTCTTCATATTCAAATTTGGCATCTACTTTTATAGATCAAGTTAGCTCATCTCTAGTATGGATTCGCATCTATTCTTCGTTATGTAGAGGTGAGTGGTCCACTAGTATCAGTTGCACAGGTAATACAATACATGTTCATTATGATACGATGCATGGAAGGGTAACGATAATTCTGTTTCCTGATTTGCAATTTTCGGAAAACGACAAATTTATCTGTGAATTTTCATGCTTAAGCAGTGATGGACACAATGCGCTAACCAGTAGCAGTTACCATTTAACAGTTAATGGTTCGCACATAAATACCCATGTAGCATCTGCCATTTGTGTTTCATCGATGGCCAATACTTCGGGTGTGAGCTTGCAGCATCCACTGAAATCAAAAGCCTCGAACAGACCGCTTCATAGCCTCCATTTTTCAAGTATCAATAAATGAAGTCATGACATAATGGCCGACAGACGGGTGGTAGTCTAGGTATGAGATTATCCGACACTTCTTGGCAGACGCGATAGAGCTCTGTGCACCTTGTACTTGTAAAAAGTAGTCCAAACAGTCTTTGAGTCCATCTGCTGCTAGGACTTTGATGATTCTCCCATTGGACACCTACGCTTGAAACAGAGCTGCACGATCAGCTGTTTGCGGTTAAGAGTGACAAGACCATCTTCCCTTCATTTCACTATCACTGAACACCCAGAATATACTGTTGTGTGTATATTACGATACCGTCGCATTAACTGGTTAACCGTGACACGCTAACAGTTAGTGTTTCACAGTTCTCTGCTCGTTACCAATTAAAAGGCGAAAATTATTGACAGTTTTTGGTTAGCATTACCTTTTGCCATGCACCACACACATGCAATAGAATGCCTAAACCTTACTTTGCTTCTATGTACTATGCACCATGTAAGCATTCATAAATCTATTAAATCTACAGTTTCATCATTCTTATAATATTTGCCTTACATGTTTCTGAATTTTTGATTTTCTTCTGGCTCTAAAGTAGTTTTGGTAACTGCTTGTCGTGGTTGTTCCCTTCACCTGGAAACATAATCATTCTTTGTGAAGGAAAGAATTCTAAGCATAAGTGCAGCCAGGCCTGATGGAGGGAGCTACGTCTGAAGACCTTAAGGCAATGTGTCGAATCAAGACACAATTGACGTCGTTACAGTCCGTAGACCTTTGAAGTGACATAGGGCTGGAAAGAAAGTGGCGCTGCCGGGAATCAAACCCAAGACATCTGGCTTCAGTTGCCAGTGCTCTAACCACTGAGCTACAACACCCCGCTGGCAACGACCCACTTCTCGGCCCCTATAGACCATGGTGGTCATGGTTTAGGTGCAGGATGATTGCTGCATAGAATCGATCGAGAAGGAAAGAAACTGAATTCTAAGCATAAGTACAGCCAGGCCCGATGGAAGGAGCTACGTCCAAAGACCTTAAGACAATGTGTCGAAACAAGACACATTCATTTGTAGTAGTTCTGTTTCCTTCAATCTAGCAGCCTGTGATTTCTGTGTAGCTCTTCCCGAAATGCTGGTAGTAGAGAGTCCTCTGCTTCTCGAAATCTGAAACACAATTGTAGCCAACTCCAGAGATCTGGTGAAGGTGTAGCAAGTCACAGACATCACGCAAGTGTAACGATTCAATGATTCACAAAGCTGGTGTTAAAGGAAACACAAGGGCTTAAATAGACTGCCAAAATGGCCAGTTTGACAAGCTAAAACCAGTTACAGATGACAGCAGATGAAGTTACAGATGAAGTTACAGATAGCAGCAGATGAAGTTACAGATCAAGTTGTCACACACACAAGTTCAGCAAGTTAACTTGACAGCACATGACGTTGGATAAACATGTCCACTACAAAGGAATATAGCACTACACACGCATGAGTTACACTTGCAACAATTCCTGGAGCAAGTTTTGGAAGCAAGCCGACCGACCACGTTTGCCCCTTTGTGACAAGGATCTAAGGGCTAAGTAATCGTTTCTGCAATCAACCCTTCAGACCATACAATTCCTTATGGATGTGCAATTGTACTACGGGTTGCATACGGGTGTACTTACGACTACGTACGGGTCGACTTAGTGAATGTGAATATGCTTGTCAACAGTAAATTTTTCTTCCAAGTACCATAATGATCAGGTCTTGATTGAGTCTGGTGCTAATTATGGCTTTTAATGATGTAATAGGTTCTCTGCTGTGCGTCCCACTAATTATAAAGTAGTAGAAAGTAGGAAAGTGTGTGTACAAGTATTTACAATTGTGTGCTTTCTCTTGTACTACTTGTGACAGATATCAGCAAATTACTGGACCCTGTAAGTCTTGGACCACTTTTTCAACAATTACTGGATTCGAGAAAGCTACCAGATGGTGAGAGTAATTGTATGTCTTCTCTCATCAATTGCATTATTTCACAGTGCAAATATCATTTCTATTGCTTGCACAGAAATCAGGAATAAGTTGAAGTCAATGAACAGACTAGGTATGTAAGACTGTGTTTCCATGTGTGCTGATCTATAAATTGTGGTTACAATCCTGTAAAATGACTATTGCTACAGCATGTCTCAACAAATGCAATGATCACAGCTCAACCACAGGATCATTACATATGTGCATGAAAGTAGCTGGAAGTGGCCACTTTTATCAGCACTTTTGAACCAACATACTTAATTCCACTCTTTTTGGGGCGCCAAAGGCGCCCCTATATTGTTTTCAGATTTAGGTATTCGTATGGCTTCATGTTCGTATATATGTATTTAGACCATGAAGCAACAAATTGCTGTAATCTGATTGGCCCAACGGAGGTGTTCTAAATCGCTTATACCACCTCGGATTCAACTTATACCACCTCCGGTAGCTTCTGGCGCTTGAAGACAAACTTTCAACAACGTAGCTGCGACAAGCTTGGAGGGAATTTAACTTTAGCAACGTTCCGAGGTACTTCACGGCAGCTGGGCTTCGCAGGGTTGTTTCCGCGCAGTTTACGCTGCCGTTTGACTACTCGGCTACCTTTTGTTGCCATTTCTAGGTAGAACTGGTCAGCGCGGTCCTTCCCCATATTGACGCTGGTTGCTATCATAGTCTAAACACCTTATACCAAGCTCCGTCGGTGTCTACTGGATTTAGAACACCTAGGAAACCGATATAGAGGCCCTTGTGCTTCGCACGCGGGCCTCTATAGTAATCGGTTTCCCACAGTGTTCTAAATCCAGTAGACACCTCGGATCTCGGTATAACCTATATATATATTTCTGTCATTTTGCAAATGGCGGCACTCACGTCAATCTTTGCAAAGCTTAGAATCATCTCTAATGTCGTCTCACCGTCTCTCAATCGAACGAAATGTGTTCAGGAAGATGTGTTGATAGAGTGATGCTCGTAAAAAGCCTAACGAAAGACTATTCTGCGAGATACGGCTCCAATTATCACTGATGGACATTGTAAAATGGCCGCGCTCGACGCTCTCTGTTTGCTAGGCTCATAATCATCTTTCTTCGCACTTTGCCGTGTACCCAAGGAACGCAAAGTCTTTCTAGAACATGTTTAAGTAATAGTATTGTATTAGAAAGCTTATCTAACTTTTCTTCTGCGGGGTACAGCCCCAAATACAACAGAGGTCGAACGACCCGTTGGCCAATGTGAGACATATCGAATCATGGCATTACCAGTTAGGATAGCCTTTTTACCCAGCACACTCCTCCTCCAGCACAAAGCAACATGTACATACTCATTCAGAATGTTATGTACAGTAGATCAAAAGGCATCAGCAAAGCATTTTGACAGTTTGGTAGGGGTGCTTTCACTGGATGACTTCCTGGTCTGGAGACTTAGAACTCTTGCAACCCAAGTCTATGGCATCGTGATGTATCTTTCACACCAGCAGCAATGCTGCATACCCAAGTATCTGAACTATTGAACATATGCAGGGAAGTTGTTAGCAAGTAGTTCGAGTTCAGGGGTGCCCCGGCGCCCCACGAATTTTTTAACTCGAAATACTTGTTGTTCACTTATGTGAAATTTGAACCAATAGATCATGTTACCATGATAAATAAGGTTTGTCATTGTAATGAAAATTGTTAGACATGGGCAGCCTAGCACACTAAGTAATTAAACTTTCAATCAATCATTGCAACGCGCTTCACCCATCTCGGGCTTCATAAGGCAAAACGTTCTACACCTGAAAATTGACAGGTGATGATTAGTTGCAAAGGTAAACACGAACAGTGATAGGTGGATGTGCAGCCAATCAAAGCACAGAGTGCATCTGACCAACCAAACAGATATCCTAATGAGTGTGTCCCATATAGGGCTCAGGGTTTTCACTGTGGGACAAATGTTGTGTACCACAGTTTGAATCAGAGATGAAAACACAGAGGTGAAGTTTATAAACTACCATGTGTATTCTAATATTTGTACACTTTGGATAGCAACCACATTAGAGGCATGATAAACATGATAGCAGAGGTTGATAAATATTTAGTATTCAAATGAACTTTGGAGTAGGTGATGAATGTTAGGGATTGTCTTTGAGGGGTCCTGCTAGTCCAGGCAGTTGTGGACCCACATACATATGAAAGCACTGAAGCACCAGGGGCAAGAAGGAAAAACGTTGGCCCGGCAGCAGTCACATGGATTGTGCGATGTTCGACCAATGATCGATTTGATCAAAATCTTGCTCAATAGTATTCATAGCTTATGGTTTGCAAGAAAAGTACCTGTAAACCCTTTGTCCTTAGGGAAACAGCATTAGACAATGACAAGCTGGATTGTAGAAGAGAATTTGTTGCATTCAAATAGCATTTCCAACACACCTGTCTTCCAAGCATTCATAGGGATACACGGTTTGATAACTGTGTGAATCTGCTGGCTCCAAACAGAAGAATGAAGTGCTGCACTGTATGTTCAGTGCTTCGGTTTGTGCACTTCCGTCGAAGTGTAGACAAAAGAGACTGTTATGTTTCATGATGCTAAGGCATAGACGCTGCTAAGAATACTAAGAATACAGAACGCTCTGTGAATATGGTAGAGTCTGTCCAACTCTTAGCTATATTGCATTTAGGATTTGCCCTAGGTGTGGATTATTTTAGAATAGTTTATCAATTTGTACATTACTGTAACCACATTTTGCATGATTAATGTCATCTTCACCGTCACAGAAATTTATGAAAGTTCCAACTTTTTGGTGTATCATTCTATACTTCGCTTTTCTCTCTTTTGCAGTCTTGAGATTTGTAAAGGAGTATGCTGACTGGTTGAGGCAATATAACAGCACAATGTATGCTAGCGAAGATCGCAACAGTAAGTGATGATTTGTAGGTCATATGCTGTTTGTGTGTGTGTAATTATAATGTGTACTCTTCCAGGAAACATGGCACTTTCGAGATGCATGGGATTGTTGCTACATTATTACCAGATTGTCAGTAAAGAGCAAAAACTGAATGACTACTGTTTTTTTGATGAGCTTCTGGACTGTATAGAATTTCTTACGGTGTTTCATGAATGTTCTCGGTTATTGAAATCAGTCATCAATCATAACACTGAAGGGCTGGCAGTTGACAGGTAAGGATCTGATGTACCATACTATTAACAATATGTACATCGTATGTGGACATAAACTATCTAAAGTATGGGTGGCACATGTAAGGGGAGCAAGTGTGCCTTCATTCATGATTTAGGAAGGCTTTCATATGATCATATAATGGTGAGGTTGACAGTACTTGATGTGTACAATCTTGATGGTACACATAATGACTGAGGTTGCCTTGTGCTGTTTATTATGGAGCACACTTTCGTGAAGAAGCTTTAGATAGTTATGGATTGCTGCCTCCTTGTCACTACCTATATGTGAATGCTGTGCAAGCACACTTGTGCCCTTGTTTGTTAGTCACTGGTGGTAACATTACTCCCATGTGTTTTGCTCTGTGTTTGTATAACAGACTTGAAGAGGCATATGCTAGAGTAAGGCAGTCTTTTGCTGACATCAGGAAGAATGTTGAGCGGTGGTGTGATGCAGTGTTACATTCAGTGAGTTCATGTGTGAATCTGTTATGAGTGCAGACAGTACCAATATAGTGGATCAATTGGACGTGCAAACTTACTTACTTTACCTTATATGATATAACTGTTGGCACTTTTTATGTGCCTATGTTATACATGGGTTTAGAGCTAGAAGAGCCATATTATAGCAACATTGGGTGAGGTGGTATGAGCAGATTATAAGTGGATGATGTCGTTTTAGCTATGCTTGAGAATATTGCGTGGACAGATGTTGATGTACAAAAGCTATGCGAAGGCTTTGCTTCACGTTGCAGAGGACACAAATAGAAATGGTACTTCTCACAACGCTTGCCGTGGCTTGTCAACTGCTTCAGGCTACACAGCTAGACAGAATGCAGTGGGTTCTGCGCAGGAGCACAGCATTGTATCTTGGGCCCAAATGTTCAGCAGTGTTCCATCTCGCAGTGTCTCCACCTCCTTATCACATCCTGCCATTTTAAATCCAGATTACTAGTGGGTTGATTCTACCTTGCCAGGTGGGAATCCGGATTGAGCAGTCCATGTGAACGCAACTAATCCAGATTCAACCGGATCTAGCACCTTTTATTATGGGGTAGAGGTCTGTATGAAAGGGGTTTATTTGATAAGCCCACTCTCACATCAGACCTTTTGTGGTAAATGTAATTACGTATATGAGCCTTATATCCAGGCTGTCTAGCCATGCTAATTATCACAGACAGTTGGGTATGAGGCTAAGTGCATACAGTACATGTCCGACTGTGTACTTGTGTGAGCTGTGCACTGGTGCTGATTGGTGAAGACTGCCATATTTTGTCTATAGACTGTGGCCCTCTTCAGCAAGGGATCTTTCAACAGTACCGTTCGTCAATTGATGAATCGCAATGTTACCACATTTGGAAAGGGAGGCAATGGAGAGCTGGTGGAGGCATTCCAATCTGGAAAGTGTTTGATCATCAAAAAGGTGAGAGTTGCCTTTTGATTTTGTATATACGTATCTGAGGCACAGTGACACTTGTCCTTCCCTTGCTCCCTTCCCTCCTGTACTTCCTCCATTTCTTCACCCCAGACCCTGTTAAGAGAGTCAGAGTGGTCCATTGCCACCGAAATGAGCCACCCCAATGTGTTGCCATGGCTTGCTCTCATCTGTGGAGGCAGATCAGACTCCAAACCTGGACAGATTGTGTCGTACCAAGTCATGCCAAAGATGACTGGTGTGTAGAAAGTGTGGGACTAATGATTTGGTAGAATCAGAGACACTTCTTTGGTTACTAGTATAAGCAATCTTGCCACTGTTGCTGCGTCTGTGAAATAGGATTAAGCCTAGGGCACCACATTTATTAATAGCCCGATTTGGGGAAAGCTTGTTTAACCCAATTCATGAACAGGATTTAACCCTTTATCGTGGATGAGCCTCTATAGTTGCTCGCACGTGATTGTACCTAGTCTGGAATAGACACAACAATTGTGTAATCGATATGGTGGACAAGCTACTAAAGTGGCTCGTCCTCAGAGCACAGTTCCAAACAAAAACATACTTTCTTAGCATAATTCTTACCTTCCCTGTTGAATATGCTTATTATAGAGCACAATGGTAAGTCTACATGGACAAACTCGCTTTCCAATTGTCTGCACTGGGCAGTATACGATTGGTAGTTTCTTGCCAAAAATGAATATCGACACCCACAAAGACTTTTGAGTCGAACTGGCAAGGGAGATGAAGGCACTGCACTCACCCGGAAAGAGAGGGGCACGATCTTCTATGGACAGCGTATCTCCTTCGGTGAGGTTCAACGAGTGGTGCTTCCTTGATCTGCTGCCAGGTGTCCTCAACTGCCGATACTGCTCTTCCAGCGTCAACTGGAAGCATAAAAAGTACTGCTGCAAGCAAAGCTATGAAAGCGAGCCAGTTCCTCTTTGTGTAGTTCCTTGTTTCCAACTCCATCGCACCACTAGCTGTCTCTGTGATATTTCTACTTCCGTATACTTAGGATTCTATCACATATTATTGTATAACTGCCGCATAACACCGTATAGCCTCTCTTGTATGTAGTTTTATTTTGGGTTATAACTTAATTGTAATTCAGGACAAAACTGTGCTACTGCAGATTCAATACATAGTCACTATGTGTTACCTCTGTATAACTTGTAAAGGCAGTATTGGGGTAAGCAAATACATGGGAACACAAACTTCACACTTGCTCCAATACTGTACCAATTGGATTGACCACAGTGGGCACTCACAGTTTTACAGAAACCCCTTTCGCTATTTCTCTGATACAAATGCTTCATTAGGTGTTAGTCATTCTTGTTTTAATGGAGAAGCCCATCATGATTTCATTCCTTTAGTCCTTCCTACTCTTCCCCTCTCTCTATCACTCTCCCTTCTCTCCTTGCAGAGGATCTCTCTGCTTCCATCAAGAAGATGGGAGGCAGCATCCATCACTACATCCTGCAGCTACAGGATAGTGAGGAGCCCAATGCAGTGCTCTCTGCACGAGCAGACCTGGTAAGGCTGAGAGGTGCTGAGATCTTGAGGAGAGTGCTCCTGGGACTGGACTACATGCACCAGCAGAATGTGGTCCACCGGGACATTAAAGGTGTGAAAGGGGACCTAAGATTATGTGTGTGTTGTGCCTTGTCACAATGTGCATATGTGGTGTGTTTTGTATGTGTAAGTGAGTGATAGGCTTATGATGCAACGGGCAAATAATTCCTCCTTGCATGAGAATTACATGTTATGTGTTCAGCATTTACGTAAGTACTATGTATGTGTGTATCTTATACACTGGTCGTTTGGCTATTTGTGAAGCTCAACACACATCTCTTGCCATTCTTTCATAAGAGTGGCACTTATGCTTATCTTGTCTCTCATTGTACTAAATTTTGAGAGGCCGAAATACTGTTTCATGGTCGCACAGCCAAATGCTGTTTACATAGTTGTGCAGCCAAATATACTCTGCAGCACTATTGATTGTGCCATTTGTGCACACAAGGAATTTCATGTGGTCATCTAATTACATTAAAAATGCATAGGAATTGACTGATGACCACTTGCTATTTCAACCAGTATATCTAGTACTGCTATAGCCTACAGCAAGCTGAGGCACCTACCAGTGCATAGATTTCTATTGCATTATTAGCTTTCTGTCTGCATACAGCTTCCAACATTCTCCTGAAGAAGCCTGTAGACTGCCCTCATGAAGCTGTCCACACCTGCACCTGCCCTGGGGGGTGGGAGGTGAAAGTGGCAGACTTTGACAGTGTGATCCACCTGGGTGTGGCCCGTGACAGAGCAAGTCGCAGGAAGCAGCTCAAAGTGGGAAACACTGGGACCTCTGGATACCGAGCACCGGAGGTGAGGATTGGATGCGTGTCGTACAGCTTCCTGCGTGTGTACTCCACCTGCAACATGAATGCAGTTACAAGTGTTAGTAATGTGTATGTATGTATGATAGCTGTACAGCACGTGTAGCTTGGGCTTTCATAACATACTCTCATGCCTCCCCCCCTCCATATGCAGGTGTTTTATGAGAGCAGCACTTCTGACATAAATGACCCAGACTACTACAGTCCAGCCAGTGACATCTGGAGCTTCGGAGGAGTGTGTCTGCACCTAGCAATGGGGTTCTGCTGTCCCAGAATGCAGTACCAGGTGAGGGAGGGCAGGATAGAAAGTAAAGGAGGTGCGGACCAAGGGTAGTGTTGGCACAAGTGAAAGAACAAGTGGAAGGGTGGACCCAGTGGAGTGAGCTGGGGAGGGTGGAGCAATGGTAGGGGTGACACCAGGTGATGGAAAGATGAGGGCATACAAAGTGAACAAGGGCTGTCACCATGCTGGCACCTGACAGGTGCATCTGTACACTGTGCATGATCATTTGGTTTGTCTTTGTTATCAGGTCAGTCTAATGACATTAGCACATCACAGGATGGTCAATATCCCGGCAGCAGAAGCACAAGAGAAAGTGGACAGGACAACAGGGGTGAGTGACATGGTGGCCAGCTTTGTGGCCATCTATAGACTGATGATGACTGATGATTGCTTATAGTCTTTCATAGTCAGAGCGCTTTCGTAGGGAAGGTGTCTGGTAAAATATCTTTGTGCTTGTGCAGAGGCCCACCCAGAAGCTTGGGTCATCATAACATTTACACCTTGCATCGCCAGGTAGTAACCCACCCAAAGTATACCAATGTTGTGCAAATGAGTGGAACGAAGACAGGTTCACTATGAGACAACTCACACCATACTGTGACACACATTGAAGGGGGTTCTATGGGCTAATTGCACTGACTGATACGAATAGACTTGTGGGTGGGTGATTGCCAAGTGACACGAGGGGTGGAATGTACTTTGTCTCTTCTTCCAAGGGGTCTCTGCACAGGTGCACATAAGTATTGTACCAAACCCCTTCCCTTGAAAGCAGTCTGGCTACATGTATCTAGATTGATCATGTGTTTGTTCAGTGTGCAGTGGATTATGTACTGACAGTACAGTTGAATATTGCTATATCTACATGTGTACAACTTGTTCGTATGCTTGAGTTTAAACAGTGGGTTAATTATGGCATATTCATGTGTCTGCAGATCTACCACATTCGACAAGGGTTTACTGGAGAGAAGTGGCTAGACATGGTCAACTTCACTGCAAGACCTCTGCAGGTATTCAGGGTGTCTGAGGTCACTGTAGTTTTAGTAGCTCACTGTTTGATTACTGTGCCATTGGTATTTTAGGAACCCACTTCACTGCTTAATACAGGTTATTTTCCCAAAGCTACAGCATGTCACTTGAGGGGGGGGTAACCATCCTGCCATGCCTATCTCATATCGCCTATATGTCCTGTGTAGTTAACCAAGGATTAATCTTCTAGTACTGTAGAAAGTAGGTGTGTCAAACACTTAGTATTACCTTGAAGACTTATTGCCATATGTTAACCCATTAGCCGTGGAAATTTTGATCTCGTACCTTCATCCAAGTCGCGCAAGTAAAATGACGACGCACAAGAAGATAAATGTGTCTAATGTTTTGTCACGTTTTGCTACTGCATGTAACTTAATGGTGAAGACAAGGAGTGCGCTCTTTTCGTTGTCTTCGTGGATGGTCCACAGTCTGACTTGGAGCTCTACCAGACTCTGCACTAGGGATAAGGCTACCGGTGTTGAAGACAGTGAAGTCAGCCTACAATGGTACCCGCTCAGCGTATCTCCCGTCCAAATGACTTAACTGAAGTCTGACACTATTGCGAAAGGAGGTTGTATATCTTCCTTGGGCTTGTGGAAGCCTTTGTGTGCAAACCTGAGCCCGAGGTATGCCAAGAAAGACAGTGCACAACTATGCACGAACTTTATCAGCTTTCTGCGTGCCCAAGATATACGACCAGGAGAGAAGGTAAGGCTATTTAACCGCCGTCTCTGGCACTGCTACAGTCAGACTATCGTAGCCTGAGAAATTCACTCATAAATTTCGCCCTTTGCCATGACATCTAAAGTGGCCATTGGCGCTTACCTGCAATTTTGTCATGACCACTTTAGATGTCATTGACACTTAAAGAGTTAAGGCACTCTTTTTAGGGGCTGCCGCAGGCAGCCCCTATATTGTTTTCAAATTGACGTTTTCATATGGCTTCATGTTACGGATATATATATATATATATATATATAATACGCCAACCTACGGTTGTACGTCAATGCTTACATTTATATTGAATGTATTGGGCGAAGTATTGGGTATAGGGAATTTATATTGTCGGCCATTTTATTCGGCCGGAAGTGGACCGTGTGCGAGGCCAATGGACTTTGAAAACCGGCTTCCAAACGACGTTTTAGCGAACTTTGGACGTTCTCTTCCGCCTCTGATCCTGGAACAGACTCCTACAGCACTTCTGGTCGACGGGCAAAGACACAGCTTCGAGACAGCGCCCAACAGGTCATCGACTTCGCCCCGCGCCTTCTTCGATAATGGCCGCGCCGCCTCGGAGGACTTCACTCCGCCGCCTGGAACACATGATAGGAGTAACGTAGAAACTGGTGAACGCCGTGATATGTACACGCTAACGTTCTTCAACCGTTTGTAGCGTTGAAAAGCTTAACTCGCACGGTTGCCCTTCTAAATGCTCTTCAGAACCTGGCCCACGCGTACTGCGCTGTGGCAAACGTACGTAGCTTTAGCCACCACAGACCACTAGCTACTCTGGCGACTGTGGGTTCCTTGGTACATTATGTTTCTGTAATTACTCACTGTAAATGCACGTGCTATAAGCAGTCATGTGTCTGTCTTTGCTGGACATTTCTCTGTGCATGTGTTGTGTGTGTGTGTGTGTGTGTGTGTGTGTGTGTGTGTGTGTGTGTGTGTGTGTGTGTGTGTGTGTGTGTGTGTGTGTGTGTGTGTGTGTGTGTGTGTGTGTATGCGGTGTGTGTGTGTGTATGTGGTGTGTGTGTGTGTGTGGTGTGTGTGTGTGTGTGTGTGTGCGTGTGTGTGTGTGCGTGTGTGTGTGTGCGTGTGTGTGTGTGTGTGTGTGTGTGTGTGTGTGTGTGTGTGTGTGTGTATGCGGTGTGTGTGTGTGTATGTGGTGTGTGTGTGTGTGTGGTGTGTGTGTGTGTATGTGGTGTGTGGTGTGTGTGTGCATGTGGTGTGTGTGGTGTGTGGTGTGTGTGTGTGTGTGTGTGTGTGTGTGTGTGTGTGTGTGTGTGTGTGTGTGTGCATGTGTACATGTGTGTGTGTGTGTCTCATGTGTCTGGTGATAGTGGTGTGTGTGTGTGTGTGTGTGTGTGTGTGTGTGTGTGTGTGTGTGTGTGTGTGTGTGTGTGTGTGTGCATGTGTATGTGTGTGTGTGTGTGTCTGTCTCATGTCTCTGGTGATAGTGGTGTGTGTGTGTGTGTGTGTGTGTGTGTGTGTGCTGAAGTTACTGAGGTATTATGACGCAATGTAATGTTTACCTATTGTGAGTGACAGAGCAGCGACCGAAGGGAGCAAGTATTTCGAGTTGGGGCGGCAGCCCCACGAGTTTTTAACTCGAAATACTTGTTTTGATTATCATGCTTATCTCCCATCTCTCACTCAGGTTGATCGGAGCAAGAGACCCTCTGCAAGATCACTGCTCCAGGATACATATTTGGAGCAAGCCTGCCTTCCGGACTCATCAACAGGTGGAGGCTGCTGTTATGGTAGCACCTAGTAGCTAGGCCTTAACACATGGCAGAGGTATACGTAGCAGCCGAACCATTCAAAATCATGCCTCCCTCCCATGCCTGACAGTTCGTAGTCATTTCATTGACCAGGCGCTGAATCATCTCATTCGTTTTATTTGGCACCAAACACTCAATACTTAGGCACTGTGTACCTTCATACCTCTGTGTACCTTCATACCTCTGTGTACCTTCATACCTCTGTGCACCTTCATACCTCATGCTCTAAATCCCACTGATACCTCTTGAACAGTTGTTACATGAAGGTTATCACAGACTCTCTGTTTTGTATTTCTCCCTCAGTCAGCCCTTTTGTGTACCCTTTTGTGCTGCCATTGCCACCTCTCTCTCGTCAGGCTCTTACATTGCTTTCTTCTTCATGACAATAGCTAAAACCAATGCAATGCAATGATTCGAATTGCGTAACTATGTTCTAGCTCAACTATGTCGTGCATTAAGGGCAAATGTGCTCTTACACAGCATCTATATCAACAGTTTGGAGGGATAGATGTTGAGGCTTTGCAATAACTGTAGGTGCATGATCTTCACTATCTGTTCTCGTTTCTATTTGCTCAGACGGCACAACCAAGGAAAACAGCACCTTGCACGAAGCTCAGACCTCAATAAGTGAGTAGCGAGTTGCAATGTGATGACATTGTATTCATAGGGTGCTCAGATCATAGCGTGTTCAGTTGTATGTTGAGCACTGTCCCTTGGTACACTCTACTTTAGAACATTGACGGTCAATAGTCAGGCAGGGTGGATATGTAGGTGTTTGAGGTGTGGTGTGTAGTGTTGAATCGATGGGAGCTAGTGTAGTGCTGAGTGTGGATGCATGGCTTGCATTGTATTTAGCTGATGTTACTGTTTTCGGCTTTGTCTGTACAATAGACACTTTTCTAACCTAGCAGTTGCTTGTTTAACCAGCTTGTTTGCACACCCTGACAACACATGTGCCTACCAGCATATGCTGTGAAAGCTGTTTTAGACAGACACCTATGGGCCAGTTATCAGTGGCCAATATAGAAGGTGCAGTACCCATCTGTGACAGTTTCTGCTGTACATGCAGCCTTGCATGTCTCAGTATCTGTGCGTGAGGCTAATGCTCTGCTTCTTCTCTTACTTTCTTAGGTCTTGACAACAAAGAAAACTGTTCATAACGGTGAATGTTTCATTTGTTCGTACTACTAATTATTCTGTTTCTGTTTTAAGTGTCATCAGTGTTTGTTCGTTGATCATTCATTTTTATGGCACTCCATAGTTGTAGCGCAAACATGCAGTCGATCTGTTCTGCTATTCTCTCCCAAATAATTGTACAGCAGGTATGGTCAATTTCTAACACTTTTGTTGATGTAATATTATTGGCCCAGCAGTTGTGTATTTGATTGACCACTACCAATTTAATTAATATTGCTGCGCATGGCCATGGCATCCATAATTATTATATATGTATAATAACTATATAAGCATACTATATAATAAGCAAATTAAAGAAATCCAATTATAATAATTATATATATATATATGTTCTGTGTGCTCCGATCCTAGCTAATATTTTGTATATTAATTTTTTATATAAGCTTAGCTTATAATTAAAAAAGGAGTCATCATGCAAATTATATATATAAAGTAATAGTACGTACAATTAATTAATAAAATATTATGATTATAGTATACCATTAATGTAATTAAGCTCACAAATTTCATGATCACGTGCTATTGAGTCACATGGAATTTGCAAAAGTTAAGTCTTGCAAAAGCTTGCATGCACCAAGTATTGCTTGTGATGTCGACGTCAGAGATCTGCATCCGATGTATGTAATAATATGTTGCGATATAAATGTGACTATAATACTTATATCCATGCCGCGCACAAAAGGACTGTGCAATCATCTCAGTTCCACTCCCAGTCTGTCCCTTATTGCCAGTCTGAGCTGCTGTTGCAGTGAGTACGCTTTGGACCGTGACAACACTTCATCGCAAGAGGAATACACTACTCTGTAACACAAACCAGTGGACCCATCCTTCGCAGTATGTGAGTCGTGCAGATAAACAGTGGCCACCAATCTGCCACAAATTTGACGGACAATTGAACGGAAGACTGCCTCTGATGTCCACTTTGATTCATGCCCAGGCCGGTTGACCCAGAAACTGACATCGTGTGTGTATTTGCTAGGAAAGATGCTGAAGGGGACAAATGTCTTAGGTCCGTCAATGCAACCTTGCTGGAACTGATGGGTGAATCGTTGCTCACTACTCCAGAGCAAGCGGTGGTCTGGAATAGCAAAGGACAGAAGAGCAAGAGCATCCAGGTGGAAGGTAAAAGCAACTTGCAATGTGTCCTCTCGGCTGAGATCAGAACGTTGCCGATAGTAGCCGTATTGCAGAAGAGGGAAGGTGTCCTCTGTGTATTCAAATCCAGAGGAAAAGTTCAGGTGACTAGAATGGGCAGTGTCCTGTCCTTTGGCAGGCATCCAAATAATTCCTTTGCAGTCAGTTACAAGAGGTGTGTCAGCCATTTTATCACTAACACAATGTCCCAATGATGACATACTTTGAAGCGAACCCAAAATCTTCCAAACTACTTCTTCCAGAGTAGAAAAGAGCAGCTTGGGATTCTCACATTTGTCACCTCTCGGTGTGATCACACCAACCAACTCATGGCTAGCCACTTGTCCTGTCAATCCAAGCTGTGGAAGGGAATTCCTAAAGGTTCGACACACACAAAACAGGCCTGTAGTCTCACTTGCGCAGTGCACCGCAGTCTTCAACAGAAAAGGCAGTAAGGGTTCTCCGTTAGACAGCAGGGTAGCAAGTTTCTCAGGTGCCTCCACAGATGAAGACAAGTGGGCCAAGTTTATGAAGAAGTTGGTTTCATTGCTGGCACCATCAGCCTCTGCAGGTGATACGCACACCACACCTGTGGTCACATCAGAAGAGCAACTGGGTTCCATAAGAGAAGCACAATCTGCTAACCCAAGTACATTCAAGCTTGTGCTGACTTGTTTCAATACTACATACAGTGGGTGAGAGTCTGCCGTGTGCATGGGAGAGGAGAGGTAGGGATGCAACTCTGCAGGCAGCAAGGGTAGGCAGTCAGCAACGACAGGACGCAATTCACTGCCACACAACATGGCCAGTGAAAGAGGGGGCACACCAGAGCACATGTTCAGTGGTGTAGTCCTATAGCATGTAAACACATGAGTTAGTGCATTGTCAGCAGAGAAAGGCTTCCCCTGGCTACGGTATCCTGTAGCTAGGTAACCAGGGAGGTCAGCTGAGGGGAACGGTACTATGCGTGTTAGCATCAGTCCAGCATCAGCGGCCATTTCCACCACTTTCCAGGTGTTGCCGTACTCCCTCGGTTCATCCACTGGAGTACCGCCCTGACCCTTGCACAAGGTGACGTGTACTTCCCCTTCTGAGTCCAGGAATTGGGAAGCAGAATGGAAGAATGCAAGGATGAGTGCACGGTTTTTCTTGATGTTACTCTTTCCCCCAGTGTGAGGAAAATTAAAAATGATGAGCTTGAATACCTTTCCGGATAACTCAGGATACTCCTTCAGCTTTGTGGCGTCTATGCCATGTAATAACGTAACGCTGTGAGTCAATTTTAACTGAGCAACGTTTTCAGCGCCATCGTAGCGATCCGACACTGTCCTTTCACTATCCAGGGATGTTGCGACAATGTTGTCTTCTGGGTTCAACCTTGAGTAAGTTAACGAAAAGCTGAAATTGCCGTCTCCTACGATCAAAGTGAAACAGCATTTTGGCCCGCTGCTCGCCGCCATCTTTTCTAATTCATTCTACAGCACTTCCGGTCGCCACCGGCACGCATGCACGTGGCTGCACGCGCAGCTGTTGAAAATATGGCGACCGACGTACCCCGGTAGCTATACAGGATTGGCGATATTATATTATAGGGTTCGATTTTGACAAGGTTAACTGCATCGATCAATATTATAATAACTAATTCTTTTAAAGCAATTATACTGCACATGCCCATATGTACATGTACATTACAAGGTCACAACCTAGAATTACAGCGATAATAGCAGCTAACTGCAGGCCATATGCAGTCTTGATACAATTATACTATATTACCACACAAGTCATGCACGTGCACATGCACACGCATGTCTAAATTATATTATATCCATATGTCAGCTATAGATCGGCTTCTGCAGCACTAGCTGTAACGTACGTACTTGCATGTTGTTGCCCAAATGCCATTATTCCACCAATGTGCAATGAACAAGACAATTCACAGACAACAGCAACACAAAACAGCAAACAGTACTAACGCGTGGTACTGGTGGTGTCACGTACTCAGTTTAAGTCACAATTTAGAGCTATTTCTTAAACATTGTTGACCAATGCTGCTTAATTAGTGACTTAATTAATTAATAAATGAACTAAAAATGTTGCTCAGAATGATAAAAACCCTCTCCTGAGTGTTTCAGTAGGCACCTAACGAGCACCGTCCCTGCGGGGGGAGAAGAAGGTAGACACAGTAACAGCAGGTACACTGAACACAAAAACACTGGATTACGCTATTTCTGCTATAAACTGGGCTAGCAGATGTGCGTGAACATTATCAGGCTAGGGCATTCACGAAATGTACTACACGTCAAAATGTACACTGAAATCAGCACCCACAAGTTTTGTTTACAGTTATGCAAACACAATATGGTACATGGCCTGCTCTAACTATCCCCATTGACTGATCAGACGCTTCAGCTTGCGCTGGCTGGCAGTGCTATCTAAAGACAGCACACACAGGAGAACACACCACGCTAACAAGCTCACCCTGAGTGGAAATAGGAAACCTGTGTCATATTTCGGTCGTCTAGCCCAGCACCTTCCTGCATGGGAGGATGGCATGAGAATACACCTTCACACACAATACTTCACATACTCTACTCAAAACTCTTTGTCAGAAATACATGAGACACCTTAGACCATTCCTCATCACCCACATATCATACAGATACCTTCATCTGGTAACGGGTAAAAGTGTGTTCATAAACACAGCTGCAATTACATCAAAGGAACAGGAATGCATGTGCGCACACAAAACATAACACAGCCGGACACTACAAGTACATGAACAAATGCATACACACACACACCACACAATGAAGCAGAATGTTCTGTACATACTACACATTCGCCATACGTATAGGAACAAGGATGTATACGTACGTAGGTGCAAACACACACATTCACACATACACACACACATACATACACATATATATGCACACACACACATGCGCCCACACACACACACACACACACACACACACACACACACACACACACACAAGCGTACACACACACACACGCACACACATGCACACACACGTACACACACACACACACATGCACACACACACACACACACACACACACACACACACACACACACGCACACACGCACACATGCACACACACACACACACAGACACACACACACACACACACACAAGCGTACACACACACACACACACACGCACACACATGCACACACACGCATACACACACACACACACACACACACATGCACACACGCGCGTACACACACACGCACACGCACACACACCTGGTGGATGTGTGCTGTCCCAGTTAGTGTCCAGGGATGATATTGCTGGGATGGCTGTGTGGCACTGACAACATGGTACTGCGCTGCTCCTCCGGGAGTGCCAGAGGAGTACCCACTAGCAGTGGTGGAAGAGATAGCCATGTGGCCCAGCTGTGCCGTGAGCTGGGGGATGGCTGCTGTTGGCGTGTGTCCGTGGTGCATGCCCTCAACAACAGTGGTCCCACCAATAGGGCTCTGGGGCGGGGGGGAGAGAAAAACGCTTTATCTCATCAACTCATGCACTGACGCACAAGAACGGAATGACTCAGATTCACACAAAGACACACATAAACTGTGGTGTGTCACAGTCAGCTCATAGGGAGCTGTCACTAGTGTAACCTTTATGCTGTTATATTAGGCAATCAGGTGTGCACAGAAACCACATCAGGACATTCTTCTCCTCTGCACTTCAGTGACAGTGCTGTCCCTGGCATAATGTGAATACTGAGTATTGCATCCATCCAGTTTTATGTAGCTACATGCATATGGTCAACATATGAAAGCGATATTGGTCCAAAGGATAGTACAATGGTGCCTTGTATGTATACCACTGAGCCCGTCCAAGCAGACTAGTACAGTACAAGCAGTTCTGCTGCCTCTATCCCATATGGTGTACACAGACCACACTACATGCAATTCTGCCATCTCCTTCCCACACTACAACTGATGACAGCGTTGAGACCCCCAACAACAACTGGTTGGCATGTACAAAGGGGTCACAGTACCAGGATGAACTTTGAAGCCAGCGTACTGGGAGTACAGTACTGTGTCTGTGTCTACTGAACCCCACTCACCGACGGCTGGATGAGGTAGGGCTGCCAGCTGCTCTGGACATTTCCCGACACCGGGTATGTTTGCATTACAGGGGCAGTCATATAGGGCTGAGGTAGGCAAAGATGTGCGTGTGCGTGTGTGTGTGTTGTGTGTGTGTGTGTGTGTGTGTGTGTGTGTGTGTGTGTGTGTGTGTGTGTGTGTGTGTGTGTGTGGTGCATGTGTGATGGTAGTGGAAAACAGGTTTGAGTAGAAAGAGGAAAAATCCAATGAGAAATAGGACAGGGTAGGGGCAGCATTATAGAATGGAAATAGGCATCACACATCACAAATACAGTGCCATGATACTAGTGTAGCAAGAAAGTCTGTACTCTATGCTTGTGTGTGTCGCACGGCACTCTTGGCTCACTTGGGGGATGACTCCCTGTTGCATGAGGCCCCGCCCACCGCCCATCATGGGCACTGCTGGATGTGGCATGTATAATGAAGGGTCATAAACATACTAGAGGAGAGAGGGCAGAGGAAGGAGTGGGGAGGGAAGAACGTGGACAGTAGGTAGAAGGAAAAGAAATGGGAAGACGACAGGAAAAGGGATAAAAGAGAAGGTCAGTAACGTATCAGTCAGTGAGCCACAAAGGTGATGCCGCCAAAACAGCCAGTTTTGGCCAGTGGTACAACCACAAGCATCTCATTAGCACTCACAAGAGCTACCACCCTCAGTCAAAGGGTGGGTGACCTCTACAGAGTAGGTGCAGTGCCAGGGGGACAGATAGCGACTCAAGGGCACACAACAGTTTAAGTTTGCAAGAGATTGCGAATTGCAAGTTCTGTCCCAGTGTGCAATGATGAACTAAATAGTAGATAAATTAGATAAGTGCATTTACATGCGGTGTTCAAATTGCTTGACATTGACGGCAAGGTTCACATTATGGTTCACAAAGTCTTGAAAGAGCAGTTCCTTGAATGTACAGAAAGTTGCACCAGAGAATAGGCCCAAGTGCAAGTAGGCATGACGTGAGTGGGAGAGGGGTACAGTAGAGACACCTGAAGAGTATATATATATCTGGACAAGAATGCATCAACATCATGTGGGGCATATCATGGGCATATATACTGCAGTATACACCCTTCTACTAATCGTAATAATATTACAAGATGCCTCCCTCAATATGATGATATTCATATTTCTTGTAATAACACGGTGGGTGTGGTCCAGTGACACAAAGCAAGCTTCACTTCTGGGTGGCAGCCACCTTCCTTCACACACACACAGACACACACATCTAAATCATTCGATGTGAAAGGTCGAATCAGATTGCAGTTCACATGACCCCAGAAATGACCTATCCATGACAGTAGTGTGAAGAATTGGCATTGGCCAAAGTGGTCGCTCACTGGAGACCACTGCAGAGGTCTAACTAGTGAACGACACACATCTGGTAGCAGCTGCCTCTACTAGAGACCACGGTCTTATAAGCACAATAGAATGTGGATTGAGTCAATCTTGTACATGACAATTGAGAAGGTGAGTGTCATGCTGTTTCAATGTGAATGGGAAAGTAGACCCTGGATGGACCTCATGTAGGTGTACAAGGATGGTGGCAGTCAAACCACAAAGAAAAGAACTTCTAACGCTTATTCCTTTCATGCCTGTGTCGATACCCTATCTTGTGAGGCAAGCCCAGATTGGTGCATTGACACATCAAGGTTGAAGTCCATGCTAAACACACATTATGAACTGAGACAGGAATTAAAGGTTAATTTATGTGGAAGGTGTACAGGTACAAGTGTACCATCAAACAGCGATATCCTAGTTGGCAATAGCTGCAGCTGGTTACAGCAGGTGGCCAACAAGTGAAACACAACAAGTACGAGACGGAACAAGACAGCTTGTGTGCCACATACTGTAACCTGTGCAGTTTGGCAGTCTGACAGCTATGTAGCACCAACGTTAGACTGGATAAATGTACACCTACTAGTTAGCACTCCAGCTAATATTGTGCATGACTGCATACAAAGACGCTCAAGGACAGGGAGTTTTGTTGACTTAGACACTTGATATATACGTATGTAACTACTATGCTTATTGTACGTACTTCGGGTCCAGTTTTCCACTTGTTCTGTTTCATCTTCTTTTTACTGCTTCCACAGTCGGCAAACTTTACCATCAGTGGCTCAGGAGAGCCTGCACAGAGAGGGGGGGAGGGGGGGAGGGGGGAGAGGAGACTGAAAAGGACTACAGACACAAATATTATACTGAATTGAAAGGGTATTCACTGGATATTATGCCAAACCTACCAACTACACCAGTATTGGTGTCTCAGTTGGTAGGGAGGCACGAAACCCTATAGAGTTGGCAGCCAGTGATCGCCTCCCCCTTGCGTAATACCCAGTGATTACCCTTTCAATCTATTGCCTCGCAGTGGCTAACTGCAAAGCAATTGCCCCCTTTCGACAAATCCTATGCAATACAATAAATAGCACAGAAATCAAATACCTTCACTCATTGAAAGCCCTGCTGTGATTTAAAGCAAGAAGCCACACCTAGCACAGCTGCAATCCAGCTCAATAGGGATACCTTTATTCTGACCTCATCAGAAATGATTGATTAAAATACTTGGTACCATAACACATGTATCAAATGCCAGACACAAAGGTGTATGGGCGGTGTGTGGCCTACGCTGGCTTCTGAGGGTTCAAAGTTAAAGCATCCTATTGTGCACTGCATACATGTGGTAATGTGGTCAGCACTAATGTATAGGCATCTCTGGGTGACCAGAGTGCCTGAGCGACGGCGACTCACCTGATATGGCTGTGCCGTTCAGTTGAGTAATGGCTTTCTCGCATGATTGCCTTGTCTCTAACCTGCAGCACATCATACACGTACACTGACACTCTTAGAGGGCACTATTACACAGCAAAAACATACACACACCTTCTCCTTCTCCCCTAGCACACTATAGTGTATAAGATGGCCGGGGCTGGAAGAGGCACTATAAATCTCACACACAACTGCTTACACAACCACAATACATGAGCACACACACATGTGGTAGGAGAGGTATAGCCCCCCCCCCACACACACACCACACCTGAAAGTGAAACAGTAGGCAACACAACTGAAAACATCACTGGAGTACTTTAGGGTCAGATGCTCAAACCCAAACAACACATGTGAGTGACTCCACCATTATTGCACTTTGAAACCACTGGGAAGAGTACAATGAGTAAGGAGAAGTACTAGACCGTAAGCAAAGAGTGAAGAGAGAGAGATTAAGGCAGGAGGAAGTGACAGAGAAGTTGTAGTGGAAGAAGAAGGATTGGGGAGTGCAGAGTAAAGAGAGAGTGGTGCATGTGTGTAGAATGTACTGTACTGTATGTTGAAATAGGGAAGGTACATTGAGTGTAGTGTATGTGAGTTGAAATGAGAACGGCAACACAATTCAAATCAACTGATAACTGTCTTAAAAGCATTGCTAGTCCATACAGTAGTCCTATTCTGAACAAGAGTGAACCCAAAACATAAATATATGAAAATAAGAAGTACATATACTTAGATTCATACATATCATGTAGTTCAGTTATTGCCAGATTGATGGGTGAAAATGGTCTGACGCAATATAGAGCTTTTGTACAAGGACTCCTTGTATGGGACACACTTGAAGTCAGGATACCACTCCTAATTAAAAGAGTACATTGTGTAGTCTCCCAGCTACACAGAAATGCACACAATGAGAACACTTCCCTAATCAGGACACATGGGCCTGTACTAAACCATCCCACAGGTGCCCGGAATACAAGGTTGCCACTATAGTACAAAGGGAGTGAGGGTGGAACTCTACTCCATATAAGGGACACAGAGATACTAAGGGACTGCAGGCAAGGTATGAAGTATGAGTATATTGTAGACGTGTGCACCAGCAGTAAAATTGTAACATAAAGAAATGTGATACTCACTCTAGCAGCAATTCGTATGTATCCCGTGCAGTCAACAATGCCATTCACAGTATGTATGTTATACGTATATTGAGTAGCACATTCATAAGTGAAAGGATTAACTAGCAGACACTGTGGTGACACGAATGCAACAAGCAACGATTTCTCCCATTATGGAATGACTGCTCTCTCAATTCCGACCACACTTGCTAATGATGCTATTAGCTCAACTCATGTTCACCTAAAGTGTGTGTTTGGCCAGTATACTTCAGGCAGTATGTACATTATGTCATCCAAAAGCATCCAACAGTTGCAAAGGGTCACTCATACGTATGTACCAATAGGAGTGAACTACACACCTGATATAGCACGGGCGATACGGACCCTCCTCACCTTGCAAAGCCGACACACTTGCTGAGTCCGTGCTGGTCCCTCAAGATGCGAGTGCTGACCACAGGCCCAAAGGGAGCGAGAAGGTGCTCAATGTCCTATGGCAGCAGTGAACCAATGGCACAGACAGGGAAAAAGAAACACAGCACTAAACACACTCATACAGAAAACAGGAGGCTCCTCATGCCCCTTCTTACTGTAACTATCACTGATACAGTACACATATGCAATGTGTTAGGTCCTTATATCTAACATATTACAATTCTTAGTACATTTGTATACTGTAAAAAATCATAAAGGGACCAAAATCAACTTCTAGCAACTATAAAACAATAATTTCCTTCCCAAACACATGTAGTTGAAAACCCTCATAAACTAAATAGTTGTGCCTAGTGTGTGTGGGTGGGGGGTGGGTGGTGTTTACGCATACCTGCATCCTATAGATGATGTCAGCATGTCTGTGGTCTATCATGAATTGGGTTAAGGCACGTATGCCAAAGCATAGCTACGTACCACTGCACTATGTACACACACACACACACACACACACACACACAAACACACTACACACACACACACACACACACACACACACACACACACACACACAAACACACTACACACAAACAACAATACACAATATATCGTCACAACATAGGCCCGTGCACAAACAAGCACAGTTCAAATGTATAATTATACGTAAATGTGTACACACACACACACACACACACACACACACACACACACACACACACACACACACAGGTACACACACACACATACACACACACACACACACACACACATACACACACACACAACACTACCACAACACACATTCACTACATTTATCTATCATCAGCCACATGGGACAAGTGAATGGTGATACATCATCACTGAACTATGACCAAACAAACAGCCAACATGTGATAGGTAGTGCCTCAGGGTGTGAGGTACAGCAAGGAGTGAAATGAAGCATGTACACACACACACACACACACACACACACACACACTACACACTACACAATAGCGAAAAACAGGTACATGACGGGAGTCATTTACAATGCAAGGTGACACACGTGAGAAACAAACTCAAAGAGGCACTCGTTAACACCCTGCAGTGTGCAAGCTGTAGCGCCCACCAAGTACCTGCTTAGCCGAAAACCAACGACCGTGATGCAGTCCATTGAGATTGTATGAGCAAGCAATTGCCTGAACAAAGCTGAGCCAGTTCATTGACTAGATAAAGCTGCAGCGATGACCACCATACTAGACACTAACTGTTAAGCGGCTGCTTAATAGCCTTGTAGCCAACAAAAACGCATGCAAAATAATGCCTATCCAACAAATGAAACATAATTTGCCAAATGGATGGTACATACATATATGAATACTGCGAATTCTTGTTGCAAGCAACATACAATGGATGTAATCTAGTAAATTGATTGCGGCATGGTCTTGAAGTCGTCATACCAGATATTTCTATTTATCCATGCAATAGTGCAGGCCCTTCCAAACTCTTTAGGACTGCCGCACAGAAGATGCAGGGGGCTTGGTAAAGACTAAATGATCTGTTTCAAAGGTTAACATAGTCGCAAACTGAAGCCGCTATGGTAGACCTTCTGACTGTGTGTGGCAGCTCCTGGTTACTTTAGCTGGCAGTTTGCCCTGGAATAGTGATGAACAGAACACTGTGTGTGCATGACGTATGTATGTACCATAAATAAGCTCCTTGATGTCGCTTTTGATTATGTGAAAATGTGAAAGAGGTCTGTCATGGCATAAAAGTTCCCCCTGCCGAAATGGTTCCGCCAGGCCAAAAACGGCAGAAATGGCTGCCATAATGGTTTTGCAGTAGTGACAAAAGTCCCTTTCGTCTCCTGATATTCATTGTTGTGGTAGATCTTGAGCGCGCAGTGAAGACATGTCAAATGAAATTGTCTATTCACTGAACTAAATCGTCCACTCATCAACAAAATTGCCTATAAATCGAACCAAAGCACCCATCCAATGAACGAAATCACCTTTTCATTGAATGAAACATGTTATCCTGGATTGAGGATGAGTCCCAACTTGGGAAAGATGTCAGGGTACAAGTACACAATGAATCTGACCATCAGTCCGCACTGGCACTGGTAATTTAGCAGAGGGGAAACCATTTTTGTTACTGTACAGTTTCGGTTCTGCAGGGGCCTAATTATGGGGAGGGGGAGCAAATTAGGCATGACAGGTCTGGCTCGATAGACCATTCTTGCCTCTATTACACGTATGACTTCATGCCAATGTACTGCATACTTTATTGTACCATGTACATATGGGTAATCATGCTGAAATAAGCACTGTCCAGTCTGCTGTATGTTTGCATATGTACATAGTTCAATGGCCAATAGCCCACAGTACTTTGTCTCCACAGCTGGTAACGCCAACTTCTACATTGGGACCCCAAATACCAATCTGAATTCAGGACACCTCTCTAATGAGACACCGCCTATTGTCCCAGTTGTGTATGGAAGTGTACAAATCTATTTGAAATAAAGACACCTCTCTAATTGGGACACTTGGCTGGCCAAATTCCCAGACTGTCCCATAGGGGCCCATAATCAAGGGGTGTCGGTGTACCCACTATGCACTTAGACAAATACTAAATTTCATTGCTTTTATAATTGCAATAGGCTAACCTTCTAGCCACTGTTGCAACACAAACAAACACACAGACACACACACACACACACACGCACACACGGAGTAACCACAGACGCACACACAGTACATGTGTTAAACACGACTACACAAGACTACATCCAGATGTACTAAAGGAATGAACAGGAAGGCCACACTCAGTACAGGAAGGACAGGGTGCAAACAAAGATCACTACACACACACATACACACTACATAGGTCAGAGAGTCCAGGGCTACGAAGAGTACATACGTGGCAGATGCAGTCAGGAGCACTAATAAAGTGACAAGACACAACACATCACTGCAAATGTGCTCCCGCGGGTGAACCATACACCACTGCACTTGTCTGTGTGCTTCTTTGCGTATGCATAAACCACATCACTCCTATTTGTATGTGTAACACATACATACACACAATATTAAAGCACTGTGAAAGGTATCAGTTATGTACAGTATAAGCTCTCCTCATGTGCCCTTCAATGGAAATGATCACACACACACTAGTGTACTATATGTACTAGTTACATATGTATGTATACAAATGTGAGGGCAATGAAATCTATATAATATAGGGATGCTTGTGTGGTGTATTGGCATATGTACAAGTGTTAATGTGGAGGGTCACTCACAGTTTCCCCAAAGGGAGCGGGTAGATTTGATATGTACAGATTGGTAGGGTCCTGCTCTTGTTGCTGCGTGTGTATGTGTGTATAGGAGAGACAGCAGGGAAGGGGAGGAGGGGGAGGCGTGGTGAGGAGGGGGGAAGGGGGATAGGAGAGAGGGAGGGACAGGTAATGCTAGATGTGTTGTTGGTAACAATCACATTAACCACTAAGCATTTTCAGACACCAGCAATCAATAACATAGACATAACATACAGTGAAAGCTACAGGAGCAGACACCCAATGAGCTGCGTCAGGTCTCACTTCTTACATAATGCCAGACGCCAAGACACTGTTTGTCACATAGACAGGCTAGGAGACAGTACCCGTATGCACGTACGTACTGGACAGACCAGTATCATTGGGTAGAAGAGTCCATTGCACACTTAGTTATATACTTATGTACGAAGGGGGATGCCATGTACGAATGCAGGCTGTAGGTTCGCCTGTAATCTTGCCTCAACGGCTCATTTCATGCCAATCTACAGCTCAGCTTTGATCAGATTGCCACACAAAGAGAGAACAGATGTACAATGCCATCTGTGCATGCAACTTGCTATTATTGACTGTGAGAGCTTCTTGAAAGCAGCAAACTAGCCAAAGTGGAAGATTCAATCTCTATCAAGAGAGACTTAAATGAGGATCTCATCATAACATAGGGCTCAACTCCTTTACTCCACTGCTTATGAACAGTGAAAGAGAATGTGCTTGTACAATCTGTTCATTCATTTGCTCAATTACCTGTTCTTCAAACGATTATAGCAGCCACAACAAAGAGCTTAGCGGTGACTTCTTCTCCACTCAATACCCATACAGATAGCAGGCAAAGATTGCTAAACATCAGATCAGGTATTCACATCAGCTGATATACAGTATAAGTTAACCAATATCGGCTATCAGATTATTGGTGTAGACCAGCATCGATACATCACTACACACATACTGAAAGATAGCACAGTAAGAATGCAATACACTACCATTGACCCAACAACTCTACGGGTACAGGAACTTACAATGTCTGTGAAATAACCACATGCCCAAAGCTGTAGTTAACATTTGCTTATATGTACAGTAATGTATACTGCACACCTGATAGAGTTCTGAAGTGAGGGCTTCTCAGCTGGCTCAGGCATCAGAAAGGGTTGGTTCTCAACCCTGTGTGAAGCTGGTATTGGAGAACCAACCCTTTCTGATAGAGTTCTGTCACATTAACTCATCAGCACATGTACAAATACACACACACACACACACACACACACACACACACACACACCACACCACACACCACACACACCACACACACCACACCACACACACACACACCACACACACACACACCACACACACACACCACACACACACACACACACACACACACACACACACCACACACACACACACCACACACACACACACACACACACACACACACACACACACACACACACACCACACCACACACCACACCACACACACCACACCACACACACACACACACACACACACACACACACACACACACACACACACACACACACACACCACACACTACATACCCTAGCAAACTGTGCCAATATGCCAGCCGCCTGTAAGCCCTCCACAGCATGTTGCGCGTCCACTGGGGACTCAAAGTCCACAAAGCCGTAGCCTGCAAGTGTGAGGAGTGACACATGTACAGCCACATGTACTGTATACAAAATCAGTGAAGGCCTTAAATAGGCCTGTCTTCCGTAACTAGGGCCGGTCAATGATGATCTAATTATGAGATTGCTCCCACTCAACAATATACTCGTTAACTACTGGCCGGTGTGCATACACCTACGCATCTCAAGCATAATTCATGTGGTTAAATACAAGTGTTGACTATGAGCACGACACATTTGGGGTATGCATGTACCTTTGCAGGCATTGCCAGGTTGCTGCTTGTCCAGGATGGCTTTGGTTGAGGTAATCTTACCATATCTGTACACAAACATACATGCAAGAAGGAGTGAGGCATATGGGGTACATGGGAAGAGAAGGGCATGGCAGAAACAATAGACCACACTACATGGTTTGAAATATAATCACACCATTTAATTAAGGCACAAAGATACTTGCTTGGCTATGTTCACACACAAACACTTGCACTGGCTTCCAGCTACGTACATAGTTCACGCTCACACTAACACACACTTCAAAGCACCTTCTATACCGGGAACATATGTAGGAACCTGACCACACATGACTTAAAGACCACATATGAAGAAGAGAAATGGAGTTCAGGATCACTCAGTCTCACGTGGAAAGGGTGACACAGTCGTGTAGCAACTCAGCTAGTGCAGGTCAATGCCATTATGTTGAATACAAATTGAGTACAGGAGATACGTATGAATCAAGCTGTATATGTGTTAGTGTACAAACAGGCACTGTGTGTGTCTACAGGTCAGTTGTCAGCGCATTCCCAAGCAGTATACATACATATTAGGCTGTGGGGACAAAGCCCTTGTATGCGATGATGTGGAAAGTGTAATCTTGGCAGCTTCTATCTACTAAGCCAACTAGCGTCAAACTTAAAGGATTGACCACTTATCCCCTCCCTCCCCCCTCCCCCTCCCCCCTCCCTTGGCTACCAATGCTGTAAACATCAGATCACAGGTACCTAATGCATCACACTAACATTCACTGGCTCTATTACAACAGGTCCTATTGGCAAGGAGGAGATGCAGTGTGGGTAGCGTGGGGTTCTGGCAAATACAACACTGTACAGGGAATCTGGTATTGCGTAACACAGTCTGTGAATGACGCCACCAAGTTATACTGTTGCATCATTCTGCTACCCAATGTGAGGTCTAATTTGACCAACAAAGACCGAGTGATGAACTGTGAGCTTCAAACACAAAGGGTGCAAACTCGAATACCTCCACTGCTGCATCTAATAATACCATACCATGCATGCCCAACCACAAACACACCATGACTTTACTTACAGTAGGGCACACTGGAGAGACGGGCTGGCCGAGATAACACAGACAGGAAACAAACAGTATTAGACAGGAAATGAGATTGTTCTGAAGCAGCCATGGAGCAACGAAGGGTAAACTAGAAAAACGTTTCAACCTCAAAGGGCTCCATCACTCACAAAATTGAGTAAAGTAGTGTAGAAAACAAAGATTCACTATCAAATAAAGTCACATATCTACTATGCATAGGACATAGGTAGGTGTGGTACCATCATTACTGCTTGTGCCATAAAATGGCACACTAATCTATACTTTACTTACCACGGGATTATGAATGCTTTTGTTTACACACAGGCACATACAGTGGAACCTGTCTAAGACAGCCACCTGTGGGCCAGTTCTAACTGACCTTAATAGAGAGGTGGCTGCTCTACAGAGGTAGATAGCAATGTTTTGGTGCTATTCGGGGAAAGGGTGACTGGCTGTTTTAGAGGTGGCTGCCTAACACAGTGTCCACCTTAGACATGTTCCACTGTATAGGGATGCGATTTACACACATTCAGTAAATGAGTATCTACACTGCAGTTGTGCCAGGCTGGCTGCCAACACAATCTGTACTGAATCTGTAGGTGTCCTTTTGTACATGAAACACCACTGCATGTAAGTAAGCATGAAATACCGGTACTGCGCTCAGGTTACCAGTTCCACAAATGAACATCTTTCTGTCATGTTACAAAGAACACACAGTACGCACATCCCTCCCAACTGTCTCCAACTAGCAATTACTGTATGCTAACTGTACATTCCAGCTGGGAACAGTTACTAGTTTACCCTTTATACATTGCAAAGATGACTAACTCGTACTATTTTCTACACCAACATGCCGCCTTCAGTACACTCACATACGTACAGAGCAGTACTAGTAATACTAGCAATACCGTTACATTTCAGGGAATCCTATACTGCCAATTCTTTAAACAACACATAATTATACATTGTACAGAACTGCATGAACATGGAAGCCATAAAAGGCCTCGGCAATAAAACATCTTTGGTACCTTCTAACTAACCAACGGTGGTATCATTGGACAATTGGACAAGGCCGTGCACCACAGAGACAAGCTGCACTGTAAATAGATGCATGTCCACTAAATTGGGCCATTCATGTAACAAACACCTCACACAACACAGCCTACACCTCAATTAGAGACAGTTAATCTCCACAAAGCACACAGAGAAGATCACAGTACAACTACGACCTGGTCTAGGCAACCACACCTCTAGCTGATGCAATGGGTGTGGATGCAATAAATGAATGTACATGTATATGTATAGTTAAGCAGAAAGCTTACTTTTCGCACAGTTTGACGAGGTCCAAGTCCGTTGTATTAGCAGGGAGTCCACGGATGTACAAGTTGGTGCTACTCAGAAAGGACTACAAAATGGAGAGTATATGGGATACATGTGGTATATAGAAGTGGAGCACCATGCCATGAATATCATTAAACCTGCAAGTCTGGCTATGAATAATTCATAGCTTAGCTGTGTTACCACACACACACATACATACAGTAACACTCACACACCCACACCTACACAACTCACTTACATGGCAGTTGCTTGCCTACAAATGACACCACTCACTTGATTGGCAATATATGCATTGGGGGGCACAGGCATCATTGGGATATATCTCACGGACCAGGGGAAAGCTGCTGTCTGCCTGGGCTTGGGGCTAGCCTGGGCCTAAAGTACAAGGGTCAGGAGCACAGGGATGATGGGAGTTTAGTGTATTCATGTGTGTGTGGCCACAGGGGAATGTCAACTTTACATTATTCAGAGTCAACGTGTTCCTGCAAAAGCAGAATTGATGAACACATCTCTGGCCACTACGTAGTTCACTCACCCGCTTTGGAAGGGGAGTCCTCTTGTTGCTGACGTTCCTGTTGAGCTGTGCGCTGACAGGTGCGTCGCTTACATCACTCTCTGGTCCGTGTATAGTACTCCCTTCTACGTCGTCCTTCTTCTCCGCTAGTTCAGCTTCAGGCGGTGGACTAGGGTCCAACAGCGACTCTTCTACACTAACAGCGTCGGGTGTAACGGTCTCCTAAGTAGAAGCGTTACATAAGGAAGCCAAAGCTTACAGATACAACCATTTGTGGGGGAAATATGAGACTTGTTTCGAACTTACTGTACTGACAGGCTTAACCGCCTCCTGAACATCCCCCGAACCTTCCATACTGGCCTACTAAGTCCTCTCTATATTCGAGTAAAGATGAGGAGGGGATATGTATACACTTAGTATACCTTTATACAAACTTTGGCTGGAAACCTGAAAGGTACAACGTTCTTCTCGAAGCTTACAGAATATGGACTAGCAGCTGCGCTCTTCTGGCGGGCTTTCCAGTTGCGTT
This sequence comes from Ianthella basta, assembly GCA_964019415.1. Taxonomy (NCBI): domain Eukaryota; kingdom Metazoa; phylum Porifera; class Demospongiae; order Verongiida; family Ianthellidae; genus Ianthella; species Ianthella basta. Next base: position 5,364,739 of record OZ025880.1, on the reverse strand, counting down.
GCAGCTGCTCCCTCACTGTTTACGGACAAGCAAACGACGTCAACATTCTCCTCCCAGGGCACTGTCTTTGTAACCGCTGTTGTGACATAGATCGTAATTGTATTCATTGTGATAAATATATTCATATAGTGTGATAATTAACTTCCGGAATTTGCCCGCCACACTAGTGCAATGAGACGGGGCATGTCCGGAATGCACAATAAAACTACCGCATGCAGTCTGTGACGCGACCGCGACACAGAGTCTGTTGTTAGAAGAGACGCCTTTCAACGATCTCGCACACCATTCGACTTCTGATGTCCTGCATGTCAGCCTGGATAGGTACAAGAGAATTGCTATAAATAGTCACATGACAATCACATGACAAGTGAGTAATCCCTATGTGATTTGGGGCCACACAAGCGAACCCACAAGAATGCAATTTACCCCTCAAGGCGGTCTCTCACCTGCTTGAAAGTGAAGGGCTTGCCATTGGCGTAGAAACGGGCAAACTGAAGAGATGGAATGGATATAGTGTGCAGTCAAGAGGTCTAGATGCAGTGTCAGCTACACCACCACCACTACCATCAGATCTGACAACTACGGGGTATGCCCAGAGCACACAACATGTGCCTACATGCACACAATTCCAAAGAAAAGCTCATACATTGTGTACATGTAAGAGGGAAATGTAGCTAACTTCCCACTCTGTATGGAAACAACACGGGAACACATGGCAGTGTGTAAGGAAGGAAGGCATACAGTGTCACTTCTCTGTTATGGGCACTTTTGGGACAGTTTGGGACAGCCCCAAGTGTCCTGATTAGAGAGGTGCATGTGTTTGAGAGGTAGTCTGTACACATCTCTATGTAGCCAAAACAGGAGGCACTGTCTTTATTACAGAGGTTTCCTGGATTCATGGCGTCTGCAAACACAATGCGAATGGCTCACCATACATGCGAACACGCCACAGTCAGAGCTGTTCTGTTGTCTGGGAATGTCCTGCAAAGGAATGCACAAGGATAAAGTAATGATGTGAGGACAGAAGTATGAACAGTTGAACACAAGTAACTACAATGAGGGATGATGCAGACATGAAAGAACACACCCACACCCACTCATCTGTAGTTAAACCATACATGTGCATATAACACACACACACACACACACACACACACACACACACACACACACATGCACGCACACACTCACACTCACACACACACGCACACACACACACACACACACTATTCTCAGTACATACAAATACTGTATGTAAACTAGCAAGTGTGCCTTAGGCTTTGGGGCAAATTTGGAGGCATTGCATATTTTGAAGAGTTTATGTACACACAGTTCATTGGAGGAATGAGGTGCAACCAGAGAGGCTTGTACCTCCAAAGGGCAGTACAGGGTGCATGTAGTTTACAATAGGAAGGCCACATCCAATAGTCAAGCCCAAAGTTGCTGTAGATAGTGCTGCTCAATGAACTCTACTTGGTCTGTAGTGAGCCTCTTGTACATCCATTCTGTGACGGCTGTGCTTCAAAAGGCTATACATATGTACTTATGTACATGTAAATATTTGGTGATCACAGAACAATATCATACACCAAATACTTACAATACAGGAAAGGTAGACAGTAGCCTGCACAGATAGTGTATAGGGACGGTGGTACATAGCATATGTACATGGTTAGGGGTGGGATGGCTTGGCCTGTCATGGCGTAAAGGTTCCCCCTGCCAAAATGGTTCTACTGGGCCAAAAACGAAAGAAAATGGCTGCTGTAATGGTTCTGCCGTAGTGACAAAGTCCCTTTTGTCCTCCAATATTCGTTGTTGTGGTGGATCTTGAGCGCACAGCAAAGACATGTCAGCTGAAATTGTCTATTCATTTGACAAAATCGTTCACTCATCAAACGAAATCGCCTATAAATCGAACCAAAGCGCCCATCTAATGAACGAAATCGCCTTTTCATCGAACAAAACATGTTATCTCGGATGGAGAATGTGTCCCAGCTTGGGAAAGATGTCAGGGTACAAGTACACAATGAATCTGACCATCAGTCCGCACTGGCACTGGTAATTTAGCAGAGAGGAAACCATTTTTGTTACAGTTTTGGTTCCGAGGGGGCCTAATTATGGAGGGCTCAAATTAGGCATGACAGGTCTGGCTCGATAGACCATTCTTGCCTCTATTACACGTATGACTTCATGCCAATGTTCTGCATACTTTATTGTACCATGTACATATGGGTAATCATGCTGAAATAAGCACTGTCCAGCCTGCTGTATGCACACACACACACACACACACACACACACACACACACACACACACACACACACACACACACAACACCTCTGAGAAGCCACACAGGTTACCTTTGGCAACATCCCAGGAAGCCAGGTGTAGGCTGCTAGATGTAGAGTGGTGTAGATACTACACTGCCCAACTCTGCCTTCATGTCTAGGGCTGCTTAAGTGATATAGAAGTTGATCAAATACCGTAAACCTTCTAAAAATCAGAAAATCTAATTTATGCAAAATCAGCATTATCATACCTGGAATCCCTCTAATGTATTTCGCTGACACTAAAGTTTGGGTAAGCCCTCTAGTGCGACAATGGGTACCAACGGCAGTAAATTGTGTTCCCATTATGGCAACGGCTATTGTGCTTGGCACAGGACAAGAAGTCATCCAACGTTGAGATTGCTAGTTACATTGAGCACCTGCTACCTCCAGAGCACATCAACCTAACTGAGCAGGTACAGAGGAGGCAGATGTCACCTTAGGGCATGCCAGTGATTGACTAGGACGACACCAACAAAGCCGTTCTGGCCAGCGATATGGTAAAACAAAAGACAATGTATGTAGTAACATTACAGAATAGCTCTTGCTATCCGAACACACTTACACAAGACATGAATACAAAACACATGAATATACACACAACCACAGTCTCATGTACACATGTGTGTTCAGAAAGCAGTGACCACCATATACAATACAGTATGTATACAGTGGAACCCCGCCTTGCGGACACCCCTGAAAAGTGGACACCTTGATTATGCGGACACTTTCTAAAGTCCCAACGATTGGCCCTATTCTACCTGTATAAGCTTCCCCTTGAAATGCGGACACTCCATTATTCAGTATGGTGGACAGAGCCCTGTGCACAGCCCTATACAACTCTGTATAAACCTCACCCAATAATCCAGACATTTTGATCAGCTGCCAGAAAATGGCCGCTCCCTGATTTGCACCGCTACCTCTGACAAGTGACAGGAACAGCACAGAAGTTGACGAGTGCCGCAAATTGTCTGTACTAAGGGTATTGAAAGTATCTTTAACATGGGAAAGTTCAGCGCGAACAGCTACCCTTTAGAATTGTCTTCAGAAATGGTGCATGAGTCGAGTACTTGAGCAAACCATCTCCTTTACAAATTCGTCTTATTTTGATGCTTTTCATGCATACTAGATGATTGCTTTAACGTATGGGTATATAAGCCGTATCTCTGAAATGTGGACACCCCTATAATCAGGACACTTCTCTTTTTCTGAAGGGTGCCTGCATTATAGGGGTTCCACTGTATGCACAAAATTTTGCGAGACACTTTTTGCAAATTTCTCAAATTAGCAGAATTTTATAAACTATACATCCAAAAATCCCCCTACTGTCATCAGACATTAGAGGGATGCAAGGGCTTTGTGAAAGAAAATTCTCAGGCAAGGGGCATCTGCGAAATACATGCATAATTTAACAAGTACACACCACTTCCACTGATGCCATCACATCTCACCTTTGGAGTGGCTGTTTTCCACCCAGCAAGACTGAGAACTGTTCCCTTCTTATCCTTTGCCTCGGCCACCAACCAATCTTTCAAAGAATGGTGACACGCATGATTGTCACCTCTCATGGAGTCAAAGTAGATGATAAGTTTCTCACGCAAATCAATTATCTTTGCAGGAACATGGGAAAGAGCATGAGTGTAAAGTGAAGTAACTAAGTTCTAATCAACAGACAAGACAATCAAAGAACTATGTCGCTCGTCAAAACAAGGGCCGATTGCTAACCCATCACACACAAACACACAAACACACATGCAAACAAGCGCAACCGACCATTAGGCAAGTTTAATGCATTGCAATTTTTGTACACACAAGTAGAAAGCATTAACAATGTGTGTGGTGACTTTGAATTCCAATCACCTCATGTTGGGATACAATGCCTCCTCTATGTGATACAGTGCACCACAGCTGAGTCACCAAAAGACAGTCAAAGTATGGCTAGTACAAGCTAGTCAGTTTGATAGAATAGAGATTCATTACCACGTCTGGACACTGATAAAGGGGGATTTGTTGAGTGTTAAACACGTGGTACACTTTTACCAAAAGGCAAAACGTTTCGGCCCCAAAAGGGCCTTCTTCAGTTGCACAAGAGTACAAAACAGTACATAGTCAGTTTGCTGAGAAATTGTGGGATAGTAGCATCACAGCCAACGTCACTGTGCTCAAACAACCGGAAAGTGATGACTATCCATATGACATGCCAGCAGTAATGCAGTTCTTCCTCATTTTACTTAAGTACAGTTCTCCTTGGAAAGATTACAAAGCTAAAGTCGACAGTTCTTTGTACGTACATGGCATCCATTTGCATTTACGTACATCACTGGAAACAGCCACAAAGGCAGACAAACTAGACGAGCATACCCACCATGGTCGCGGACTTCAAATTTCAGTGGAACTCGCTAAAGCCTCACCCCAATTACATGCCTATTACCAAGCTGACCCAAGTTAGATTACATGGATTGCTCATGAAGTAACACAAGCCACAATTGCGTTAAAGTGTTGTGCACAACTAAAATTGTTTACTGCCACTCACAGCAAGTGCCCAATGGACTCCCAAGTGTACAGGAACAATGACAACATCATAGGAGAAGACATCGACCTAAGTAGAGGTGTACAGAGCACCAACACAAAAGCAGACACACATACACACATGCATGTGCATGTACATTATACAGCATTCAAAAGTAGCACACGCATAAACTGTAAACATACTAATAGGTATGCAAACACAGCCAACAGTTCACAAAAATAAAGCACAAACACATTTTGATGTCAAGGTACCAACCAACACACAAGCTCTAAAGCAATTCCAGTACGAATGACAGAGAGTAACTAACAGCAGAGGAAAAAAATTGATCAATAACATGTAAATAACAAAATCAGGGCTAAAAGGGTGCATGCTAGCAACACAAGCTGCCATTAAAATGCATTGGCAGGTACAATAAGGCATCTTGGCACTTTGAAAAGGGTGACCGCAGCTACCACCATAGGACAATGGTTGTCCCTCCAAAATAAGCATACACAGTGCTGCTTACACAACTCTACCCCCATACAGTGCAGTGCCCATAAGCATAGTTTACATATGGTGCAACTCAATCATAATGCATACATACGTACACACACATCTGAGAGGGATCGCATTCCTCCAGACACAGTATGTACATGTATTGGTTCATACATGTAACAAACTGCTTTGAATAAGTTTGCTACAGTACAAGTTCCATCACAGTTCAGATAATTGGGGAGGCAAGCATTCAATCACCGAGTGTTACTAGGCTCATAGCCAATCTCTGTTTCCAATTCAACTTCTGTTTGGGCGGGTTATTCCCTCCCAAGCAGAACTCGGAATGGAAGTAGGGACTGGGCACAAGAATAGGCTGTAACTCAATAAGGTGGGGTGACTCACCTCCAGTCTCCTTACAACTGGTTCAGTGCATTAGGGCCGGTTTGGTGCAACCCTACCACGTTACAACCAGCACATCTTAACACATACGGCAGTAGTCATAGTCTCTGGTTTGCGTGCCTGTTGGTTAGCGTTTGTAATTGCATATGCCCACAAGCCTGCATGTGGTCAAGGTTGGCACTGTCCATGAACACTGCTGTTGTCAAGTAAGCATTGTGGTACGGAGCAAGTACACGACTAAAGTCTGCACGCAATCATGTTCCAAGTAGTACAATGAGTTTACTAAATCACCTTACATTTCAATTCCCACATGGAACAGGTGTCAACAGCTTGTTTACTAAATCACCTTACACTTCCATTCACTCATATAACAATCCACCATAATTTGTTTACCCAATAGACATTAATTAAAAAATGGAAGCAAGCCTCACCATTACCACAAACAAGGGACTTGTCATGGTATACGATGTTTGGTGATATGAAGTGGGCTGCACCATTGAACAGTAGGCATACTACACCTTTGCAGTGTTGTCCCCCCCACACACCTTCTTGGTCCATCTCCTCACTCCATTGTAGCCAGAAGTGAGGAGCTTGGGATAGAAGAATGTGGTCATGCCATGTGCCCTGAGGGGAGCTCCCTGAGTGTGGGTGGTGCAGATGGAAGGATGGGGAAGGGAGTAAGGAGGGGGGGGGGGGGGGGAGGGAAGGAGGAGATGAGGGAGGTGAGGAGGAAGGAAGGCAGGGAGGGAGGAGGGAAGGGAGGGATGAGTTAAGGGAGGGAGAAGGGAAAGGAGGGAAGAGGGAAGGGAGGGATGAGGGAAGGGAGGGAAGAGGGAAGGGAGGAATGAGGGAAGGGAGGGAAGAGGGAAGGGAGGGATGAAAGAAGGGAGGGAGAAGGGAAGGGAGGGATGAGGGAAGGGAGGGAAAAGGGAAGGGAGAGATGAGGGAAGGGAGGGATGAAAGAAGGGAGGGAGAAGGGAAGGGAGGGATGAGGGAAGGGAGGGAAGAGGGAAGGGAGAGATGAGGGAAGGGAGAGAGAAGGGAAGGGAGGGATGAGGGAAGGGAGGGATGAGGGAAGGGAGGGAAGAGGGAAGGGAGGGATGAAAGAAGGGGGGAGAAGGGAAGGGAGGGAAGATGGAAGGGAGAGATGAGGGAAGGGAGAGAGAAGGGAAGGGAGGGATGAGGGAAGGGAGGGATGAGGGAAGGGAGAGAGAAGGGAAGGGAGGGATGAGGGAAGGGAGAGATGAGGGAAGGGAGAGAGAAGGGAAGGGAGGGATGAGGGAAGGGAGGGAAGAGGGAAGGGAGGGATGGGGGAAAGGAAGACAGAGAGGACAGAAGGGAGACGGTCTTTATCCATCTGCTACAGCACATACGTATGCTGCAGGCTACTGCATTGAACCAACCTTCTGTTGGCTCCTGTCTGAGATGAGTGCCATGTAGAAGTTTATCACCTGCAGGGCAGACCACACCAGACAAACCACATCTGCTAAATGAATTACAGCCCTTCCCCCACAGCCCAACACATGTGGTGGTGAGCCACTGCCTGTGACCCAGCAAGGTGTAGTCTTGGCTGGCCATAGGGCGTGGCCGGCAAGACAAAGCATGTATTGGTGCTAATGGACAAGTGGCAAATTACTATTGGATGGGATAATACTATTAGCTGAGCCCTAGAGTATCAGGAATTGTAACGAAGTGAGTACCATAGAGTGGAAATATTTTCAAGGTAGAACATTTTCACAAATTTTGCAGGTAGACTGTAGTTGGCACATACTAAGCGAACAGTACAAGTTGCATGTAATTTCCCTGCTTCCAAAGTACATACATACATACTGTAAATACAGTACAGAATGTAGTTCAATATACGTAGGAGAAACCATAGCAATGCTACTGTATAGTAGTCACATACACACAAGTTCAGTACAGATACACACACACACACACACACACACACACACACACACACACACACACACACACACACACACACACACACACACACACACACCTCATCATTCAACCATTCCAGTCCTCTCAATGTCAACAGGTCACAGCGCCGAATGCTCAGTCTAGGAAGAGAGCTCATGACTTGGTCGTTGCTCCCAAAGCCACTCCACACCTCCTCCACCTGCACACATAGACAAACACAACCAGAACACTCCAACGTACCACGACAACACACAACACTTACACACACACATGCATCATATCACACTACTGTACTGTATTTACACTTCTGTGCTGTACTGTACAGGAGAGGATCATATATGCATATACTGCACCACATGCAGTATATGTATATACGTATGATCCTCTCCTGATTACACCAGCTATACACCCCACACAACGTCAGAACCAAGTAGCGCAAACTGCTTTAAACAGTTATTTGTTGAGTAGTCCAAATTGTAAGAATATGCATGTTTAAGTGAAGTCAGTCACAGTACATGTATTCTAGTATAGTGTTGATTTATATTAAAATGCTGAGCTGGCATTTCTTGGGCACACGTACAAACATTGTAGCATGCCAATAAAGACACAACCCACTACACACTGCACGATAACTCGCCTTTTGCAGTTGCTTCTGTGTCAGTGACACACCCAGTTCGCCCTTCTTCTCTTGCTCATCCTCTTCTTCCTCCTCAACCTCCTCCCCCAGGCCCACCCTATACAACCTGCTTGCGAGAGTGTCCAATAGCTCTTCCCTCTGCACAGGCACAACAAAAAATGTCAGGTATACATGTACATACATGAATCCACAGCCTTTGGAAAAGTTCTCAATGCATTCACATGATGAATATGGGTAGTTATCCTAAAACCAGTCTGAGATTCAAAACAGTGTTGGAACTTTGCTGACATTTCACCAGATGTTCTGGTCTTCTTCAGGGAGAAAGGCAAATTTGCCTTCATCCTGAAGAAAACCATATGTATGGTAGGTGCGGAAAGTGTTACTATGCGAAGTTCGTTCTTCGCAAACTTCACCTGTAGTTCGTGCGAAGTTGGAGCGAACTTCGAGTGAAGTTGAAGCACACTTGTTTGATAAGAAAATAACAGAAGATGGCAAGATAACGCTTACTACATATACTTTGCCCCCATCGTACAATTGCCTTGCATCCTTTCTGCGGGTTTGACAGTTCTACAACTTGCAAAAGCTTTACAACTGAGGTCAATCCTTCTTCATCCTCATGGACCAGAGCATGAGAGCCTAGAGGAGTTTATAAAATGGTGGTCAAATACACTAAACCTCCATGAGCAGAAGCCAGAAAGTTAACAATCTAATGCTAACAGCCTAGCAAGAAACAGAGTAGTACCTTTTGCTTGAGTATCTTCCTCTCTCTGCATCACTTGACTTAAAGTTGCCATAGCGGTTCACAAGCACTTTCTGCCGCTGCTTCAACTCTTTTCAAATACACTCAGGTGACAGATTGCACCTCCAGCTTGTGTAAAATCCAAAAATTCCTCCTGTTAGCACCCGAAATTTTTCGCAAACTTTGTAGTTTGTCACATGACGTCATTGGACCAAGCTTACGTACGTTCACCAGGCACAAAGTCAGTGGATCAAACTTCGAGCGAAGCTGGAGCGAACTTCGAGCGAAGCTGGAGCGAAGCTGAAGCGAACTCCGAGCGAAGTTGGAGCGAACTTCGGGCGAAGCTGGAGCGAACTTCGAGCGAAGCTGGAGCGAACTTCGAGCGAAGCTGGAGCGAACTTCGGGCGAAGCTGGAGCGAACTTCGGGCGAAGCTGGAGCGAACTTCGGGCGAAGCTGGAGCGAACTTCGGGCGAAGCTGGAGCGAACTTCGGGCGAAGTTGGAGCGAACTTCGGGCGAAGTTGGAGCGAACTTCGGGCGAAGTTGGAGCGAACTTCGGGCGAAGGTGGAGCGAACTTCGGGCGAAGGTGGAGCGAACTTCGAGCGAACTTCGGGCGAAGCTGGAGCAAACTTCGAGCGAACTTCGGGCGAAGCTGGAGCGAACTTCGAGCGAAGCTGGAGCGAACTTCGAGCGAAGCTGGAGCGAACTTCGAGCGAAGTTGGAGCGAACTTCGAGCGAAGTTGGAGCGAACTTCGAGCGAAGTTGGATCGAACTTCGAGCGAAGTTGGATCGAACTTCGAGCGAAGTTGGATCGAACTTCGAGTGACATTTTTTGTTGCGAAGTTCGCTTTGAAGTGGAAACATTCTTTCCGTGTCTACCGTATGTACAGTGTCTGGTTTGAAATGTTATTGCTTCAAGTGGCTGCTGCAGCCAAGTTAATGCCAATTCACATGCTCATTCCCCATTTGCTCAGAAACATACTACATTTGCACTGCTCCACATTGAGTCCACAAGGCTGGCAGAGGCTGTCTTAATTGCTCAGGTCGTTTAAAAGACTAGGGAATGTCATTAGATAGCCACCTCACACAAACGTAGGAGCGGTTCCTCGGCCCTGGTTGAACTCCACAAATGCTTGCACATGTACTTGCAGAGGGGGGGGGGGGGGGGGGGGGTTGCTCATGAGAGCAGAGAATCAATGAGCAAGGCAGCTGGTGGAGTTCACAGCAATCGAGTATCAAAGGTTTGACCTATAGATCTTCCAGGAGATCTAAACATATGTGGATACATGACTGCTTGCGAATTCTTGTGGTCGCATTATCACGCATTAACTCTCTACCCTCAGCTACCATAGCAGCAGTGGGCCTCTATCAAATCAGGCGTATCCACACTGCCCCCCTCCCCATTAGTAGTTAACACACTGCGGGCAGGTTCACATTCATAGCGGTGTCACCACCAATACTTTAAACTGTGCTGTATACTCACAACAGCAGTGGTGATTAGTGTGAAGATAACATACCAGCAAGGGCTAACTGTACACGGCAACAAACTTACTCACTACTGTAGCTAGGGCAATTGTCATTTGTAATGAAACATGATTAAAGGTAGTGATAGGCTTAGGGACCCACTTTAATGGTTCAAATCCCTGCTCAGTGGAGCATTTCATAAACACTGAATGATGTCATAAAGGGAACTGCTGACTCAGCAGTTCACAAGTAACCTGCTTCCCTAACACAACATACGTAGCTGTACATTAGTATGGAGTCATGAGCTGGCCCATTGACCCATACATGTGCGAAGAAGCAAGGCACAGGTGCCTGTACAGTAGATTGCAATGGCGGTAGTAATTTTAGCGAATTTAGTGAGTAGTGCAAAATCACAGAAAAATGTACCTGTATTTTGTTGTGTACAGGCTAGCATTTTTTACACAATTGCTCAAATAATTATAACATGTGTGAAAGCAGATTATTATAAATCAGGCACACATGCACACTGCCTGTGATACAGTACTAATAACATACACTGCTCTATAAGTGATAATACAAGACAAGGAGAACTGTTTTAACACACACATCACACATTATACACAGGGCGAAAGTCAAGTGTCACACAGATTATCAATTGCTACTAATTGCTCAAATTAGCACCCACCGAATCCTAGAATTTTCAAAACGTTAAACTTAGCTGCTGCTAGAACCTGTAGCCTTAATGTACGTATAGTATTGTGAACACACAACCAACCCTGTGTACACACATGCATACGTATAACAGAGTGCACTGTTAGCACTAAATTACGTATCTGTGCTGCATGGGGCTCTCACCTCTTTCCTTGCCAGGGCTGCATACTTCTCAAATGCTTGCGATTGAGCAGCAAAGTCTGTTCGGTGCTCCAAGACCTCAGACTTCCTGTGCCAAGAGAAGAGAATGGCAGGACAGTTCTGGTAGCAGGCAGCATCGCTGCTTCACTTTCTCTATCTAACCTCCACTTTGATAAACAATAGTGGTGGAAGTACTGTCCAAATGGCCTGTCATGCCAAATTTGCCCCCCCCCCCCCCATAATTAGGCCCCCCGCGGAACCGAAACAGCAACCGAAATGGTTCCCCCTCTGCTAAATCACCAGCGCCAGCGCGGATTAATGGTCAGATTCGTCGTGTACTTGTATCCTGATGTCTTTCCCAAGTTGGGACACATTTTCAATCCAAGATAACATGTTTCGTTCGATGAAAAGGCGATTTCGTTCGTTAGATGGGCGCTTTGGTTCGATTTATAGGCGATTTCGTTCGATGAGTGGACAATTTTGTTCAATGAATAGAGGATTTCAGCTGACATGTCTTCACTGCACGCTCAAGATCCACCATAACAACGAATATCGGGAGACGAGAGGGACTTTGTCACTACGGCGGAACCATTACGGCAGCCATTTTCTGCCGGTTTTGGCCCGGCGGAACCATTTCGGTGGGGGGAACTTTTACGGTATGACAGGCCACCTATGGTCCAAACATTGCACTGAAACCCGAGATACCAGAGCTAACTTGAAGCTCACTCCTTTAGGGTTAGGGCTAGTATATGTTACATGGCACCCACCCCTTTGATGGCAATGTTGGGGGCAACCCACAAGGTTGGTACGTACTTCAAAGTGGTACTTGCTCAAGAGTGGCAAGTTATCCTGGATTGGCTTCTAATTGAGTTACAGTGGGGGAGATCGGACAATGCCAGTGTGTGCACTTATCGCTTGTCACAGTCAATTAGAAAGTAGCCATTTTATATTTCATTCAAAATATCCACTCCAGAATCATGGTACCATATTCTAGAATTCATCAGAGAAAAATCCCATTAAAGCGATGGCAGGTCACAAGGCAATTTAAAGTGGCCATTTCAGCGATCAACACCACTAATGGCAGGACTCCAAATGTACCACTTTGTTCTAATGTCATGTCACAAAATCTAAGCATTCACTGCCCTCAAATTTCTTTTCCTTTCCACTTCAAATGCTGCACAAGGGATGGCATATTTCAGAGCAAATACAGTTCAGAAAATACACAAGACGTCTTATACAGTACAACGAAGGGTAATCACTGGACACTATGACAAACAACAAAACACAAATAATCGCCTCTGCAGTGACTAACTGCAAGCAACCGCCCCTCTTACACCCTTTTCACACGGACCGCTTAACCCAGGTTAGCGCGTTCACATTTGGGGTCAAATCCGGGTCAAAACCGGGTCGAACCCGGATAAATCCGGGTTGTCATCATGTTCATCATGTCATGTTGTTCTAACCCTGCTTGCGAAGTGGGTTCGACCCACATTTATCCGAGTTAAAAATGGCGGCATGCGAGTAGACGTGGCAGACGAACAGTCAAGGCTCTTTTGGGCAGATAGTCGGACGCAACCATCTGCGCAGAGCTACAGGGATCGTATGGAAATGATATCCTTTTTGGCAAGATCGAGGGTGAGCCAGGCGACTCACGCGTGGGTTGGATGCCCTCTTAGAACCCACGGATTGTGCTTCGTGTGCATTGTGTTACTGCTGTCAGTCGTCTTCTAGCTTGGTCAGGCATAGGCCCTCCAGCGCAGTGAGAAAAATGCTAACAAAAACGTGGTGATTGTCCGCCATTTTTTTAAAACTCGGGTTTGGTACCCAATCGTGAGGTAGCCGTGTGAAGGCTAATCCGTGTCGAACCCGGATTCAATCTGGATCAAGCGGTCCGTGTGAAAGGGTTGTTAGGTTTTATACAAGACTGGACCCTTATCTAGTCTTGCGTAGTAGAACGCTATTCCTACCTCCATATTTATATGCTGATGTCATTGCTCGGCAGGAATAAATATGGAGTCAGGAATAGCAGTCAGCTACATGAGACTAGCTTTTATCGAGGAAGAGGCCTAAGTGTACAGAATAAGCTCTTATTAAGTGTGTAGGAATGGTGTACCTCACACACTACACACTGCAGGTAACACATTGATAGCCACTTACAGGTCTTTGAGGTGTGCTTGTAGCCTTTCAAACTCTGCTCTCGGAGGCGAGTAGGAGGCAATGTATGGTGGGGCAGCGGCCTTGCTTCTGACTGGCCTCTTAAAGACACTGTCTTCTTCTACTTCTGTTTGCTCGACGGCGGTAGCTGGTGGTGGTGGCAGGCGAGGAGAACGGTGGCTTAGTTGTGCTGTACCTCTGCTCCACAACTGGATTGGTGGGGAGGGAGCCGGAGGAGAGACAGCTGACGCTTGTGGGCGAGTGGAAGGTGTGGGCGGTGTTAGCCTTCATGAAGTGGATTGGGAAAGGGAGACCCAACACTGAGTCATGATGTACACATACAAACGTACACACATACATATGTACAGTGAAAAGTTTGGGTCCAAACTCAAATTCAATATACAAAGTTACAAGCATCCATACACACAGACACGCACACACAAACATCACTCACTCATGGTGTGCTAGTCGACTTCCTCTCTGAGGAGTAGTGTTCTCCTGAACTGAAGGTTGATGAGTAGCAGCCCACGTTTGCAGCAAACAGAAGTATTGGCTCCGGTCCCGTTTTCGCTCCATCTGCGGTGGATTGATGTACCGACAGTGACCAGACAAAGAATTACACCTCATACTCCACTAGGAGCTTGCGAAACACTATTAAATCAATGCACACATGTGCGCCTGTACTCAGCAGTAGACGAATCACAGGTGTGTGTGTGTGTGTGTGTGTGTGTGTGTGTGTGTGTGTGTGTGTGTGTGTGTGTGTGTGTGTGTGTGTGTGTGTGTGTGTGTGTGTGTGTGTGTGTGTGTGTGTGTATGTGTGTGTGTGTGTGTGCTTGCATCTGTAACTGAGACACAGATCTATACAGTTACATTTTGGTGACCACATTAGGAACTTCCACATAATGCATTTGTAGTTGTTTACACCACTTAGTCACAATCCTTCTATATAGTATTGTCACCATCATGTCTTACTGTTAGACCACTGTTCAGACATTGACACTATCCTGTTGTTCCCTTGCTGTGTGTAAGGTCACCTCTATACTGATTTGGTATAAATAATGCTAGCAGTTCACTTGTGAGCTGCTGTGGCTAATGAAAGTTGGTTCAATGTGCATGAGACTGTGTGACCTGTAGTAGCACTTTTGTTACATATCTCTTGTTGTGTGTCCATGATCATACATACGTACATGTGTGTGTGTGTGTCTGTGCGTTAGTGTTACTGTACTGTATATGTGCGTAAGCTGTGTGAACTTCTTGTCCACACACATAGCAGTGCTGTACTAACTTGGTTGAAGAGTGGAGTTTGCCCAGTCCGAGAAGGATTCACTGTGTCGCTGTTCTGGATGTCTTTATGTGACGTGTGATGACCAGTCCTTACTGACATCAACGGTGGACTTGGCGCATCACTGTCACTACAGAGCAGCACACTGTCACCATCAAATGACGTTGAACAGTCACTTCCCAACACTGATTGTCTAAAGTCCCCTGTATGTGAGTTGCTGCGTTGTGATGCACCTTCCCTTTCCACCTCCTCCTCCCTCCCTTTGAACCAACCCTTCATAGCTCTAAAGGTACCTGCAATTGAACACATACAACATTAGCACTGAATGCTAAAGTGGAAATGCACCAGTGTTCAGTCTAAGAGGGAACACTGCAATGTACACATCTTGCACTCTAGAAGCATTCAGGCCTTCCTGCCCACCAACAGCTAGGCATGTCCTCCACATGCACACACACAGACACCCGCACACATAGTACACACATACACATACCTTTCACTTTAGTAGTAAAGGAGCTAAATGTGCGTCCAAACCAGCCTGGTGACCGGCTCCGCTTAGCTGAGGGCTATGAAAGAGACGAGAAGTGGCAAGATATTCACATGGCCAAATGGGACGTGCCTCTCCCTGTTATTCTAGCTACCATTCCAAGTACCGGGACACATCGTACAACTTGGAGGGGCTCACAGAACAACAACGTCTGCCTTAGTCACGCCAATTTACACTCGCCAGCTGGCGAATTGAAATCAACTTCTGGCCTTGTGGTATGAGGCTATGGTGTTCTAACTGAAACGAGTCACGGACGTAGGCATACCTCCTCGTCTGTGCTACTGCCTTCTCCCTCGCTCTGGAGCTTGGCACGCTTTCGCTTCCTCGCGCCCAACATTGATCACACCTGCGGCATTTGGCAAAGAACGGGATTGATTTCCATTCCAAAAGTCGATCGGTTTGTACCGGAATGGGACTTTTGCTTGACGACAACTTGCTCGTGAACCATGCCATACAGATTATCTAATCTATGCACAATCTGTGTTACAATTTTGATGTGTCTCTGGTTTAGAAATGACGAGACAGCTTTGAAATGGCAATCAGTGACAGCAGTGGCTGTGTGAAAAGAAGTAAACTTAAACATGTAAGTAGCTAATTATATCTAGCAATAGCTTTACCTGTACTACTTGTTGGCCAACTAGTACTGTTAATTCAATGGCTATAATGAAGCTGCATGCTCAAGGCAGTGATGTTTGTAACATAAAGGGGTCTTGGTGCTAGCACAGCCACACACACTGACACATGCAAAGTGTCCTAGTTACGTTCTCTAACACACACACACACACACACACAGACCTCCATGGACTCCTGAGACATACAACCATAT